>OY757311.1:96946942-97549192 GCA_963583905.1 Stenurella melanura | reverse complement strand
TTAGTATAGTTGTGCTTACTATTCAAAGTTTAATGGCACATTTGGACGAAATTAGACATTTTATAACAGAACATAATCCTGCAGTAGTCTGCTTGACAGAATCTCGTATTACATACATCAGAAAATTACGAAATTATGATGAATAATTATAACGTGGCTAGATTAAATTCTGAAAGCAGGTTTACTGGAGGGGTTGTTTTTTATATTCGGTGCGATATTGAATATAAATGTATTTTTTCACACTATATTGACAGAAATGTATGGTTTGTAGTAGTTAAGGTCAAATTAAATGATGAATACTACACTATAGGCGGCATCTACCATTCCCCAAATGGGTCACACTCAGTATTTTGCAATCTTCCAGAAAATTGGATAGAACAAAATATTTTAGATGTTGAAGGTACGCTACTAGTATTAGGAGATTTTAATATTAATTGGCTCTCTGACGACTTTACATACACACGGAGACTCAAAAGATGGTGTAACGACTATGGCTTAAAACAAATTGTACAAACACCTACTCACATTTTTGAGAGAGGCGCTACATTAATAGATTTAGTAATTACAAATAATTTTGATCTTGTTGCTAAAGTATTAGATACGCCAATCATATTTGATTATTGTTGTATAAAAATAGATATCTTAGACTATTGTGTTCCAAAAAATTGGTTTTTCAAAAGCAAACGATGTAATGATAGACTTTGAAGAACAAACTAAACAATATACAAGTTGATTATGGAGAACCGACATTGATAAGAAATATGATTTTCTGAATAGTAGTCTTTTGAAAGTATTAGATGACTTTTGTCAAAAAAAAAAGAGATTATAATTCAAAATGCACAGAAAGGGTGGTCAAATGCTAGGGTATTAGAAGCTATTAAAGATATAGATACTAAATACTTACAGAAATATTAAAAGGTGAAAATCAAAATGACTGATTAAGATAAATCTAGCAGAAACAATGTTGTTAATATAATTAAACAAGAAAAATGTAAGCATTATGAGTAAAAAATAGATAATTATAGGTACGACCCAAAGGGAATGTGGCAATCGCATAAATCTTTAATATCAGGTAAATATGACGAACCCTTTAAAGAAATCCAATTTGAAAATGAAATATGTAAAAACTCAAATCTATTGCCGGAAAAATGTAATGAATTCTATATATCTAGTATAAACGATACAGTGCATAGTATACCTCATAGCAACTGTCAGTTTGAACTTGCTGAATTAGAAGGAGTAAAAATGCAAAATTTTAAGTTATTGACAAAAACTGAATTAAATAATACTTGACCTAGTTAACAAAAGCAGTCCAGATGAAATTGATACGGCATTTTATAAAGATAATTTCCACAACTTATCGAATCAACTGATTCACATTATTAATGTCTCTTTAGAGCTTGGTATTGTACCATTCCTGTAAGAAAAATGCCTAGAACTATTAAGGCTGAAGAGTGTAGACCTATAAATATGTTACCAGCTTTTGAAAAAATATTAGAAAAAGTAGTAAGTATACATAATATTGTTATTTCATATTCCTGTTCCTATTTCTACTTGTTGCTTCTATGCTTCTTGAAGTATTTGCTAAAATGCTTCTTGAAGTATATGCTAAAATGTTTTTAATCCAGATACCTGTATCACTACCTAACGTCTTAATATTGTCGAGCCCTGTTGCTTTGACAGTTTTTAGTTCATGTGTGGTTATCTCTACATCTGATTTCAATATTGTAGTTAGTTCAAATTATTCTCAGAATCTGTCAAAAACTTTTTGGCAGCATTGGTGCCAAACTTCAATAATTACTAGACTTTATAATGGATCAAAATATACTTAGTAAATATCAGTCTGGCTTCAGAGAAGGTTTTAGTTGTGAAAGTGCTTTGCATTATGTTATCAATGAGTGGAAGGAAGCCAATGATAAGGGAAAAATGACCGGAGTAATTTTTTTAGATTTGTAAAGAGCATTTGAGACGATTGACAGAACATCTTATTAGAGAAGCTGAGTAAGTATGGTATTAATGGTGTGGTATTGAAATGGTTCGAATGTTGCTTAAAAAACAGGAGACAAAGGGTGAAATGTGAACATTTGTTCTCAAGCGAGCTACCTATTGACATGGGGTGCCTCAGGGGAGCTTTCTTGGGCCATTGCTATTTATACTATACATCAATGATATATCTAAAATCTTTAAACATTGCAAATACCACTTTTTTGCTGATGACACTATAATCTACATCGATGAGAGTTAGTGGATAAAATAAACTGCGATTTAGAACTGGTCTCTAAATGGATGGAAATAAATAAGTTAAAATTAAATATTACAAAAACAAAAGGTATGCTCATAAGTAATCAGCACAAATCCAGATTATTCAAAGATATAAATTTACCAATCAAGATCCAAGAGGTAAACTTGTAATTGGTCTCAGAAATCAAATATCTGGGAGTTATTGTTGATTGCAACTTGAATTTTAAGAAACATGTGGACTACATATGTAAAAAAATATCTAAAAAAATCGGTGCACTAAAACGCGTTAGTTGGTACCTATCTATAAATGCAAGAAAAAATGTCTATAACTCTATAATATTATCTCATTTTAACTATTGTAGTACGATACTATATGGTCAATCAGACCGATCTAGAACGACTACAAATGTTGCAAAATAGAGCAAGGAGAGTTATACTAAAATGCAATATTTATACTAGAATAAACGATATGGTAAATTGTTTAAATTGGAGGAATATAGAAAATGTCTCTTAAGTATAACGTTTTAATTTTTATACATAAAATTAATAAAGGCATAGTTCCAGATTACCTAAAAAATATTTTAACTAAATCATAAGATTTGCGTAATTACAGTACCCGAAGAATTAATAATTTTGTAATAAAAAAAAGCTAATAATGCATCTATGCACCGTTCAATTTTCTATAAGGGAGTGATTGAGTACAACCGTTTGAGTATTGATTTACGTGAAACTAATTTACATGCTTTTAAAAGAAAGTTGTTCTATTATGACTTATACACAATAATATACATATTTCTGCATACATTATAATTTTTAGTTGGTTCTGGGCAGTTTTAATTATATATTTTTGTAGCGTTAGCTTTAGGTAGTTTTTAGTTTAGTTTTATGCCTATGTATGTGGATACTGGGTACCAAAGTAAAACAGCAATGTAAATTATGTATTTTAATGAATAGCCAAGGGCTAAATAAACGTATTATCTATCTATCTACCTAATAAATCGACATTACTTGTGGACAAATCATTAGTGTATTTACGAACAAGTCCACAAACTATACTTTTACATGTCGTATTCCAAAATATGCTTTACGTACATCAACCATATAATTCTACAGAAGTTCTTGCTCGTTTCGATATAGATGGCTCGGAAAACAGTAGCAGTAATTGGGTGAAAATGACACCCACCTTATTTCTATATTTTACGCGTCAATACCTGATAATACTACGCAGTATAAGATGAGAATAATATTTCAAGATGGTACCTCTGAAGAGCTGCATGGAATAGGCGCATGCGCTGCCACTTCAAAACTTCTTGATATTTATACTGATTACAATAATCAATCAGCTTCAATTCTACAATTACTGTGCTACATTACACTCTGTACTTCGATTTTAATTCTAAAGTGTTTAGTTAGAATTATTATAAGAAGAAAATGGCGGATGTCATCAGTGACGAATTAAAAAATGCTATTCTCAAGCTGTATCAGAATAGTTCACAAGAAAAATTTGAAGAGCTCAGCACATCACTCAATATTACGTATTATGTTAGAGATAATAGAACTGATACTTTGCTTCGTCTTAGCCACTTAGAGTACACACTGAAAAGATATGGTCGAGCTGAAGAATTATGTTATCATTTACGAAGATTCATCACTTTCGATGAGTTTATTAAAGAAATTAGATCAGCAGGTTTCTTTCATATGTTATTCCCTATTAGCAATGCCATACCTAATGAATATATTGTAAAATATATTTATAGCGAAGATACTGTCAATTAAATTATTGAATAAATATATTGCTTATGTCCATATCTTGCTCTTTTATTTACATAGCTCAGTATGTAAGATGGTCTCTAAAAAAAAAATCTGAAAACGTTGACCTTGGTTCAAATCATACCCACCTAGAAAAATTAGTAGGTACACCTATGTGCTTATTAATAATAGCTGTGTGGATGAGCCATACATTTTTCCTGGAAATCGTTACATCTAAAGTGCCACCGGAAACAAGTCTAGACTTGTGTTTTGTTAATATAAACATTGACGCCACATATAAGCATTTGTTTAGACTATAAATCTGATTACTCAACCGCTTTATAAGAAATATCAGGCGCACCTGTGTATGAGTCATAAGGTTAACCTTTAAAATGACACGTACCGGATGTTTATTTTTATATTTCTTAATAAAAGATTACATCATCCCGCAGCATCGACTATTTCTCACGCAATAAATTAGATTTGTTTAGTCTATAAATCTGATGACTCAGCCGCCTTCTAAGAAATATTTATACAGCTGTGTATGAAACCTTGAAAATGACACGTACCGGATGTTTATTTCTCAGTAAAAGATAACATCACCTCATGTCACTCTTTTTGTTTTTTTCACTCAGTGATGCTGAACTTTAATATCAGATAGTAGTAGGCTACCGGGGGCGACAGGGGGTCTTGCGGGGGAGATTTTTCACTTATTTTTTTCAATATCCCCACTCCTTCATGCGATATAAGGATTTTTCGGTTCGTGATGCAGATTTGCCCCCCCCACCTCTCTGGTTACTTCTTCAGCTGCCTCTGGTCATTGCCGCCGAACACCAGCAGCCTCTTAACTCACCTCTCTGGACACTTCTTCAGCACCCTCTAGTTACTTCTTCAGCAACCTCTTGGTCTCTCCGGATGGACACATGCTGTCGAGGTCTATCCCATAAGTGAGCCAGAAACCCTATAGCTATACTACTATTAACCAATTTTGGATTCTAATTGGCTCAAGTTATTAGTTATTATTTATTATTTCACTTGTAAAAAAAATGTTCTAAATGTTTCGTTTTACATTTTCATATATTTGTAAAACTTTTAATACATTTTCGTTATTAAAGCGATGTATTATTATCTAAAAATTATTGGTAGGGTAGTTTACATATCTTTTATTTTCATTCAGAGACAGTTAAAAACGGGCCAAGAGCCAGGTGAACACGCGCATGATAAGGTGCATAGCCAACCATACTCACTAACATTCTCTTCCATTTTATGCTATATACTAGACCTTTGACATTGCTCGCTTTCTAAAAACTAATTTCAAAATTGTTCAGAAAAAAGACAATTCGGCTACAGCCTCCTCTATAATTTTCATTGAAAGTATTAACAACTAAAAGCTATAATCGGAATTTTTTTCACATCTTTTTCATCGATAGTTTAGAAATTAAAAGGGCGGACGCGTTGATAATGACTTTATTGCAAGAGATTATCTCGTGCCTGAAGAGTTAAATTTATAAGCTCCCAACACATCTTCGTTGCATTTTAGGGAATCTATCCAACCATATGTCACTCTATGTGATATTTGTACATTTTTTTGGTTAATTTTTCACGAAGTACATGGGAAACACATTTTTTTCTCAGAAATCTCTAGATTTCTGTTTTTTGGGTCATCAGTTTACGTTTGTCATTCCTCTTCTGGCGCTCCATTCTTAAGTGTCTGTAGGGCCTATGCTGCTGAATTCCTCGCCTATCGTAGCAAATTTGAAAAGTACAGGAATAGATATATCAATTGGCGTACTTCTACTTATTTCTTGTACCCAGTAGTTTGGATAAAGGCAAATTTTTTCTCAACTTCATTCGCGTCTATCACAGTTATATTATATTAAGCCAATCAGATCATTAAACAATGTAGTTTGTTTGCTTGTATCTTGTAATATCATCAGACAGGTGGTTTAAGTAGGTTTATATAAATAGTTTTAGTAGATAAACATTTTATGCATTTGCAACTTATACAACTAGAGTTGCATGCTTACTACAGTCTATTAATGATACATATATTTATTTTTTATATATAATATGATCCTTATTCTCAATGTGCTGATCTTATCCGCATTTGAAAATAAAGTAATAATAATTGTGGTGAGAACTATTTATAAAATACAGGAAAACTTTTATTATAAAAGTTTATAATCAAAATTAATACTTACACAAAATTTCAGTAAATCCATATAGTTCACTCTTAATTTGCTTTGTAAATTTGGAGCTGGGAAAGAAGAAATGCACTATGGCCATATTTTTACTGAAAATTAATTGTTTATTGAAAATAGCAAACAAAATCTAAAAGTCTTACGTAAAATACTCATCAGTTGTATTTCCAATATCATGTTTACTAATTCTTTTAGAGAGTTTACTGAATGATCTTGTTTCAAAAAAATTCATTTCAAAACAACCAGGTAAACAGTTACAGCTGGACCTACAGAGAAACATATAAATAGAAATACAAGGTTTATCAACAAAGTCGACCTTTTTAGGGTCGGTTGTTCTTAAAGCGGCGTACACGGGATACAATTTGTGGAATCTAATCTCAAGAAATTCATGCATATTGGATGGTGTGTTTGTTAGTTGGAACGATTGTTTTATATAGTCTACGCACAGTTTAATATACATTTGGGTCGAAGATTAGAGAATTAACAAGATAGGACAATCGGCGGAAAACCTTTTATCTTTTAGCAATGGCGCCATTGACCTCGATATTTAAATTGGAGTTCTCGTCCAGTTGCCACAATGTGACGATCAGACGGAGAAAGAGAGGCCAATAGTGAAAAATCGACAACACTGTCCTGATAGAACGATCAAACTCAGCTGACTGTCAGTACCCAAGCACTAAAAAACAGGCTGCTTTGTAATATATGTCACATGAAGTATTTCTATGTTTATGTGTAAGATATCTATTTGGTTAGGATAGAATTGTACATTGAAAGAATAATTTTGAAACTTTTTTTCTATAAAATGAGGAAAAAACAGCCACAGGCAGCAGTCATCGAAGTATATACGTGACGTAGCACTTGTCGATTCTAATGAGCTAACCTATTTTTCAGTAAACTTGATCGAATTCATTTAATGCGTACCTGACAAATCCCAAAACAGTTTCCGCTGGATGTCGCGTCCCTTTAAATTGGAGTTCACAACTGTCTTCATCTATTTCATCTTCTGCGTCTGACTGTCCTATCTTGTTGGTTCTCTAATCTTTGGTTGGGTCACCTCCCCTTGTTTTTGTCCATGACCCCCCACTCTTGCCATCGACGCGTTGGCTACACTCAGTATGAAACCAGTTAGTTCTTGATTATAACGCGCGAATAGAAGGTTTTCAAAAGTTGCAAAATAATATTATCTGTTGTGTATTTGTTTTCGTATTCAAAAGTTCAAAACAATTGAAAAAACGAGTACTGCAAGTTATTTAAATTATTAAGGTGTAACGGTCATCTTTTGGAATAACACTCAGTACATTAAATTGAATAAAAATATGTTTAAAATTTGTGTACTGGTAAAATTGTTTTGATACGATAGTAAAACTTTAACTTGTACGCAGGTATAAAGACCGTTTGACCTTTAACGCGTTGTGGAAATGGGACGTGCAGCGGGGGTTGTTTGCTTCGAACAGGTAGATTTCTTGGTTTAAGACGGAAGGCGAGTTCTGGCCTCGGGCCTACACCACGGGAGAAGGTGAATTTGACCTCCCCAAATTAATTAGGTGTAGTTATATAATTTGAGCTGTGGCAGAATGAATCTGTAGTAAATTAAATAACAGCAAATTGCGTGATTAATCTGAATTATTTGCTTTGATGCTATCAACGATAATTTGTCATTTTACGTACTTTGTTTGTAGCTACGTACGTTCAGTTTTCGGAGTGCTGTACGTCAATTGACCTTCATGTGTCCAGGAATGAAACTGTAAGTTTTTCTATTTTATGTACTATGTTGTGGTAGCTCAGGCGACGCGCGTGGAGAATATGTTTTAGTGCCGTTAAGAAATTAGTTTCGTGATTAATTTTTTTACTTCCCGAGTGAGATCGGTAGACAATTTGACCGCTTCCAGTTAGTGTGAAATCGCGAGTAACCTTTAAGTCGGCTTAGGAACCAGAGAACGCCGTTACTCGTAGCAGCAGTCTGTATTTACCCAAATCCTGTATGAATTAGGTTTTGAAACCTAATGAGGGTTAACTACTGCACGAAATATTGATCAATGTTGTTTAATTAAATGATTTAATTCTTGTTAACTTACCTTTTTTGTACTGTTCTTGGTAAATTAAGCTAGTTAGTTAGGTTTTCTTATTAAAGGTCATTGAGTTCAGGCCGAGTGATACATAATATTGGATCTATCTAATTTTGCTGTCCAATTAAGAATTTTGTATTTTAATTGCCTTTGTAGCCCAAAACGTTAATAGATTATTTTGTTTCAGTAGTTGTTTAATTTAGTTAAGCTAGCACTCATTCAAACTGGGGTAGCTCGGTGTTTCCTTATTTTGCCGGGCCAATTTCTAGTTTAAAGTGATCAGAAATTTTTGTATTAGTTGATTTCAAGTAACGAAAAATAAGGTGGCGTCCAACTATCTTTTTTTGTTGAGTTTTTAGAGCCTTATATTATCTGTTCAGTAATATTCTGTTAGTGAGTATTTGCCAAGGTAATTGATAACCAATATTAAGCCAAGCTATCAAAGATAACCTGCACCCTGAGGTCCTATGCTCTATTGTGAATTATACTTATGATTGCGGATTAAGCATAGCAAAAAAGCAAGGTTATAAAGGAATTCATTTGATAACACCTCCAGCTGCTTCCAGTGCAATTTTTTAAGAAATCGTACAACTCTCAATGAACTATTTGATTCATTACATTATTATTATGCGTGTAACACCATCACAATATTCTTTAATGTTTGAAACTGTTTCCTAATTATGTGAATTTTCTGCTTATGATTATATTACAACATAGTACATAACCAACATATTTGACATTTAGTTCGGTACGCCGCGCGCCGATGTTCGCTACTCGATTTTAAAATTGGCGCCATTACCCTCTGTGCGCGTGGTCTTTGCGCACTCGGTCTGGTCTAGGGCATAAAAAAACGAAACCAAGTCCCATTATTTCTACATAGAGTAGATAGGGAGTGAGTCTACTGTATATTTCTCTACTGTGATCTATGTAAAGTAACACGAGATGCTAAAATATTTCACTTTTGGCTACCAGCTGCTCATACCTTGCCTATATATTATGTACTTAGCTTCGAGAATTCACAGGGAGACATTCTCTCAGGCGGTATGGACTATGCTAGTGCTGCCAACTGAGTGTAACGAAATGTCCCTCACACTGGAACAAAATGTCCCATATTTTCTTTGAAAATCTCCCCAAATATAAATTGTTTTAATTTCACATTGATTTAAAGCCGGTAATTTTGCAGGCCTTTATTCTTTTAGTGTAATATGGGTAATAAAATATATATAAAAAACTCTATTTAATCCTAAACTTTTATTAAAATTATACACCATGTAGGAAGTATAACAATAAACAAAGATATATGTGATATAAAGTATATAAAAAATATATAATACATACAGCATAATTAACTCACATTGAAAAACAAACACTTTCAAATTAGTTCCTTACATCTCAATTTGTATGCCTCTTCAATAATTCATCTCTTATAGGATAATCAACGCACGTTTTTTTTTCTTGTTGCAAGGTGCTACGAATCACACACATTGCATTTAATGTTCCGAATCCGACGAAGATTCTTCCATATTGAAAACAGCACAAATGTAAACAAATATAAAACTTCACAAATTTTAAAACACAGTAACTAAGCCTCTACTAACACTAATTTATTGAGACTTAAAGAACAGACGGAGAGGACGGACACTATGCGAACTTTCAGTTTTCTCTACTAGAGTGCACTATAATGTCTGCCCTCGCTGTTAGATGGCGACATAAATTTTTAAGAAGGTCCTAATTCAAAAAAATGTGTGTTTTCTCTTTTACCACCAGATGGTGCAAATATCAAACAGCAAAGAGGCCCTCAAAGTGATGTAAATATCCCTTTGATCCCTCGTGGAGTTAAAAATCCCGCTAATCGGGATATATCCTTCGAAATGGCAACACTCTGCTGTGGACGTGTAAGTTGTAATATCTCAATAACCAGAGTGCGTGGTTGAATTTTAATGTTCTTACTCATTTTGAAGCTAATAAAACGTACCTTTAGAAATATTCCACACATTTTTAGTGTAGCAAGGACGGTTTTTATTCTATTTGCCTGCCAGTCCCATTCATATGCTGATGGAACAACACAGAATTCGAAGAAGTTGAAGAAGACCTTAAAAATTACATTTCTCTGCACCATCGGCATAAAGAAATCAAAGGCTTTTCTATACTTCATGTTTCTTCTTTTACAAAAGTTTTTTAGGATCAGGAAGGCAAGGAATTGTCTACAGTGCAATAGCAGTAGGGTAGTTTTATCCGAAAATTTTCACAAGTCTGTCATGTCAGGCTGCGAAAAGGAAAAAGAACAATTTGAAACAAAAATAAATGAGTGCATTAAACTAAGAAAGAAATCCATTCTTGATGTCATCAAACAAGATATAGTACGGGAGCTCGGTGGCTTTTTCGATACGTCATCGTTTTATGGTCTCAGATGTCTATTATTTTGTGAATGATAACGATTCACGGAATCCACTTCCAGCGGGGCACCTCCGGTCAAGTACACGCGTGGTCAAAGTAAAAAGGAGTTATATCACGTGATCATTATAAGATTTTCTTATTTTGAATACAGAAAATTATTTCCAGAAAGAAACTTTTGTCATTTAACTAGCCAGAAAACAAAATGTTTCCACATTAAGAAAAAAATTGGATTTTTGTTGTATATTCTATCTCAGAACTGTAAATTCATCGCTACAACTTCGTTCTCCTTTTTTAAAATATATGTGCGCCTTTAACAATAAAATAATCTTCCAAGAAAGTTAAGGCTGTAAACAAAAGTACCTACTACACGCCCTCAAGCAGACTTAGAGCGTGTATTTTACATAGTAGTAGAGTAAGTTGTGTACAATCCCGGTGCTGTGCATTGATGATTTTGTTACAGCTATCCAAACAGCGTCGACGGAAGAAGGAGTGAAGAGATGAGTCATATGCTTCTCCTACTTTCCAGGCGAGGAAAGAATCTATCCTCCACGGTTACTGAGCGACATTTTTGCCTACTGTGGGGACAGGAACCTTCCAATGCTAATAAGCATTGGATGTGATGCAAAAGCACACCACGTGATATCGGGAAGCACAAACATCAACACAAGGGGTGAGTACTCAATTCATTCTAGGTGAAGGGTTATTATTAGCTAATATGAGTTTCAGATTTAACCTTATGTACAAGTAATATAAGCGATACAATTATAAATTGGCATGTGTCTCTAGATATACTATATTGCATTGTCATCGGACTCTAGCTTAATTAGAACTATTCGACATTTTGATTGCAAGATTTGAACTAAACTTACTAACTAATAAACTAACATACAAGCAAGTTAAATAAAAGCTTTTAAAAATTATATATCAATTAGTGGTTATTGAGATATTACAATCTATACGTTGGGTCATAACGACTATTTTCATGAGGTTATCAACGACGCCCAGGACGCCTCAGAGTGTGCTTCCCGGTAAACTTTTGAAGCTAAATATACAGCGTGACCCATTTTAAATCTGAACACCCTGACCGGGATATTTTTTAATAGGTACGACCAGCCCAGACGAGAGGGGGGATCGGGGGTGTTTCCTCCGGGCCCGGTGGTTTTTGAGGGGGTCCGGTGGTGTTGAGGGGGGCCTGGTTTCACCCGAAGTTGAAGATTAGAATTTTTATTGGTAAAATGAGAGAGGTATACTTTTAAATGATTAATAAAAGTCTCGTATTGTATATTCATAAGGAATATCACCCCTACGCTGTTCAAAATTTCGATAGAGACAGATATTCAATTTTGAGGAGTATCCCCCGCTTTTCAAAATATTGATTGAGACAAATATTTAATTTCAAGGAATGTCACCCCCGCTCTTCAAATTTTCACCGAGAAAAAATATTGAATTGTAGGGAATAGTTTATTATTATGAGTGCCATCCCCGCTATTTTAAAATTTATGTTGAAGATGGGTGGGAGTCGTATGTTACTAACCCCCGGGCCCTGGTATTTTCTCTCGACGGCCCTGGGTACGACACCAAAAACTGTAATTCTGAACAAAACGTCTTATATTTTTAATAGTTATGCCCTACCGCGATTATAATATGGGCCAAAATTCAAGAAATCGTACGAGGGCTGTTTTTATGTAACATCTAAATACATTCCTGCACTCAGCACCGGGTACCGAATTTCATAAAAAAATATGGATTAATAACATTTTTGAAGATAATTTAAAAATGAAAATATTAGTATGCATTTATTATTGCAGACATACAGTCAATCATGGAATAACCATCAAGAACAGATAACCAAATTAATTCTAATAATATTACTGAATAATTAAAATTAATAAGATTGATAACAGCAACGTACGGTAATCCCATTATGTTTAATTTGAGGTTCAATTTTCCTAAAACGGCCCTCTAATTGAATATCCGCTTAGATCACCGGATTTAACACCCTTGGACTTTTTTCTTTGAGGTACTATTAATGAGATAGAAATTGCCCCTACACAATTAAGAAGAGCGTCGAATAATATAAAAAAAGATAAACAAATGTATTACAATGAATGGTAGTTTGGTAGAAGCTTCAAAAAATTTATTTTTCCTTTATAATATGTATTTATTGTATTATGTTTATTAAATTATTTTATTGTTTAAACATTACTTCTTTGCTACGATTACTGCATGTCATCATTATCGCATAAATGTGATTTCTGCGGAGTGATTACCGTCATTATGTTTTCATTGCTTATTAGAATTAATTTTGTTATTTTTTTATGTTTATTCCATTTATTACTTACTTATTATGCTTGCAATAATAAACGCACACTAATATTTTCATTTTTAAATTTATCTGCAAAAATTTTATTAATTCGTATTTGGCTTCAGTATTTTCAATTTGTAACTTTTGTGATCATATTCAGATTCAGATACTGTGAATATATCTAACTACTAATTCTAAAATACTAATTAGGCCGAACCCTATATAAAACAAATATGGCAATAAAATACAAATACCTAGTATGAGATAAATAAATAAATTTAGTTTTCTTCGTCAGTGTCTAATTCTTCCGAGCTCTCATTGTAGTCTTCATTATTAACACTTATAATGAGTGGCACAACTTCTTCAGTATGAACCTCTCGATCATATAAGTATCTCTAAAATCAATGTATTTGTCTGATTTACACACTTGGACCAAATTGAGCTGGACACCTGAGATAAAGCCTCCTTACACATAGCAAGAATGGCTTTGTCACATGCTGTGAAGCCGAAGGGAGATCCAAAGGAAGCCGGTACTAGAGAGGCAGTGTTAGATAGGGAAGGTGGTGCCCCTAAAGAAGTGAAAATTTCCCAGCTTTGGAGCATTACGAGAAGTCCACCACTACATGGATATGACGATAAAACGAAACCTCAGAAAGATGCAGACATTTTATCTGGAAGAAGGTGCAAGGAATATTGCAAGTACTGCCACCAGGAGACACGGCAGATCACATAAGCAGTTAACACTGTTAAGGTGGAGGTTCCGGATGATAGGGAAAATGAAGCGCTAAGATAAGATCAACTGTACGATGAGGAAATTGGGTCCATATTGAGAGCTAAAGAAAGGGGAACTCGTCCAAATGGAAGGATATTTCAGAGAAAAGAGTGGGACTGAAGACACTGTGGGCGTAGTGGGACTCGCTGAAAGTCATGAACGGGCTGTTAAGGAGAGCATGGGAAAGCCCGGATGGGAAGCAGGTGGTTATGCGTCTAGTGATTCCCAGGTATCGAGTAGCCGGGGTGCTTCAGAAAGTGCACGACGGAACATCCGGTGGACACTTCGGTGTTAACAAGACCCTGAAGAAAGTACGAGAATGATTTTATTGGATAAAATGTCGTCAGGGTGTGGAGGCTTGGTATCACACATGCAAGATTTGTGCAGCCAGTAAGGGACCACAGACTGGAAGTAAGGGTGAAATAAAGCAGTTCAACGCCAGAGCTCCTTTCAAGAGGTTGACTAACGATATAGCGGAACCATCACCAGCCAGTGACAGACTGAAGGCTCGATGTGACCGTAAGGGTAGTTCAGAAGGGTTCATCAAGGTGGGAGAGCTGGCTTGACTGTACAACCCACGTGAAGGAAAGGAAAGTCACCGAAACCACCTTGGGATGGATCGTACACTGTTATACCTGAATTAATGATGTCGTCTATCGGATTCAGCGAAGCAAAAAGTCCAAGATGTAGATTGTGCATTTGGATAGACTGGCGAAATACATTGATGATTCTGAATTGCCTGACCGGGACGATAAGGCTTAAGGAGCGGGCAGGAGCATTACACCCCCTAGAAACTGGAGACTGATACGCCCATGACTAATAGTGACTGTTCTGGAAATTTATAGAAGGATATTCCAGACAATTTTAGAGTATTGATCATTTTCGGTCATCTGACTTTGACACCGCCGTCTGGAGGGCACACAAACCTCATCCAATCACAAAGGAGGGCAAATGTAAACAATTAGAGATGAGTGGCTAGCAGAAGCAATTTAAGCTTGTCATTAAAGAATAACAGCTTTTCCCCATCTCTAAAAAACAGAACAATGAGTTGTGTGCCCCCCACGCCGACATCGTGACGTCAACCTAAAATGATCAATACAGGGCGAGATTCAGCGGAAGAAGAAATATACTATTCAGCGGAAGAAGAAGAAGTTGAAAAGTGACAAGAAAGGTTAGAAGTCCGAGGTGACAGAAAGTAAACATAAAGTGTAAATATCAAAGAGTAAACATTGTTAATGGTTATTTTAGTCCAGTAAAATGTATTTTAGTTAATAAAAACGTTGTGTAGTTTAGAGTAAGCTATTAAATAAAATGTTAGTGTTTAACCCTTGTTTAAAATTATTTTGGAACCCACGGATCCTGAAGGGTGGTTCAGGGGTGGAAATACGCGACAATATTTTAGATTCTAATGATACTTGGCAAATCGATCGGGAGTTGTTGGTTGATTAATTATATAAACAAAAACAGGAGATATGCTCTACTATTGCTTTTCGTCAGTATCGTAAAATCTACGGTGAAGTCTGTTTCAGTTGATCATTCGCGTATGATTTCATGTGTTGCAAATCTATTGAAATAATTCCCAAAAACTTGTTGACCTCGGCAGGACTTTTGGCGTGATTTCAATAACTTCGTGTGGAACAATCTTTTGAAAGTGTTAAAACACAGGTCTTAAGTCAGTTAACTGTTGCAAAATTTAACACAATAAATTGCAGCAAAAATAGATCTTTTTTTAGTGTACACGCAAGTTACTGGTGCAATGAAGATGGAAAGATACACACATCAGTATTCCGGAAATGAGTTCTAATGTGCAGGCGAGTGTGCAGAGGTGTCGTTATGAATTTTTGTTTTCTTTAGGGGGCGGTGGGAGGTTAATATATCAACTCTCACCTCAGGTATTTGTCCGACTCTATTCTCTTATATATTGTAATAAGTATTGTTATGTGAAAACTTACGAAAACTTTTAGAAATAAAACCAATGAGGGGGGGCGTCCCCTCATCACCATAACGACACCCTTGCTAATGTATTATTTTAAAAAAGTTAGTTTTTCATACCCATTTCCATATGTAATCTCCATATCTTCCTTTGCTTGAGATGTGCACTCCTCATTCGATTTCCCACAAACATTAATTAATCTGTTTCCTGAGAAATTAAAATTAGCAATAATTCTGATTTTTCTTTTAAGAGGAAACAATTAGATAACTTACTTGGTAGAAAGTATGGTATACATCCACACTTCTGAAGTGTATAGTTGGATTGACACTCTAAGTTACAGTTTCTTTGGGTATATGATCTAAAAATATTATGTCAACATTGATTTGCGTTTAAATAAAATGATAAGGTATTTATATTGTAATTATACAAATACCAAAATCAGGGCCGGATATGGGGGGGATTGGGGGGGTGTCACACCCCCCCAAGTTTGAAACCAATTCGGCAAATCGTTTACCATTCGGCACTTTCAGCGTTCGGCAATTACGTACATAAAATCATACAAAAACTCAAAACAATAGAAACTCAATGTTATAAATAATTATTACTTGTCAGTAAAGTCAGTCTGGATGTCGTTTGAGACAATTATAGAAGTGCTTAGGGTGATAGCAACAGATCAAAGTAATTTTGACAGCAAAACAAGAAACCAAGCCTTTAGTATCACCAAAAAAATACTTACTTTTGATGTCATTGTTTCAATTATGTTCATGAAAAATATCATGTATAAAACTAAAAACTTTACAGAATTATTAGAATCCAAACAACTGAATATAATTGAAGCAATATCATTAATTGACTCAACCATCATTTCACTAAGTACTATCAATAATGATCGTAACGGAATGGTTGCACTCATTGAAAGTGCGCTTGTATTTGCTAAGAAAATCGGAGTTGACGGTGATGCTGACTTTCAAATATTTCATAGAAGGAGAATAACTCCAAAAAGATTGGATCCAAATCGAGAGTCAGAAGTGACATTAACATTACATTCATTTTATATAGCACAATTTAAAATGGTACTAGATACCCTTATCAACCCAATGAAAGATAATTTAAAAAAATGTTTAGAGATGATTGTACAGCCAATTTACCAAATCTTTAAAGTTCCCTTACGTCGACACGACTGCAGTTTAGAACTTGTAGAGGCAGCAGTAAAGTTACTTCCAGATAACCGTGTAGACTTAGAGGGCCTTCAGGCTGAATTAGAAATATTTAGCGACCAATGTCGAGAACTTACATCTCTAGATAAAATTGTTGAAAAGGCTTCTGAACTAAAGATCATTCTACCATTGTGTTACAAATTATGTACTTTAATTCAAACAGTGCTGGTGAGTGTGGCTTCAAATGAAAGGAGTTTCAGCAAACTAAAACTCATAAAAAATTTTGTTAGAACAACAATGACCGATTCACGTTTAGACTCATTATTAATCTTATCATCAGAGAGGGATATTCTGGAACAAATACCTTTCAACATTTTAGTTGCATGATGGGCCACTTTAAAAGAAAGAAGAGTTAAAGTTGCTTAAAAAAATTAAGTTGTGTAATAATACATCCGTTTTATTTATAATTAATTTGTGGAAATATTCATTTATTATGTTTGTTGGGTATGTTGCCACTGTAAAAATATGTAAACATTTTTATGAAAAAAACCTCTGCGCCAAAAGGGTCAGACAGAGAGAGGCTGGTTTTTAATAATTTTAGCACAAAATGTCACACAAGTGAAAGTTTTGATAACGGAAAAAGAAATAGTTTCCGAAACGTTAAGAGCCTTCGATTTAATTTACTTCATTATCATTTAAAAATTTTCTTTCTGTTTATATATTTTTAGGTGTGACTAGTGCGAGACATTTTGTACTAAAAATATTAAGAACCATCCACTCCCTGCCTGACCCTTTTGGCGCAGAGGTTGTTTTCATCAATATTTTTACATATTTTCACAGTGGTAAAACACCCAACAAACATAAGGAATAACCGTTTTGTATCTTTTATATTTTGCATTTTACTTTAAAATAAAGTTTTCTTCAATCAGATTTACATTTTTTTGTATCCTAAAAATTGAGTGACCTTCATATATAAATAAAACAGAGGACCAGATGAGAAGAAGTCATTCGGCATTATAACAATTTCACACCCCCCCATAAAAATTGCTTAAAACCGGCCCTGACCAAAATAATAAATACATGAAAGTTAAGAACCGCTGTACTTTCTTATTAAAGTAGGTACGTTAGAAGCTACTACGTCTCTTTTATAGAAAAATATTGAAGCAAAAAATTTCAAGTTATGATGGGCAAAATTAGACCGATATTTTTTTGGATTTTCGTTAAAATTTGAATTCAGTGTTTTACCACTTGCTGCGCCCCCATTTATTAACAGATATGAACTCTCATATCTCATGACCTTCTGAATTTTTCAGATAAAAAAAAATTTAAGTAAAAGTAGTGACTAATGATGATAAATTACACTGTTTTGGCCTACTCGCTTTATAAAACGTTCTTATTTTAAATGTTTATATCATTTTTCTAATGGACATTTCATTTCTCTTTACAAGCCTTTTTCAGATTTAAAACCGATAATACCTAAATAACCTAGAAGACGACATTTTTTATTTTTGGCCAATTTAAAAAACCTCAGAATATTGCATGTTATTAAAATAACATATTTTTTCAAAAGTTCAATTTTATTCTCGAGTTTATTTTAACTTTATTTTTTTATCATTTGAGTTAATTTAGTATCAAGTTTATACACAGAGGTGGAATAAAGTTTCATTCACTTAAGTTGCGCGAGTGACTGCTGTGGTTTGGTCATCAATGTCATCATTGTCATCATACAATGTCATTTAATAATCCTGCAGCAGTGGTTTACATCAAGCGTTTTCGTATTATGTTACAAAATCTATATTGGACACCGTACATGACCTTCAAATCGACACCAGAATCAATATCATTGAGACGAACATTTCAAAAACTCGATGAATTTTTACAGAAACTATCGTGGACGAAAGAAAGTTATATAAACAAAAACAAACACACACACACATAGGCCAATCAAATTAAGCAAAAGGAGATCGTTTTTTAGAAGTAAATCTCGTTAGAAAAAAAAAACACTAGGATCATATTCAGTACATGTAAAATATTAATTTTCAAACCAGTGCATCCAATGAGAAATAGTTATTTATATGTTTTTTCTACAAACACCATTAAGAGAACAATAAAGTTTCTTTAAAAAGATTTCAAATCCTTTTAATGGTTACCTCGTAATTCTAGTACTTTGTAGGATTTATGAAATAAATAAATCAAGTTTGCCCGTTGTTTGGCACAGGCTTGTCAAATGTGAAAAACTATTGCAATATGATGAGTTTCAATATTAATTATAGTCCAGAACAGAGCTGCTGTAAGTACCGATAAAATGTACTTAAGTATTAAGTACCAGTATTTTCTAAAAATATAAATAAGTACCAGTACCCAGTACAAGTTTCTTAGGTGATACTTAAACATTTAAGTAAGTATTACTTGAATTCGTTTAATTCAAGTACTAAGTATTAAGTACATCAATTTGCTACTTTAAGATTTAAAAAAGTACTTAGTACTTAAATAAGCCACCATTCTAAGTACAAGTACTTTAAGTGTTGAATTTAAATACCAGTACTTATACATTTTGTCGCAAAACGCTGTCTTCATATATCAGTTATCATTATATTGTATTATTATATTATATTTATATCTATTATTTTTGATCTAATGAGCGAAACAACTTTTTGTAAAAAAAATATTACTAGTCAAATTATATGAAAAAAAGATTCAATTGCAAGGTGGAGCCGGTAGAGGTGACAGATGAAATTTTTTTATAACTCCTAAGAGCTAAGAAGCTCTTAAATGAAAAGGACATATACCTATCAAATCTCTTCTTAATAAAATTACATATAATACCTATAATCTCCTTCCAAACCTCAAGAAAATCTATTTTTTATATTTTAAATAAACAGATTAGATTTTGTACCACACTATATACGAAAATCAAAGCTTTGCAAACTACTGGCCATAAAAACTCTAGATAATTGATATTGAATAAAAGATACTTACCCTTACAAACAACAAACAACACATAAAACAATATAAACTAGTGTTATGCTTATTATTATATTATGCAATATATAGACAGAACAAAGTCTATCTAAATCTCTTCTTAATAAAATTACATATAATACCTATAATCTCCTTCCAAAAATAAAGAAAATCTATTTTTTATATTTTAAATAAACAGATTAGATTTTGTACCACACTATATACGAAAATCAAAGCTTTGCAAACTACTGGCCATAAAACCCAGATAATTGATATTGAATAAAAGATACTTACCCTTACAAACAACAAACAACACATAAAACAATATAAACTAGTGTTATGCTTATTATTATATTATGCAATATATAGACAGAACAAAGACAAATAAAACTAAAGAATACACATAATTTTCAGCAAATAGACGACACTAAATAACATTATTCACTGGCATCGCCTAAAGTAAAATAAAAATCAAACACTGAGCTAGAAAAGACTTGGCAAGACATGCATGTATACATGCGTAGTAGATACTGAAAGACTTAAATATCAGGTGTTAATTTTAAGTCCTAAAAAATACTTAAGTACATTTCCATATTAAGTACGTCTTTTTTCTTCGAGTAGGTATAAGTAAAAAGTACTTAAAATAAAAAGTTAAGTATTAAGTACAAGTACCATGGCCAATACTTAAAAGTTTAAGGACCAGCACCTATATTTTTGTTGGGACTTGAAATAAAAATAATTAAGTACTTTTTGTACTTAGGTAATTCAGTACCGCAGCTCTGGTCCGGAAGTAGCTTCCTCACAATATTACTAATTGCTCCAATTGTACAATTAATATAAATATTTCTAAATAACTTGTAATTTTTTGTTAATAAATATATAAATGTCATTATGACAAACGATTTGTCATTTTACTTTTTGCACTAGTGTTAAAAGTAAATCATATGATAATTTTTAACGCGAGTTTATATAATATTACATTTTTAATTCAAGTATGCCGTGTTAAAAATATAGTTTTAGTGGTGTTTGTAGATAAAAATAATTTAATATTTCATATGTCCATGATCCATTGACGTACGTTCATGTTGCGCAAAGTACATTGAGGAAATTCGAAATTGGACAAAAAAAATAGAAATAAAAGTAAACTCTTATCTGACATATACTATAAAATACTATAAAATGTTCTATGCTTACCTATAATAATGAAGACGTCTTTCATTGGAGAAATAACACTGCCTAGATTTTATTGATATGCTTCTCAAACTATCTGTGGCCTCTCTAACAGATGGAGTTATGGAAAATCTAGCTTCTACTCCAGGACTCAAAAGAGATCCGAAGTCGGCCATTTTTGGTGTTTCTATAGGATTTGCCAATAATATCTGCATAATAGGTTTTATTTTAATATTACTCTATATGGCAATTAACGGTCAAATTTACCTTAAAACCAACACTACTTGTAGAAGAACAATAATAGTTATCTACCTGTGCATCAAGGACAAGTGTTAAGCCCAAATGTGTTCCCGCGCCTAAAATGATAATAATATGAATAATATAATGTAAGGTATATTAAACTTACGTTAATATGGATAAAACTAAGCAGTAGTAACTTAAATTAAAATTTGTAATAAATAATGTTTTAAATTCTTGTTTGAAAATCAATTAATGTTAAATATACAGAGTGAGTCAGGAGGAAAGTGCCAAACTAGGGGAGTGTATACTACACATAACTATATGACTAAAAACTGTAAACATACATTTATTTGTCTTTGAATTACGGTGTCTTAAACATTTTTTACGGTTTCATAAGTGATAAATAATGCCACACATCTCTTCGCATATTTAATATGTAGATATGATGTTTGTTTATGGTTTTGGTAATAATGATACTCGTGTTGTGATTGAAAGATATCTATAACGATTTCCATACCATAGAGTTCCGAGTACAAACATTTTTGTCACAGTCTTCACAACACATTGTCTAATAGTGGTAATCTTCTCAGTGTTCACATGCCATTTGACCTATAGACAAGGTGCAGATAAAGTGGAACACATTCTTGATTTAGTGCAAAAGAGACCTGGTAGTAGCTCATGAAGAATTACAGCCCAAATTGAAATTACTCATTAAGAGCATATCACTCACGTCGGGTACAACATGAATAAATGTTATTCGTTACTTGGTTCTTGGTTCTTTGTATATTTTTGACCGATGAAACTACATTCAATCGTGATGGTGTCAACAATACCTAACTATTATCGATCGTTTAACGAAAATCCACATGCAACAGTATAAACAAATTTTTAACATCGTTTTCCAGTTAATGTGTGGTGAGGTACCGTTATTTACTTTATTGGTCTTTTCATTCTTGAGAATCGTATATTAGGAGAAAATTACCTGTTATTTTTGTAATGATTTAAAAGCATTATAGATGGTGATGATGTTCCTTTAAATATAAGCATTTCTTATGTTTAAAGGATGTTTAGATGAAGTTCTTTTAAACATAAGCATTTTTTATGTTTAAGGAAACATCATCTATAATGTTTCTAAATCATTTTTGCATAAATAAGAGGTAATTTTTCCTGCTTTTCTTCCGACTCACCGTGTACGTAGATTATTCTAAAATAGTGAAATTGTCGGTGAAATGAGAAATTGCTTTATGACAGGTGTATATAATAAGAATTTTAATAGATGCATAAAACAGTATGTAGAATGAAATCCAAGGTGATATTAATTCCGGTGGAAATCAAACGACGGCGTGTGTTAATATTTGGAGTTTTCTGCATAGGCACATATTTGTAATATTTATCATACCCAGTGGCCTTTTTGGAATTATGTCCTCGTCCCCAGTTTCATCTTCACTAAATCCTTTCTCTGGATTCCAATCAAAGACGTTACTTGGATAGGTTTGATTTAGTAAGGAAATATCATTTCTGAAATATATTTGAAGTTAATGAAATTATATCTAGTTATAGTACGGGAGAATTATTCCCAGAAAAAACTCCTGTGAGTTAATTAATTAGGCGAGATGAGCCCCCCTGGTACTTCCCTAACTACAGATCAGCCATAAATACTTAACACATTAAAATATGTTCTTTAATAGTCTTTAAAAGTCCATTACCACAACACAAATTACTAAAATTAGATTTAAAACAACTTGCTTTTAGAGAAAGCCATAATCAAAATTAAATCTTTGAAAAATAGTTTACAATGTTATTCAATTAAGGGAGAACTAAGAATGATTAAAACAATAAAAGTATAAAGGAAACGTCAAGCAGATCAATCGTATGCAACCCCGACAAATACAACTGATGCATGCAAATTTTAAAACGTACTTTCGTAATTTGCGGGACAGACTACTACTACGGCGATTATAACACATCTTAGTGTGTTATTGATTCCAATAAACAATAACACAAACAATTAATTAATAACAGAAAGTGCGATTATATTAACTCCTACGACAACGAAAAAAAAAGTCTAGTGATATCTGTGAAGTTAATAGACAATAGTATTACCCTTGCAAGCATTTTTTATCCAGTAAGTGTCTAATTTAAGCAAATTATGGCCATGAATTTGAACATATTAAAATTTCTTGCACTGAAACCCGGAGTGAATATAGAGGTGAATGGTGCCAAACTACTGGATTAAAAATGCTTGCAAGGGTTAATACTGTTACTTAAGAGTCATACAAACATTTTTAGACGAATAAAACCTGTTTTTAACTGTTGGTTCCGATTTTATACCCTTAGCGAAAAAGTCTCAATTTTTACTTAACTCTTTCGATGACACAAAAAAATACTGGTAATAGCACCTTAGCTTTAGAAAAAACACGTTTAAGATAATATATTCTAAATTTCGTTGAAAGTCTCACCATCGCACCATTTGGCCAAGAGCTGGTTTTCCGGAATTTTCGGACGTTGGACCTAGGACCCAAAGACTAGGGACAAAGAGCGAGCAAATAGTTCAGACCGGTCATTTTCTGCAGCGAACGGAGTGTCTATAGCCCAGTGTATTCGCGTCCAGTAACTTAGTTAAGTAGAGTTCTTCAGTAGTTTAGTGCAAATTTAGTCTGTTTTTATTGGAATACCATCATTTAGTTGAAAGGCTTAGTTGACTATTAATAGCACGTTAATAAGTATTTAAACAGAGAAAATGAAATCCACTTTAGTTCATTAGTGGACAAACCCAACTTTACTAAAACCTCGACTAAATCAGACTATTCCAGATTTCCAGTAGTGTCCAGATTCCTTATAATTTAGTAGTTTGTGAGAGGGGCTAGTAGTATTTTTCAAAACCCGTAGGAGCGATGCAAGGCACACTGCAGCTCTCGGATTAGATTTTTCTCCTCAAAAACTACAAAGTGTACCACCCTCCATTTGTGACAGTGTATTAAGAAAACTGTGTTCTGTTCAGCCGTGCTATATATTTTCAGAGCATTTTTGTAATCTACTGCTCTGAAGTCAACAGGACAATTAATAGCTTTACGCTGCAGGGTATCATTACTAGAATGCATTATACTGGGACTCGAATTCGGTTATCGTAAAATAGAGGCTCCGTGAATTTTCATAGTTGTTGAATATTTGGCGGTCGAAAGAAAGTAAAAAAAAAAAGATTGAGTCAGAAAATAAATCACGTGTCAATAGACTAAACAATAACTTAAACAAGATATTAGGGTATCCTCTTTTTTGGAGCAAAAGTAACTCGATACAATAACTATAACTAAATGTTTTAACTTTGCAAATTGCATTTTTTTAAACAATTAATACAATTTTGCACATTGTCGTTAAATGAAATAATTATGAGCTTACTCATTTCTAAATATTTTCTTCGGGGGTAATCTATTAAATGAACAACAAAGTCCTTCATCTGTTAAATCGTTATTAAATAGTTCTTCGCAATCCTTTTTATCGTTTGTCCATTCGCATTCTTTTAATATATCAGCACAAGAAGCTCCAACCTAAAAATATGTGAATATGTATATAAATAAGAAACAGCTGAAGATATAAATTATTGTTTTTTTTTATTATATTTGACAATTTTAAGGACTAAAAATTATAGGTTATACACAAATGGATAAATCATAGACAATATAATGTAATTCCATGTTCGCCGTGCTACCTATTCAAATGTGTATAAACACATTTCAATAGGGTAGCATTAGTAGGTGCATCATAACACAAGATAAGAACAAATTTATTTTTAAATAACTCCGCGGATGTCGCACCGACAGGTTAACGCTAGTGTAAAAAGAGAATATGTCTGTATTGTGTGCGTGACATCTTTGTCTAAGATCATCAAAAATAGTTTTGTTCTTGTCTTATGCCTTAAAATAACATTTGAATAGGTAGCATGGCTAGCACTCTCCAGACTGGCCTTCCCTATCTTCATTGTCGCAAGCTTCATGCTCCGAAAGAGAAAGAAAGATACTAAATGCTATATATAGCTCTTTCTGTCTTCACTCGCCCTGTGGATTGGTTAAAACATATGCGGTAATTCAAAACACAATTGTGGTCAGTGAAAACAAAAATGAAATTTGCACATGCAGATAGTGAGAGCTACAGCTCTCACGCTTCATCAATATACAGGGTGTAATTAATTTCATATCATTAAAAAAAAACTGGTGGTAGGGAACGACAAGACAAACAAAAAAAACTTATATAACATGGGGTCTAAAGCTCATAGTTTTGGAGAAAAAAAATAAACAAAAATTTCGCAAATTTTCAATAATTTTTTTAAGAACTGCTGGAATATTGAGGTAGGTTTAGATCTAGATCTGATCTGAAGAAAACTATAACTGTGTAATATTTTTGTTACTGTGGGTGTTTCGTTATGTACACACGTCCAACCCGCCGTTCGTTGTTTTTGTTATTTTTGAATTTCGCGTCATTGTGTATTTATAGTTAAGATTTATTTTATTGACTTACTGTTCAAGTTGTAACATTCTTGATTACGTACAGACACAACTTACTTGTTCGTTCTTTTTGTATTCCTTTTTGGTTTTTGTACCAAGTTTTTATTTTATTTTTCTTTATTGACAATGTTAGTTGATAGTTTAGTGTTTAGTGTTGAACGAAGTGCGTATGTCCTTAATTCGACGTACTGAACTGTGTATTGATGCAGATGCAGAGATTTTAAATCATTTAGGTAGGTAGTAAGCTTTTAACCCAGGACACTCATTTATGTTACAAATGTTAATAAACCACATTTAAATTTTCTAAATTATAAACCATCAAATATTTTATTCCAAATTAAAAAACACACATGTAAAGAAATGCTCTGTTTAAACCTCTATGGCCATTATCTGCTTGCAATTGTGCACGAAGAGAGAACGAATTATTTACCTCTTTATGCTTGCCTCAGTTCAGTTGAGGCGGTCCATCAAAGGCGGTCGATGATATTTTGACACCGTAGACCACCGCGTGTGCCAGCGAGCACTTTTTTATGACAATTTAAAAGTTGTATAATTGCGAACTAGAAGTCCATTGACCAAGAAAAGCAGTGGTTCTCAATAGTTGTCTACCATAATATTAAAAATATTGACCAATATCAGTTTTTTTCAAAGTGCCCCTAGAGGGAAAAGTCATAAAGGTTTTTTGTTTGTCTAGTCGGTCCCCATTACCAGTTTTTTTTTAACGACATGAAACTGATTACACCCTGTACATTATTATACTATTAGTCCATTTAGTGCAAAAATATAAAATAAACAATGAGATATGCATAGTTTTGTAACAGCAATACTATGATTTTATACCTTCTGGGGTATCACCAGGAGTATATATCTGAGTTTTGAACTTCTAAAGCCTATTGCGTTTTTTTACGGTGTGTCTAGGCTCCCGGTACAGGTAACCTATTTTATCCCGGTATAACAACATAGTCATATCGTAACTGGTGAATGTTTACGACATTTATTTATCGCATTTTGATTTTTTTATTGTGTGTAGGCACTATCAGAAGTAGTTTATGAGGAATGAAATAATGTGCAAATCTCCAATAGTTGTACAATCTTACGGCATCGTGGAGCGAATAGGGGTGCAAAAGGTGGTATCCAAGAAGAGAAAGGAGCATTTGCACCGTTTTAGCAATTTATTTTCAATTGCAAAAATGGCGCAAATATTCCTTGCCCTTCTCGGATACCACCTACTGACTTTCAATGGACGACTTTGCTCAAAATTGTGCAAACAAAACGTTCCACTGCTCAAAGTTACTTATTATTACCATAACGTTGTCATTTATAACGGGACAAAATTGGATATCGGTACCGGGAACCTAGATACACCGTTGTTTTTTTATGAACAATTGTGTTTTCTAAACAGCGTTTTTTTTAGATAAAAAGGTGAATATCTCCGGTCCGATTGGGACATTTGAGTACGTACTTAACGTACAAAATGGAATAAACTGGATAAAATGCGTTTTTTTTCCTTTTTAACGTCCAGGGACGTCAAGAGTTCTGATCGGCTTCACACCTTCATACCTTTTGTTGAAAACAGAACACCCTGAAATTTTGATGCCCAAATATTGAACCTTGTGAACACAAATGAATTTGTTATCTGAAATTTGAATTGCCCGCCATTTTGTGCCATTAAGTCCGAAACGGATCATTTAAAAAAAAATGTCAGATCTCGATGCTATCTTTCCGATGACATTAAAAACATATTTTTTTAAAGTCATTTTGGCCACTTCCTTGGCATCTATTTGTAAATAAAATGACAACAAATGGATTCTTTCGGCCATTTGGACACATTATTAAAACATGTGTATCAGAAAAGAAAGGGAATTGCGAGAAGTTTAATTTAAAGAAAAAGAAGCAAATATTCGTCTACCTGAACTTGAGATATTTAACTTTTAGTAGCTTGTAAAAAGATAAATAGCAGTAAATACAGACGCAAGGAAACAGAGTTATCTCTGAACAGAACAAATATTTGACATTAGTCAAGAAAAATAAGGTTATAATTTTATAAAGAGAAGTTAGCAGAATGTCAAATTCCCCTAAATATAAACGTTAACTACCAACTTAAGTAAACCTGAAACAATTGAGTACGGTGCAACAAAACGAGAGGTAAGCTTAATATATAAATTTTAAAAAGAGCAATTCAGGCTAATTAACCACAATGAAATGTAAATTCCTGAAAATTAGTTTATATACGTTAAAAATGTCTTTTAAGCGTTTCATATGAAATAAATATGTTTCAAAATCATACAGTTCAAATATTAGCCAAACATTCACATTTGTTAATTAAAAATTGGCCAAAATACTAAAAGTAACATCTCGAGTTCAGATGGATGAAAATTAACTTTTTTCTATAAACTCTTCTTGAAATTCTCTCTCTTTCTGATAGAAAATTTTCAGGAATGTTTTCAAAATGGCCAAGAAAACTAATTTGTTGTCATTTGGTTTATAAATAAATGTTAAAAAAGTGGCCAAAATGACTTTAAAAATGTTTCTTTAATGTCATTGGAAAGCTGTCATCGAGATCTACATTAAAAAAAAAAACGCTGTCTAAAGAATCACTACTTTCACATTCATTCATCTCAAAATATAATCTAGTTCCAGATGTCGTTATAATACATAGGGTGTACCAAATTTTAAGTGAATATCTTGATTTTATTTTATCAGCTCCTTTAATAATGGAGTGGGGGGTTGAAAAATATTATAAAAAAAATTGAGGCCTTGGCTTCTAGTACATATAGCGAATTTCAGGTTTCTGTACTCTTACCAGCTTGCTTCATTTATTTCCCCTATTTACCCCTATATAACCCCCAACCCTTCACCGGTGTAACGGTGTTTTGCTCTGGGTAGCTGGAGTCGGAGATTAGTCCAGGATCCAGATTAGTTTAATAAGACAACCCAATCATGATTAACAATTTTATTATCTTCAACAGGTAAAGTATGCAGATTTACATAATATACAATGGTTACAGGTTATCAGTTTTCAGGTCCGTATCTTTTACGGTTATTGGTAATCAGGTGACATTTAAATCGTATGAGTGAAAGAGAAGACGAGAGTGTAATGTAGTAATGCGACGAGTAGGAATTTTGACGGCGGAAACGGCGGCGAGCTAATAACCGTCAATCCGAGCAAGCTATCGGCTCAACGCGCCGGGTCACTCCTCTGTCAACTTATATTTGCTCTTGGTCGGTTTCGTCGGGACGACGGGACGTCGCTGGACTAAATAACATTCGGCACAAGGTCTGTCCTTCGGCTCAGCGCGCCGTGGGACTTCTCTAGGTCAAGATATATTCGCTCCGGAGAGTCACGACACCTAGTGCACAAATCAGCAGTGTCTTCGGCTCAGCGCGCCGTATTCAATTTACGAGGATATGTACCCATCGATACCTTTAAATAACAGTATTTCAAGTACGAGATTTACACTCGTTACAACATTTCAGGCCTTCTTTAACACAATCATATTTTCAATTTTCACAATTTTTATCTGAATAATAAATACATAATGAAAATATTGTCCAAACATCGTCACTTAAATTCCGTCCTGAACCATGTGCATTTATAAGTGTAGTTGGCATATTGCTTCTGTACGATATTCTAAGTTGATACATAAACCTACAATAGTTAACTAAATGTGTTAGATAGGAGATCTATTATTTAAATATATATGTTTACCTTAAGAAGGGGTGGTAAAAGGTGCCTTCAGTTGAAGGAAGCTCCGTTTGTTGTTGTTGCTAATTTGATCATTAGGTCGTTTAATATCTGAATTTGTTTATTTTTGTTTTTGTACAGTACTAGAATCAATTTTGTAAAGATTTTTAAAGCTTTGTCTTTAGACAGCAATGGCAGTTCCGATAATTTTTGAAAAACAACAATATTCTTTAAGAACATCAAACGCAGATTTTTTAAATATTAGTTCCATTCCATTTAAGTCAGAGTCAGAGTCCGAAAAAAGGAGAGTAAGTAAAATTAGTACATCTATATCAACTGACTTCACCAATATTTGTTTGCTAAATTTAGTTTCGTACATTGCATGCAAAACCATCCTGGTATCTTCATGTTTGCTAAATAGATTTTTGGTCATTTCTGAATGACGTTTATGTAAAACTACTTTTTCTGTTAATTTAAATCCTCTATCTATTAATATTTCGTATTCGATTAAGTACTGTGCAGCATCTGTTGCAAATCGGCGCGGCGCGGCGGCACTGTATGATTGCAAAAAACGTTCATGTTTTCAAAACTTGTCTACCTATACGACAGTCTATATGATATTTTAATTAAATTTCGTCATTTAAAATATTATCTTTTCTGACACAATATTTTCGCGATGTCGTCTTTTTTCAGCACTAGATATTAGTGACAACAAACCTTGTATCCTAGGTCTTGGTACCACAGATTTGTCGTCATCCCGCGCAATTTTCTTACAAATAATGCACTCCATTATTTTAAAAAACTAAATTGGGAATATTCTACAGCATCGCATTTATTTAAAAGTGTTTATACGTATACTCTAAATCCCGTAAACTACTAATATACGATTCAAATGTATTGACCCCTCATTTTAACCGCGAATATCTCAAAAATGGCGGACCAGAGAAAATTTGATAAAATATGTTTTTATTATGTGTCTATTGTAAATTATTCACTGAAGTTTGAATAATGTACATTGGACGGTTTTGAGGTTCTGTTAAGTTATATTGAAAAATGTCCTACTTTTTAAGGAAATTTTGAGCATGCCAGTTTTAAATTCATTATATCTTGAAAAATATGCCTACTATATGAATAATATTTTAGATACCGATAAAGCACGACATTTTTTGTACGAAGAAATTCTTTCATAATTTTTTATTCTAAAATTTGGTAGTTATTGTCAAAAACGTGACCTCATGTTTATTCGGCTATTTATCAAAGTTATTAAAAGATTTTTAATAAAATAGTTAATCATATAAAATGTAAGGATTTTCAGAAAAAAGAATTGGTATATATCAAATATTAATTTAGTTATCAAGTGCAATAGATGATTAAAAGTGAATTATTTATTATTTGTTTGCTTATAGTAATGAAACATATTCTTTATAGGATTTTGCAAACAGTGGAAAGAAAAGCTATCTATGAGCACTAAAGGAAAAACTATATATATAAATATTAATGAAATCTTTGCATTCTTTCGATAACCTGACTTCTGGTTATGCTAACAAGTAAAAATTCTTATCTGCCATTCTCATTTTAACACTAGCATCCAACCTAGTCCCCTACGGCTAAGCAGGCTAAACTAGTATCCACATGATCCCCTACGATATGTAAATTCAGTTAAAAATGAGAACAAAGGCCTGAAATTAATTTATTTACGTACCTTGTCCTTAAAAAATGTTTTCATTCTAATGAATTACATTTTCATAAAATCTCATTCAGTTTCTTGGAAATGCTTAGCCTTTGAAACGTTTTTCGTCCTTATTGTGGACTCATCAGAAAAGCCTAAAGCCATTCATAACGATGTAATTCACTTTTAAACATGCATGGAGTATATAGGCTCCAATACTAGTTAGATACTAGATAGGTGAAGATCTGTTGTTTTTTATCAGTCATGTCAATTATAATTATTTTATACTTATTCATGGATACTGTCTTAGTTTTGCATGGAACATCGTTATGAGTGGCTTTAGGCTTTTCTGATGAGTCCACAATAAGGACGAAAAACGTTTCAAAGGCTAAGCATTTCCAAGAAACTGAATGAGATTTTATGAAAATGTAATTCATTAGAATGAAAAAAATGTTTAAAGACAAGGTACGTAAATAAATTAATTTCAGGCCTTTGTTCTCATTTTTAACTGAATTTACATATCGTAGGGGATCATGTGGATACTAGTTTAGCCTGCTTAGCCGTAGGGGACTAGGTTGGATGCTAGTGTTAAAATGAGAATGGCAGATAAGAATTTTTACTTGTTAGCATAACCAGAAGTCAGGTTATCGAAAGAATGCAAAGATTTCATTAATATTTTTATATATAGTTTTTCCTTTAGTTCTCATAGATAGCTTTTCTTTCCACTGTTTGCAAAATCCTATAAAGAATATGTTTCAATAGATGATATTGCAGAACGCGGGCAATAATATTATATTGCACTTGATAACTAAATTAATATTTGATATATACCAATTCCTTTTTCTGAAAATGCTTACATTTTATATAATTAACTATTTTATCAAAATTTTTGTAAATACCTTGATAAATACCCAAATAAACATGATTTTTTTAGAATAACTGCAAAATTTTAGAATAAAAAATTATGAAAAAATTTCCTCGTACAAAAAATACCATGCCTTATCGGCATCTAAAATATTATTTATATAGTAGGCATATTTTCAAATATATAATGGATTTAAAACTGGTATTGTTAAAATTTCCTCAAAAAGTAGTACATTTTTCAATATAACTTAGCAGCACTTCAAAACTGTCCAATGTATATTATTCAAATTTCAGTGAATGATTTACAATAGACACATATTTTTTTCAATTTTTCCCGTTCTTCCGTTTTTGAGATATTCGCGGTTAAGGTGAGGGGTCAATACATTTGAATAGTATAATAGTTAGACGCATCTTATCCTACCTTCCATACGCGGTGTACGTAGCTAGATTGTGAGCCGCAATAATACATATGACTAATTTAGCGCGCTTTTAAAAAAATCGCTGTTGCCAAACGATACACATTGGGAAAAAAATAATTATATCAAAAACTTTTCTAATGTTTGGGGTACATTTGCTTCACTGTATGTGTATAAAAGTTTTCAAAAATAAAAAATTTATCGATTGGTGAAAATTGTAATACGTAAAATTCAAATATCTAGTTTTCCTAATTTTTAAGGAAATGAAAATGCGAACTGTGTAAAAACCATTAGTACAGTTAAAAGCGCTATTATGTGTACTTTAATTAAAAAAAAAAACACCGTTGATAGCAACATTAGTTTTGAAGATATGACGGTGGAAACAAAAAAAACACATTTTATTTAAAATACAATATTTTCCCTCTTTTTTTAATTTAAAAAGGTCCAGACCACGAAATAATGTCGTGAAAGACGATTTCATATACCCAGTGACATGCTTAACAAAACTTACAATGTTTGACCTGGTTCTATGCCAAAAAAAAAAAAACGGTACGATAGTCTCGAATTCGCTCCTCTACTATGATACATTTTTCTATGAATTTTGTGATTAGTTCCACATTAAAGCTGAGACTTTTCTCTACATTTTGTGTTATTTTCATTTTTTTAGGGGCTCTGAGTAGTAAGAATTATCGATCGATGAGTTCGGTTGTACGAATCTCCCGGAGAATTCTCATTTTTCGCGCATTTCGAATCGGCTCAAAACTCTAAGTGGAAAACTCGATTTATCTTCTAAACGGCTTAAGTAAGAAAAAAATTTGTAAGGGCCTTTCTTGTAGAGAAAGAGACGAGCTACAACTTTTGTTGAAAAATGTATTCTCTATTTTCACTATTTTGGCCGCTAGAGCAAAGAAAACGAAAATCAAAGAGTTTTTCAAAATTTTTTTGAGTTTTCCCGGAACTTGGAAGTGCAAAGAATGTATCATATCATTGTACTTGAATCCCAAAGATCATCCTTTTATTAAGTTTTGTTACCCTAAACGGCTAATTTGCCTGTACTAATAAATCAATTTCAAAAATATTTGCGAGTTTTCCGCCTACAAAAACATAAGTAATTACACAGGTGGCTTTAATTTTGCGATAAAAAATTCAATTTTACTCTCTGTTAGAATTTGTCCCAGCGATATTTTATTGTTTGCCAAAATAGTAAAAAGGTAATAGTGTCAACAAACATTAAAAAAATTAAATTTATTAGCACAAATACAAAAGAGTAACATTTATACAGAAGTGAAGTAACTGAGGAAATAGCGCACCTAATATTTAGTATAATTAATTAAAAATGATTTTACCAAAATAGTCGCCTCATTTTAGCATGAAAAATCTGAACACCTCGAAAAAAAAAAGGTACAGGGTCAATTGACTTCATATTTGTTGCAAAAAGTTCAGAAAGGCATTTAGAAAAAACTCTTATTTTTTGGCGGAAACGTTTGGTTTCATTTCTATTTTAATAATGGACCAATATTAATGGTCAATTTAATTAAATTAAGAAATTTGTTATCATACACAATATGCCACAGAATTAGACGAAAATGGTTACTGGTTACTCGTTTTTTGGGTCGCTGATCACGAATCTGAAGTTCAATTTGGAAAATTTAAAATGGCGGACCGGAAATCCGCCCATCTTCCATAAGAAATGAGAATGAATGCCTTGGCCTTGAAAATCTGTGCCCGGGTATTTTCGAGGTCGCTGATTACGAATCCGAGCTCCAATTTGGTAAATTCAAAATGGCGGATCGGAAGTAGAGTCAATTTATCAGGAAAAACTCGTATCTTTGTCGTCTATGGGCTGAAAATGAGCACTCGGGGGTTTTTAAGGCTGAATACGAATCAGAGAACCAATTTAGGAAATTCAAAATAGCGGACCGGAGGAACAGTCAATTTCTCCGGAAAACCTCGTATTTTTTTACTTTATTGATCTGAAAGTATGAGAAATACGAGTATATCCTGAAAAATATAGTAATTCCGGTACGCCATTTTGAATTCTCCCTAGCTGGACATCAGATTCGTTATCAGCGACAATGAACACCCCCGAATTCCCACTTTCAGCGCCAAGAAGAAAATAATGCGAGTTTTCCGGAGAAATGAACTGTTATTACGGTCCGTCATTTTGAATTTCGTAAATTGGACCTCTGATTCGTGATCAGCGACCTCAGAACCCCCGAGTATTCATTTTCAGCCCAAAAACGAAAAAGGTACGGGTTCTTCCTGAGAAATTGACTCTACTTCCGGTCCACCATTTTGAATTTACTAAATTAGACCTGGGATTCGTAATCAGCGACCTTGAAAACCCCCGAGCACAGATTTTTAAGGCCAAGATATCCATTCTCATTTTTTCTGGAAAATGGCCCGATTTCCGGTCCGCTATTTTGAATTTCCCAAATTGGACTTCGTGATTCGTGATCAGCGAGCCTAAAAACCCCTGAGTAACCATTTTCGTCTAATTTTATGGTATATTGTGTATGATAACATATTTTTCAATTAATTTCATTAAGCTGCCTATTAACATTGGCTAATTATTATTGGACAAGAAATGAAACCAAATATTTCCGCCAAAAGATAAAAGGTACCGTTTTTTTTAAATCCCTTTCTGAACCCTGCAACAAAAATGAAGTCAATTGACCCTGTACCTTTTTTGAGGTAAAATGCTAAAATGACGCGATTAAAAACAATTACACAAACTTGTCTTTTAATTTAATAAATATGATCGTAGGTAAAGTACAGTACATAAATCGAGTTGTATGCCATTACGCACTCGCCGCTGCGCGGTATAGCGCGAAACTTTTCCAATCTTGCGTAACATGCTCCCTACAACACTTATTATGTAATATACTATTCCCTCGAATCAAAATTGAAGTAGATATATCCACATGGCAATGTAATCACATTTTTTAGCGCATTCATAAGTGGATAATCCTGTTTTACACAGGGTGGGGCAATAGTGCGTCGGATCTCGATGTCTCGAGTTCTACGATAGCTAGAAATTTTAAAAAAAATTGCAAGTAAACTAGATAAAAAGTCTATAACTGGAAATTATTTTCGAACATACAACGCGAGCCAATACGAAATTACAGGACCAAGTGCCTTTTTTTTAATGGTATGCTATGTATATCACCCAACCACTTGGATGTAATGAATTTTTTTGTTGATATACTGCAATCTACAGATGGATATTAAAAAAATCACCACAGTAACAATTATGGGTTTTAAGAACAACTTATGTGAATACCAGTTACGAGACATCAAATTAATGCTTTTGAATTATGTTTATTTCCTAAAGCTGTACAGGGTGGTCAACAATTATTTTTCAATTAAGAGCTTTTTAAATTGAATTTTCTCAATATTTTCAAATTGAACACCCTCCCTGCATATTTTTCAACGATGTGATGTAAAAATGAAAAACGAAAATTTTTTGTAAGCACTTCCCTATGGCTAATTGCAACCAATTTCGTTTTCTGAGCAATAATTACAAAATTCAAAAATAAACTTAATAAAAGAGGTTTCTTCAAATTACTCAGTAGAAAAAAATATAATAAATGTTCCACATGTCGCCCATTTTGATTGACACACATCCCCATGCGCTTTTGAAATGAGGTTCCCACTGTTCCTAAAACTGCCGGTGTGATAGATCTAAAGGCAGTTATTATTCTTTCCTTCGTATTTTGTACTGTTGTTGATGTGTCTCTATAAACAATTTCCTTCACGTATCCCCATAAAAAGAAATCCATTTTTGTAAGATCCATTTTTGTAAGATCTGGGCCATTTAGTGGGCCCGTTTCTTGCAATCCATTGATGATGGTAGGTATTATTTAAGTGGTCTCTAACTGCATTTAAATAATGTGGTAGAGCACTATCTTGCTGAAAGCACATCCTACTATTTCAAATTCTTCGGGGAGATTTACCAATAATTGTGGCAGACAGTTTTCCAAAAAATGAAGATAAATAGCTCAAGTCAATGTACCATCAAAGAAATGTGGTCCTATTCTTCAATAATTCCTCCCCAAACGTTTATAGACCTTCTGTGTTGGTTATCAACGTGCATAGAAAGGTGAGGATTTTCCGAAGCATAATAATGGAAATTGTGCCTATTAACAAATCCATTTCTATGAAACGTTGCCTCATCAGTGAATAAAACATTATTGAAGAAGTTGACATCATCTTGCATTTTATTTCTGGCCCAATTACAAAATTGTAGGTGCTTTTGAAAATCGTCGTCAGATAATTCCTGGTGCATTTGAATATGATATGCATGCAACTTATTTTTTTGAAGATTCGACCCACAGACCGTCTACTTATTCCTACTAATGAGCTCACTTCTCTTTGACTAACATGGGGATTCTAAACCGCTGCCAGCACCACAGAAAACTCATTATCTTCGTTCACAACACGTTTTATTCTTTTACTTTTTTTATATACGACATTTCCAGTTTCCAGAAATCTATCGAGAAGGTTTTGGAAGCTGCTAAAATCAGGAATTCTTCTTTCGGGATAACGTTGGTGATAAATTCTATTGGCAAGTGAACAATTTCTGTCTGACTCGCCCAAAACAAAAGTCATGTCTACAAGTTCCGCTTTATTAAAATTCATATTGTAAAATTCCAAATATTTTAAATTCAGTACAAATTGTAAATAACGACCGATAAGCGCGATAAATGCTCCATTGTACACGACAATTTATACCATACCGAGGTTTTATTGCCTGTTGAATAACGAAAATGGCAAAAAAATGTACAAAAAAACGTTACAGTAAAGGAGCTGTTAAATACTATTTACTGATTTCAATGGATTGGAAGAAATGGTCCCACTAAATGGCCTCATTTTAAAATTGCATAAAGACGTGTGTCAATTAAAATGGGCAACACGCCGAACACCTGTTATAAATTTTTCTAATGAATTATTTGAGGGAACCTCTTTTTTAAGTTTATTCTTGAATTTGACACTTATTTATTTATAAAACGAAAATTGTTGCAATAGGAAAGTACTTACAAAAAAATGTTCGTTTTTCATTTCTATATCATATCGTTTAAAAACAAACAGGGTGCTCCATCTGAAAAAATTGAGAAAATTCAGTTTAAAAAGTTCTTAATTGAAAAACAATTTTGGGCTACCCTGTACAGTTTTAGAAAATGATTCAAAAACATTAATTAGATGTCTCGTAACTGGTATTCACACAAGTTTTTCTTAAAACCCATAATTGTGACTGTGGTGAATTCTTTAATATACATCTGCAGATTGCATTATTTAAAAAAAAAATCATTAAGTACATCCAATTGTTTGGGAGATATTCAATGCTAATATAGGAATGAATAGAGCCTAAAAGGAGGCTTCAAAAAATGTACTGATATACATAGCATTCCATTAAAAAAGGCACTTGGTCCTGTAATTTCGTCTTGGCTGACCCTGTATGTTCGAAAATAATTTCCAGTTATAGACATTTTTATCTAGTTTATTTGCAATTTTTCAAAAAATTTCTAGCTGTCGTAGAACTCGACTTATCGATGTTCGACGCACTATTGCCCCACCCTGTATACATATAAAAATACCGTTTATTTTAGAATTGTTAAGTAAAACTTACCCTTATTAAGAAATTACGAAGGGTTACCCAGGTATATTGTACTGAAATATTATTTTCATTATTTCCACTGCAGACATCATTCAATAATTTCTTTTCTTCTAGACTTCTGAAAATACAAATTTTCTATAGTACCCAAATATATCTTTTGTAAAACTCTCTGGGTACCTATCTATTAAAATTGACTTCGTTTTTTCATCATTAGGGCCCATTTTTTACTGACTTCAAAAACGGTAGTTTACCTGTTTGATCTGTATGTACGTATGTTGCCTTGTTTGTCTGTAATTACCTCAGGAACATTTGTGATTTGACAGAAACTTCCATTTAATGAATCTTGATGTTCGGAGGAATTTTTAGGATGAGCCGAGAGTTCTCAACCGTTTTTCCTGGTGATTTATCCGGGTGATTTTTTTAATCTGAAACTTTCAAACATCTCGACTAACAAGCACTCAAAAACATGTTTCAAACCAAAATTGTAGGACTGGATATTGGCTGTTCGGCGGTATATGTCACTTTGATCTTGGGAGGAAGGTTTAGGGTCATTCTGGGTCAAATTTGTTCTTTTTAAATAGAAACCCCTATATTTGATTGCGAATTCGGATTGTCTGACTAATAATAGACTACTTTTGTTAGAAACATTTTTTCTGAAATTGTCATTTTTTTAGTTAAAATCAAAATTTTAAAACTATAATTTTTTTACTCGAAAAAGAAGAAGTTTGTACAAAAACTGCAAGAGGCAAAAATAATTTGGAATCATCCCGAATATTCTCAAATTTTTTTCGGAATTGTCCAATGCCCTTTGCAGAAAAGAGGATGGTGGTGTTTTCAAGTGCATCAAAAAGGACATTGAACAATTCAGAAAAAATATTAGGATATTTCCGGGATAATTCCAAACTCTTTTTGCCTCTTGCAGTTTTTGTACAAACTTCTTATTTTTCGAGTAAAGAAATTGCAAAGTTCTAAAATTCTTATTTTTCCCCTCCAAATAACTAATAAAAAAAGACAATTACAGAAGAAATGTTTCGAACAAAAGTAGTCTATATTTAGTCTGACAATCAGAATTTGCAATAAAAAACAGGGATTCCCATTAAAAAAAAAAACGAATTTGATCCTAAATGACCTTAACCCTTCCACCCAAAGTCAAAGTGAAATACCGCCGAACTGTCTCCATCCAATTGTACAACGTTTTTTTGAAACATTTTTTCGTAGAGTGCTTATTACTCGAGATATTTGAAAGTTTCAGGTTAAAAAAATCACCGGGTATGGTACGTATCTAGGGAAAACTACTGGGCGATTTTAATGAAGCTTTCATTTAACAACTCTAGTTAACAGAGAATATTTTAGACATTCATATATACAGTGTGTCTCTCGCCTACACACCCTCGTAGTTTTTTTAGATCAGTTTTTTAGATCATGTCAGTTATGCAAACAATAAGGTTGACTGTTTCATGACTAAAAAAATTATTTCGTCTAGCATGGCCTACTGAGAACAGTTAAAAAATATGAAAATTTTATAAACACAGTAGGCTTTGATTAATCGAAAAATTTCATTAAGAGAAAATATTCAGAATTGCTAACGTAGCCAATACCGCGTGCCACAAGTAAGTGGCTCACCCTTATATTTCCTTTATTTTTTAACTTATTCATTTATTTGGGGTGCATAAACTACTTGTAAAAATTGATTTTTGGACATGAAAAATGGTATGAGACCATTTCCGGTTTACCCGAAAATGACAGCAACTTTCGAATTTTAAATGGAACACCCCGCATATTTTTACATATTTGGATTCAAGACAACATTCTGAGAATACCATGAGAATTTCGCGAATTTCTGAGTCGACATTCAGTTTTTAAAGCATTTTAAGATATTCGTCTAGAGTGCTTTGGAATACCAAAATTTGTTTTACGGCATGTAAAGTCCAAGGGAAAAATATAATTTTTCATTTAATTTCATTAATAACCATTTACGAAGCCTCCAAATTTGAACATATCACTTTTTCAACGAAAACTTTTTTCTTTCAAATGGGAAGGTGGTGGCTCATTGTGTTCAATAAATTATAGATTTCTTTCTGAATTCTTTGATATCCATTTCAAATCTATGCTATTTGTTTTTCTATTTTATTTAATTTGTTTAAAAATAAAAAATCTACACAAAGTAGTGGCTCACCCCTATAACTTTTTTATTTTTGAACATATCAAAATGAAACTAGGGGACCTAGGGTCATACAGAAAACTGCATTTTTTGACATATGAAGTAATTTAATACAACTTCCGGTTTCGCAGGAAATAACCCTAATTTCTGATTTTCAAATGGAACACCCTGTATATTATTACATTTTTGGATTTAGAATGAATTTTTGAACATGTGTGGTGAATTTTATAAATTTATGGCAACTTATAATTTTTTACAGCAATTATAAGTTTTAATCTAGACTGCTACGAAAAAAATACGTACTTTGTCATTTTAATTGTACAGAAAAAAAAATGTATACATAGTTACTATTATTAACCATTTTGTAGGCATTTTAATGCAAGTAATTTAGTTTCTTTGAAAGAATCCTTTTTTTCAAATGGGACGATGGTGTCTCCTTATATCCATTAAATTGCCCTTTTCTACGAATCCATGGATATCACTATGCTTGGGTTTTTATTAACATTTATTTAAAAAAAACTGTAAAACCAGATTGTACTTGTGGCATTTTAAATCTACAGTTATTATTATACGGTAATCAAGAAATTTCACATCAAGTTACCCTTGCATTTTAAAAGAGAAACAAAATAAACGAAATGACAGTTCCCTAACTGAAACTTTTAGTTAACTATTGCAATTTTGCATCAAGTTACCCTTGCATTTTAAAAGAGAAACAAAATAAACGAAATGACAGTTCTCTAATTGAAACTTTTAGTTAAGTATTGCAATAATGGTGTATACAAATAATGAAAAAGTTGACATGCTTCTTATTTACGGGGAATATCGTAAAAATGGAAAGCGTGCACACGAAATTTATAATGAAAGATTTTCAGAAAGAATATGTCCATCCCGACATTATTTTAAGAAGTTGAAAAGGAAAATGCGGCGGGAACCAAGGGTACGCAACCCAACGTTCGTAGTAAGGGAGGAAATGGAAATTAATGTGCTAGCCATAGTAAACTATGATCAAACTGCTGAGTTCAAATAAGGAAACTGTAAGACGCATATTAAAAAAACACACTTTGAACAATACTTGTAATTTTTGTTAATTGTAAATATTTTAATTTTGATTCAGTTTTCTTACAATGTGTTGTTATTTAAAAATTTTGATTTAGAATTTTAAATAATAATAAACATACGTTCTTTTTCTTTAAAATGCAAATTTAACTTGATGCGAAATTTTTTGATAGCCGTATAATAATAACTGTAGACTTAAAATACCACAAGTACAATCTGTTTTTACAGTTTTTTAAATAAATGTTACAAAAAACCCAAGCATAGTGATATCAATGGATTCGTAGAAAAGGGTAATTTAATGGATATAAGGAGCCACCACCGTCCCATTTGAAAAAGAGAGTTGTTTCAAAAAAACTAAATTACTTGCATTAAAATGACTACAAAATGGTTAATAATAGTAACAATGTACAAATATTTTTTTCTGTACAATCTAAAATGACAAAGTACTTATTTCTTTATTTCATAGCAGTCTAGATTAAAATTTATAATTGTTATAAAAAATAACAACTTGCCATACATTTATAAAAGCCACCACACATATTCAAAAATTCATTCTGAATCCAAAAATGTAATAATATACAGGGTGTTCCATTTGAAAATCAGAAGTTAGGGTTATTTTCTGCGAAACCGGAAGTGGTATTAAATTACTTCATATTTCAAAAAATGCAGTTTTCTGTATGACCCTAGGTCCCCTAGTTTCATTTTGATATGTTCAAAAATAAAAAAGTTATAGGGGTGAGCCACTACTGTGTGTAGATTTTTTTATTTTTAAACAAATTAAATAAAATAGAAAAACAAATAGCACAGATTTGAAATGCATATCAATGAATTCAGAAAGAACTCTATAATTTATTGAACACAATGAGCCACCACCTTCCCATTTGAAAAAAAAAGTTTTCGATAAAAAAGTGATATGTTCAACTTTGGAGGCTTCGTAAATGGTTATTAATGAAATTAAATGAAAAATTATATTTTTCCCTTGGACTTTACATGCCGTAAAATAAATTTTGGTATTGCAAAGCACTCTAGACGAATATCTTAAAATGCTTAAAAAAAACTGAACATTGACTAAAAAATTCGCGGAATTCTCATGGTATACTCAGAATGTTGTCCTGAATCCAAATATGTAAAAATATGCAGGGTGTTCTATTTAAAATTCGAAAGTTGTGGTCATTTCCGGGTAAACCGGAAATGGTCTCATACAATTTTTCATGTCCAAAAATCCATTTTTACAGGTAGTTTATGCACCCCAAATTTTAAATGAACAATTTAAAAAATAATGGAAATATAAGGTGAGCCACTTACTTGTGGCACCCGGTATAGAAATTTTTGGGAAGAAATATTCACTTTCATTATTTAATTTATTCAAGCAGTTAAAATATTAATTAGTAATTTTTACAAATACACTAATATGACTAGTTTCAACAAATTAACAAAATTTAACCGAAACGAGTTAATTAGCTTCCACTAAATCAGCATTCAACATAATACATTTATCAAAACGCTTTTTCACACATTTAATAACATTTCATAGTTCCTGAGGAGTAATTTCTTGGAGTGCTTGCCGAATACTGGCGCATAATTCATCTCTATATTTTTTCCCAAAAAATTTTGCAATTCTAAACATTTTTTCTTAACGAAATTTTTCGATTAAACAAAACCTTACTATGTTTCTTCTATTTTTCAAATGTTTTTACCGTTCTCAGTAGGCCATCATCGACGAAGTAATTTTTTTAGTAAGAAAATATCAAATATGCATAACTCACAAAAATTTGAAGTTGGTCTGAAAAGAACTGAGGAAGATCGAGGGTGTGTAGGCGAGAGATCAGATACACATTACGCGTATGTCAGGGATTCCCAAGGAAGCTTTATCGTTTGATACAGTTGAAAGAGTGTATTTTAGGTAATAACGTTTATTTAATCAAATAATTGAATAGCCGTATAGTAAAAACTTGTGAACAGCGTAGCTTTCCGAACCGTCTGCGAAAAGTAGAAAAACTTGTGAAAATAGATAGGTATCTAATATAGTATAAGTGATATGAGCCCAACCCGTGCGTTTCGATAATGTAAAGGAAGATTAGAGAACTAACAAGATAGGACAGTCAGACGGAGAAGACGAAATAGACGAAAACAGTTGTGAACTCCAATTTAAAGGGACACGACATCCAACGGAAACAGTTTCCGGATTTGTCGTGTACGCATTAAATGAATTTTTGACCAAGTTTACTGAAAGATAGGTTAGCTCATTAGAATCGACAAGTGCTACGTCACGTATAGACCTCGATGACAGCTGCATCTGACTGTTTTTTTCCCATTTTATAGAAACAAGTTTCAAAATTATTCTTTCAATGTACAATTCTATCCTAACCAAATAGATACCTTACATATAAACATAGAAATACTTCATGTGGCATATACTACAAAGCAACCTATTCTTTTAGTGATCTTGGGTACTGACAGTCAGCTGAGTTCGGTCGTTCTATTAGGACAGTGTTGTCCATTTTTCACTATTGGCCTCTCTTTCTAATGTTACCTTCTCCGTCTGATTGTCACATTGTGGCAACTGCGCGAGAACTCCAATTTAAATATCGAGGTCAATGGCGCCATTGCTAAAAGGTAAAAGGTTTTCCGCAGGCTGTCCTATCTTGTTAATTCTCTAATCTTTGGTAAAGGTGTGAATAGAAAGACCAACAGTAGTTGCCAAAATGTAGTGTCATTGTACCTAATAATGACTACATATCAATTACCTCAATATTAGTCTTGTATTTTAATTTACTATTAATAAATTTTCAATGTAGCCTGTTACATTTTTTATTTTCAATTTCACCATCTCCAAAGTTTCTCCTCCAGCAAACACTAATTTACCGTGTATATTTCAATACAATCGGACATTCCTTTCTCAAGTTATTGTTTCCACAGACGGACATTTTAAAAGTTTTTCAGTTAGATGACTCATACAATGATATGAATTTTTTTCCCTTCAAGCGATACTTACTTCTGATTTTAGAAATGTGCCCATCACATGCAAATACTCTTAAAAAAAGTTAGAATATGTAAAGAATTAAAGTAAAATTGCTGCATCTGAGCGTTTTTAAAAAAATAACAATCGGTTTAAAGTTAACTGATATTTAAATATTGTAAGGGGTTTTATATTCTTAGAGGGCGATTTTCAGAAAATGTTTCTTATTTTGCGTCTAGACCCAAAAAGGTACAATCATGCCTTTCGACTTCGACTTTTTATGTTGAATGAGTGAGTGAACGTGAACGAAATATTTGTTCCGTTTTAAAAAGTAGAAAAGAAAGTACCTGGGAACACTTTCTGCTGTGGAGATAGAAGTCGATTGTCACTTCGTCACTTATCAAATTGTCGTAATCACTGCAGCCAACGGAGCTTGCATTTACTGTGCAGTCTAAGTTAAAGTGGCGTCACCGATGCATGCGCGTTTGAAATACGTGCTATTAAGAAATATTTTGTTAAAAAATTAAGCAAAAATTTTATGCAAAATCTGATGATTCAAAATATGTTGTAATATTTAAGATCTGAGCACCTGGTAAAAAGACTCATTAACATTTAGACAGTCTAACTAATGTTTGGGAATGTATACAGGTACTTTAAAAATATGTGTTTTATTAAGCAAAGATTCTATGTTTTTTTAGCAGAAGATACAGTTTTTATAGATTTACAGTTTCTTCGCAATGCTTACCGATATGCAGACTTAACATACTTATTATAAATATTTACAAAATTTATGAATCTATTGAAATTCCTATAAAATAAACATAAATACATACCCATCTTTTAGAATTTTTTCGGCCTCAGTTTTTTTGGCCTGATTCATATTACATATTGTCACAGCAGGAAAAGGAATACTGCTTAAATCAGCATCAAAGGGACTAAAACTAATTATTACTGGACTAGAATTCCACTTTGCATAAATGTTTCTAATGTAATAAGCAGCAAATCCAATAGCCACTGAAAACGAGATGAACCAGAAAATCCTGAAATTAATAAACAGTAAATATTATGAATTAATTTTCAGCTGACTCATTGCCAACCCTTATTTCCACTTCTGCATTCCTGAAATATAATTATACGCGAACATTAAATACAATAGACCAAAAGCTAGCGACGAATTTATTTAAGGTATTTCATCAGTAAACTTGAAAACGAGTGTAAAGTCCTCGCCAAAGTAATGGCAGGTCTGCCATTCTCTATTCAATACCTTTACGAGCGACTTGTGACGCATTTTCAAGCTTGCTAAAATACCTTAACTAAATCCGTCGCTAGCTCTAGGTCTTAACTACATTCTAAGGAATCACGTGAGAGATGTTCAATATAACAATAATTTTTACTTACTTATTCAAGAATTATTTGAGGCCGAGGGTAGATCCGCTTTGACTATAGTCGTATCTTGATACGAAAATTTAAGTAACGCTAGTTATGGTTAGTACTTGGTTGGGTGATATTCAGTGAAGTACTTTCCATCTTCTGTCGGCTTGTTTATCAGCGTATACGAAGATGCTTGCAATCTTATGTTAGGATGGCGTAGTGTATATAGTTCTCTTCATATACTTAAGGCACATAAAAAGTGTTGGCGCCTTCGACTTTGCGGTAAAGATCAAATACCCCGACATTTTTTATTTGCTTTAAATACCTATATGAAGAGAACTATACATTATCTTTCGGAGGGGATGAAAAGCAGTCGGTCATTTATATCCTCCTTGGTCGTCGATATAGGCCAATGTTAATTGGTTATAAAAAATATTCTATACAAAAATTCAATTATACCTCTCACTGCACTTCTTCATTCCGTACAGTATTAACACTGATTTCAGCGGCGTAACTAGGTGGCCAAGGGTGCAAAATATTTTTCGCCCCCCAATAAAATAAATTTCTCATCAAATTTTAAATTGTTTTATTAATAAATAGCACAATGTTTTTTTTTCATTAAAGATCAAAGGTGTGAATAGTGAATTTACAATATATTATGTTATGTAGCCATTAACAAGCAATAACAAGAATAATGAAATCTTTATAAAAAATATATAAAAAACAAGCTAACCATTATACTCTTCGCCGATTTACTACACTTGTTATATAATTGTTGCACATTCTATAGGATACTTTTCGCAGTTTTTTTTGTAAATGATATTAGTTTCAAACATTTTTTATTTAATTGCAAAGGGGCTGTTCATAAAATACGTTTGCAAATAAGGGTGAGGGAGAGGTATTACTTAGCGTGACGAGATGTGACAAAGGGGAGGGGGTCTAAAGAAATGTGACGTTCGCAGTTAAACAATTTTATTTAAATTTTTCTCTTAACTTGGCAGTTTTTAAATTTTTTTCATTACGATAGAAAGTCATTACCAAGTACTAAAAGCCTGTAAACAGGCTCGTTGAGAGGGGTGGCGGGGGTGTTTCTCCCCGAGCCCGGAGGTTTTTGAGGGGCCCGAGTATCATTTGAAGTTAGAGAAGCATTTGCATTAAGGCGAAATAAGAGAGGTATACTTTTAAATGATTAGTGTGATGGAATGACTGAATATGAAATTGCTGCCCCTCCGTTTTTCAGAACTGCGACCGAGGTAAATATTTAATTTCAAGGAACATCACCCCCCGGTCTTCAAAATTTGAAATTCAGAGTTGACGCATTTTATGGACGGAAGCAAAACAATTTTTTTTTTTCATTTAAGAAATTAATAACTTTTATTTATAGCTCGATTTTGTTCTAAAAATAGGGTTCTTCCTCTAGCTAATACTAACCCACTGTCCAAATTTCAATACAATCGGACTTTTCATTCTTAAGTTATCGTGCTTACAAGAAACGTGACGGACGGACGGACGGACGGACGGACAGACAGACAGACAGACAGACGGACGGACATTTTGAAAGTTGTTCAGAATTCGATCACCAACACAGTGATATGAAATTTTTTTCTCTACGCGCAATATTACCGGTTTTAGAAATGTGCCGATCGAATTCAATATACTCGTTTTGTATTTGCGAAAAGTATAAAAATGTACCCGTCGGCCGTCGCCGTGCGCTGTCAAGCCTCGGTTAGAGGCGCAGGAGGTCAGGGTTTAATGCATTTTATTTTATAAAGTTAGGCGCTCTGTCGGACTATATGCAATGTAGCCAAATAAAATCCGTTCCGTGCAGTGTGAATAGTATGAGTCTACCTGCCTACCTTAATACTTCAACTTTCTGAATTTGGCGACAAACAAGAAAGCCGGATAGCGCGTGTATTGACTATTTTACATTTTACTTTTTTTAATGCGTTTCATGTTTCGTTTGATGATGGAAGAAATTAAGGGCCCCCAGGCACTGGTGGCCCCGGTGCACTGCACCGCCTAGCTCTATGGTAGCTACGCCGCTGACTGCTTTGCATTCTTGTTAGGATACTCTTTTTTGGGTCTACTTTGGATTTATGCATATTATCTTTGATGATTCCTGCGAAGATGTTCCAAGAGTTCGAATTTGTCCTGATTTCGTCGGAAGGAAGTGTGAACTGTGTAGCTCAAGGATTGTGTTCGGCCGAAGACACTTATTTTATCGTCAGAGGCCGGCACGGGCTAGGGTAAGAGTACCGAGCTGGTTGTTTGCTTGGTACTCCTGGGATCGGGTGATTTTGCTGTTTTTGGTCATTGTCTCCTTGCCTTCAAGGTCGGGCTGAAACAGAAAAACGGTTAAGTTATACTTACCCGTTATCCAGAATCTGGAGCTTTGGTCTCTTGTCCCTTGGAGCGTCGTTGGGGTCGTAGTCAGTCGCCTGTCTGACCAGCGGATTCCCATGCTCTGCTGCACGGGCGTATAGATTCTTCGCTCTGTCCCGGATGACTTCAGTTACCGGGGTGTATTCCAGGTCTCTGAAGATGTCGGCGTTTCTGACAAACCATGGTGCATCCACGGCGCACCTAAGTGCGATGTTTTCCACGGCTTATATCCTTTTGAAGTGGTGACTGCTTGGTATCCCCAGACAACAGAGGCGTAGGTCAGAATAAGTGCAATGAGGGTCCCGATAAACGTGAGCTTGTTCCTCAGATTGAGTTGGCTCTGTGTTCCTATCATAGGGTAAAGCAGAGTCTTCCTCGTCCTCGATTTCTGTATTATCGCTTCCCTGTTCTGTCTGCACGTCAGGCTTCGATCCATGATAACGCCAAGGTACTTGACGGCATCGTGCCATTGGATGTTCTCGCCGTTCATGGAGACGTGTCCTGTGAGAGTTTGCTTCCTGGCTCTCTTGAAGAGGATGGCTTTGCTCTTCTCCGCGTTGACTTTGACTTTCCACTTGTTGTACCACTTCAAAATATGTTCTATGGAAATATCATGATGTTTTGTCATTTATATGAACCACATTTATTACCCCGGGGTATTTTACTATAATTTTCAATTAGAGAAACTACTTTAGAAGAAATTAAAATAATGGTTACCATTAAGAAAATTTGGCAAGCTAACGCTCCAAATCAAATATTATTATCAATGCCTAATTACGTATTAATCTTGATTTCATTCTATAGTTCATTCACCTTAAGCATAAAGCGTTGGTCTTACACAGACACCGATTTTATAGCTTCTCACTGATCAAAAGGCCAGTCGACACAACAGTCCGCTCTTTGCAACCTATGCTTAACTAGACAGGCCTCGATTCAGAATTAGTGTGGCTGTGCAAACAGGTTTTACGAGTACTCCTTTCTTAAAGGGGACTACAAAAATGTTTTTCGATAATGCCATGGGGATTTTAAAATCCGTATACATCTTGATTACAAAGATTTGCGATGAAACATATTAGACATGATTCGTTCTTGAGAATATTTTTCTTCTGGAAATTCAGATTGTTATTCGTTTAGAGAATTCGAGACAGGCACCTCATAATAAATCAAAGTTGATATACCAGCTGAACATGGTAGAGATCAAAGACTGTACTTGAATTCTTTTGCCAGTTCTTTTGTTATATTGATAAGAATTCTCCTTTGGTGTCCTACTAATGTGGTACTCTTATTGACAATAAAATATATGTAAAATAACTTTTCTAAAACAGGCCTTCATTAAAATATACAAAGAAGAAGAACATAAATATTACACGATATTTTTGGGGCAGAGCCGTTGTTCAGTCAGTGCACCCCCCGTGTGAATAAGTGGTTGTTAAGTTAAAAATGATCGAATCAAATAGAATACACAATTTTAACAATGGTGATCACCTGACGTTCGTCTCGCGAGACAAGTTTTTAAGTATATACATTTAGATCAACAGAAATATGATTAATTTATTGTATATCTCGTGACAAGCTTTTAAGTCAGGTTACTAACATTGATCAAATGATGTTATGTTAGTTACGATATATCTATCACTGATCATTCAGGAGTTGTATAAGGTCATCAGATAATTGTATTCTCATCGGTACTACATACGTATGCAAAATGTCTAGGCAATAAATCAAATGGAAGTGGTTTAAAATTAACTTGTAAGATTTGACCTAAATTGATTAACAAATATGTGGAGCTTGCAACAAACAAAAGAAGAAGCAAATTAAACATGTGAAGAATGAAAGCTTGCCAAAGCGGATTATAATGTGAAACGCTAAAATTTCTTAAGCTGAAATAAGACGAATCAATCAATTTGAATGTAACTACTTTAATAATTTACAGAGAAAGACACAGACAATGGTAGAGCATGAAACCTCTAAAGGTGCGGGTAATCCATACAAAACTGTCGTCAGAATAATAATTTAAAGAATCATTAAAAGTCCATATGACAGATAGTAAAATGCAATGCAAAATGGTACATAATAGGAATTCGTATACAGTAAAAAAAGGAAACTAAACTAAACGCGGACTGGCCAGAGCGTTATAAACAAATAATTCTTACGATAACATAATTAAACTCAACTAAATTACATATGTCACACAAAAGGAAAATAATACAAACTGTACGTAATATTAATGACAAAAAAATGGCCCAGCAATTAGTAATTTCGACATAAACTTCTTCGTTAGTTAAACACTGCGTTTTTATGACCACACACACGGGAGATGTAAAAAAAAACGGGACGGTATAGCTACGCAACCATAACGTTGAAACGAAATTATTCAAGCACTATAGTCTTCTCGTGGGGTACGAGAAGTCTTAATTGGACGGTAACACTGGATACAATAGAAAATATTACTGGCCAAACGTGGAATGAAGAATGAAGTACTGAAGCCATCAATAATTCTGCATAGTTGCAAGCGGCTTCAAACAGCAACATTTGCATCACGAGAGGCGCTCATAATAAAACAATCTGTACTTACAGCTGATTCGACGAAAACGTTGCCTTGCTGTAGCTATGGGCAACACATAACATATAACAAAACATAATTACTGATTCTATTAGCAGTTATACTATATACAGATATTTACAAATATATGGCGGCTTTAATTTTTCCAGCCTAGCCGGCCAAACCGCCTGCTACGCTATTTTTCTCAGCGTCTCCTCGAGCCAGAGCCGGCGTACCCCATCTCGTCTGCTACTGGCTAAACTTGGTCATACAAGCTACTACGCTATTGGACAAGTATTTGTCATAACTAACCGATAAGATTTAAATGCATATGCTAGGACCAGTATCTTATAATTCAAATAATAAATAGAATAATTGCGCGCTTTATCACATTGGCACACATAATTGAAATTTACAAGTTAACTTATAGTGTGTTTCAAAACGTGAACGTTACAAATGCAATCATAACCATTACCAAATATCAAATCTGGGGAAATAAAAATTCTATATAACGAACAAAAAACTATCTATATAACAATATAATAACATTTAAACAAAATTTCTATAATAACGAAATAAATAACGCCTCTGATAAAGCGAAAAAAAGCGGGATATCATTAATATCAAGTTAGGTCGGAAAAATGTAAAAAATGCTTGTGTCAGTTAATATTATAATGAAAATGGGACAATCTCAGATAAACACGCTGGGTAAATGTGTTTGAGAGCTACTTCTCTACAGATGTCCAAAACAAATTGAATCGCCACTTTGGTTCAAACTTATCTTTAGTGTGTGTGTACTGTTTCGTCATACAGATAGCATATAATTTGTTTTGCACTTTTTACTCCTGAGGAAATAAGTAATGCCATTAATAAAATCAAAAATAAACCATCTACTAGTTGAAGATATGACAGCAAATCTATTAAACATTATTATTAAGGAAACATATTATTCCAGTTAGTATATTTTGAGAAAAAAAACATTCTTTGGATATTTTGCAAACAACTTTCATACACTGCGTCTAACATTTAATATGAGAAACACCAAATGACTTATTTATTATGGCGAACTACTTCTGACGATGCAGGTACATTACAAATGTCAAGCAATTACATCATTTTGAAATTATAAAAATATATTCTTATCTGACAACACTGAGAGACCTGTTCCCTACTACTCGACGGCAACTCTGTGAGTTTTAAAAAGCCCTAACTATAGAGACCACTTATTCATTACGTATACTGATGATCTACTTCTGATCAAGCAAATACATTACGAAGAGTATTTTATAGAATGTGCAACAATTATATAAAAAGTGCAATAAATCGGCGAAAAGTATAATGGTTAACTTGTTTAGAATATCATTCATTAATTATCTTATTAGTATTTAGTGGAGATGATCAATAAAGCTTTGTAAAACTTTATCTGTTGCTAACTGTGGCTCAGATTATCAGTTGCCCATGAGTACCTACTCCTTAATGCTGACAAATTTTCGAAAGCAAATACAGAAAGTCTGGCTGATCGAATGTGCCTCACGAGAGTGTCTAAAAGTGATCATCACACGAGCAGCAAAGCGACCGATGGCTTACGGTGTTAGGCTTGAGACCACAGGATCCCGGGTTTCAATCCTAGCTAGGATCTGGACGTTTAGTGGCGTTATTAATGTTACCTAGTAGATAGCAGTAAGCTAGACCGGTTAAGTGGCACAACACGGTTAATCGCTGTTATGTCTCTCGAGATTGAGTGTCAGCTGCGGTAGATAGCAAGCAGCGAATGGTTGTGGTGTTGCTGTCTGTGTGTGTTTTCTGAAAACTAAGGTCAACGTCGCACGACACCGTCGCCTCCGTACAAATGCTAGAAATCTAGCCTATCTTACTCAAAGATACCATCTTCTAAGAAATCAGTATAGCCAAGCTATACGTAAAACTAAGAATGACATCTGGCAAAATTTTGTGTCCAAAGACCTTGAGTCCGACCCGTGGGGTACGACTTATAAGCTTCCCTCGGGTAGGGTGCGGCCGTCGGAGGCCCTGCATGCTGTTGTGGCTGAGGACCGTTGTACGCGCACCCTGCCAAAGACCCTCGAGGAAATCATAAACCAGCTGATGCCAGACGATGCTCCTCTTGATGACTCCCCACTACAAGCGGACCTTCGGGACCGCTCTCTTCGAGTTGGAGGAAACGTGGAAGTCCCGGTCTTGGTCGCGGTTTTTAATGATTGCCTCGCTGCTGGTCTGTTTCCATCTCTTTGGAAGAAAGGGGTCCTCATAACTATCCTGAAATCTCCGGACAAGGATCTTACAGATCCGAAAGCTTTCAGGCCCGTTACACTACTGCCCGAACTGGGTAAGCTCTTCGAGCGTACCCTTCTAATCCTTATTCAGGAAATTATGGGGCCCAACCTTATAGCTCCGACACAATACGGCTTTCGGGCCGGTGTGTCTACTTTAAATCCGCTCATGGAACTCACCTCCACAGCCAGTAGCAACGAGTGCAAGTACACCCTGGCCATCTTTTTAGACATCGCAGGCGCTTTTGACAACTTGTGGTGGCCTTCCATTATCTTAGCCATGGGAAGTAAAAACTTCCCAACTCCTATACTGAGGGTAATTTCCAACTACCTCTCAGATCGTGTTGTCAGTTACGCGTCGCTTCACTACTCTGTAGAGAAGCGACTCACCAAGGGATGTCCCCAGGGCTCTGCCCTGGGTCCGTTTCTCTGGAACCTGGTCATTGATGATCTCCTCACTTCTGACCTGCCGATGGACTGTAAGTCCATCGCATATGCCGATGATGTGGCCATCATGATTGGCGGTAACTCTAGGCGCTCCCTCGAGGAGAAGGCATCTGTCTGTATGCGCACTTTCTGCAGTTGGTCATCTTCTTGTAAGCTGGCCGCGTCCGTAGAAAAGACCAAATATATGGTCTTTGGGGCGCGCTTAGATAGGAACCCCACGGTTCATCTACAGGACACTCCGGTCTCTAGGACCGCCACTATGAAATATCTTGGCATAGTGCTTGATGATCGCCTCGGCTTTCTCAAGCACGTTGAGTACATCGTCGGCAAAGTCAAGAAAATCTTTCTTGTACTGCGCCGACTTATCTACCATACGTGGAATTCTCCACCCATGTCCACCACAATCATCTACCAACGTGCAGTTCTGCCGATACTTAGCTACGGCCTCAGCATCTGGGCCCACCGCCTTCTACACTCCAGAGTGGTCCGCAAGCTGAGGGAGATTCAGGCTCTCTGTCTGAGATGCATAGTCCGGGCCTACAGAACGGTCCCTGTAGAAGCTTTATGCATTCTATGTAGGATTCCTCCCATACATCTGAAATTAGCCAGGTTACATGCTGTAGCGCAAATCCGCTCTACGGGCAATGCCCTCTTTTTGGGCGAGAATATTACACTCGCGGAGTTCCGACATATGCCGGACGCACTTCGGCATATTGATGATCTTCTTCTCCACCGCTGGCAAGTGGAGTGGAATGAATCCACCAAAGGTAGACAGCTTTACAGGCTCATACCGGACGTCAGGGTCTGGTTGGCCTCGGAGGAGTCGGTCCTCTCTAAGAGGACTGTTGAATTATTGACAGGCCACGGCGAGTTTGGGGTTCACCTACTGAGAATAGGGAAATCCCTGAATGACTATTGTGAACAGTGCCTGGAGTCTGACGACCCTATTCACCGTATTCTGCACTGCCGTCGTTTCGACGATCTACGCCTACACATAGTCACTCAGTTGGGTGATCTCCCGGCTCGCTTGGATCTTCTGCCTGCATATCTACTTCGAAATCTCCCGCTTTTCGCACCCCTGGGGGACCCACTTATCTTGTAGTAGCTTTCGACCAAGCAGCCGTTCCTTTAATACACATGCTTATATTTTGTAACGCACAGTTTCGCAAACCAGATGAGAAACCAGAGTCAAATCTGTGTTTGTTTGTCCAGTGCATATGTCCGTGTATTTTATATATTTTTCTATGTTTATTACTAACTATAGTATAAGATTTTATTTAAAGACTACTACTAACCCTACTTTTAGTTATTATTTCTGGAGGTTAAACCGCTATGCGGTAGGTACTCCGGCGTTGTGTGGACACCTCTGGCCCCCCAACATCCCTTTATACACGCAAGTAGAAATTTCCAAACATCGTATCATTCCATATTGGTGCTGCTAAGTTCATAGCAGGGAAAGAGGAGGGTGTCCTAAAATCTACTTTCGCGTGTCTGTGTGTGTGTGTGTGTTCTGGTTAAGTTGTAGAATAGCAAAGGCTAAAATCCGCCAGAACGTCAATATAAATAAGACGACAAAAAAGTGTGATATAATCTTGGACAACGACCGAAATTCTAATTAAAGTACAAGCCAGAAAATACCTGTAGACTCAAGGTGTCAACATAACTTTGGAGTCGGAAGGGTATACAGACTGGAACGAAGAATTCAGACTCTATGTCGAACAGACAAAAATTCCTATGCATGCTAGTCGTTTGTACTGAATTTTAGCCCTTATGTTGATTACAGAAGTATTTTTTCCAAAGGTAACGAAACATATTAAGGATTCCATGGGTATTTTAAAAATTATTGTCAGGGATTAGATTATTAAAGTTTGCTGTCAATAGCGCAAGAAAGCTTTTAGAAAGTAAGATGACTGGTAGAAGGGCTATGAATATGAACTTGAAATACCGAAATCGGAAGTCGAGGCAGTCACACAAGAACTAAAAAGCCGCTGCCGAAGGAATCACTACTCCACATCCAGATTTCCTATCCAAGTGTTTTTAACCGAAAACATCTTGATCCCATATTTGCACTACACTACGTGAAAATAATTGCTCACAAAATTTTGTAATATATTTGAAATCGTCTGCTCCAAGGTGGTAATTAATGGTGGTGGCTGATGCCAAAAATTTTGTTGAGAAATATTGTTCTCATACACACACTAAATCACAATTTTATTTTGGTAATTCCTGTAATAATGGAGTGGAAATGGTGGAGGCGGTGGTGGAGGTGGTAGATATTATAAAAAATGAGGCCTTGGCTTCTAGCATATACACCATATCTGTTTCTGGACACTTACTAGCTTTACTTATTTACCCCCATTTACCCCCCTCCCCTCCCACTTCTATTTACGATAGGGTTCTTCCTTTTCATTCTTAAGTTATCCTGTTACAAGAAGCGTGACGGACGGGTAGACGGACAGATGGACAGGCAGACAGACGGATGTACATTTTGAAAATTGCTCAAAATTCGATCAACAATGCTCTTCGTTTTGTATTTGCGAAAAGTGTTATAATAAACAAAACTCTGCGCCTATGATATGATGTATTCTCCGTCGCAAAAATATGCTGCTTGGACGGGATAGTGGACCTGTATATGAATAATATTGACAATACCCTAAAATATTGACAATAATATTGACCGTGTACGGTGGATATTGTTGTATTGAAGCTGGTATTGGCGAAAGTCTAGAAATCTTGAAATACAACATCAACACTGGAGAATAATGGGAATCGCAGAGTTACCGATAACCTTTCTTCGATAGATACACAGTTGCCCATACTTGTATTTTGCCTTTTCAAGTAGGGCTCTAGCAATCCCAGTAACTTCCGGAACGTATTATCGCTCATTCGAAAGTAATTATGAAAGTCGTCTGGACTTATTAATTTTACCTCATGTAACAAATTAACGTACGAGTATTGTTCTCTAATTTTCAGCCATTCTTTCACCCAAAGCTCTCGCCTAACCGTACTTCTTGTGCCCAAAAAAAATATAAAAGCTGTACAGGCATATTTTTCCGGTTCATTATTACAGAAAAAACGATTCGTGATGGTGATATCCACAAAAATGAACTGAAACTAGTGACAATAATATTGTCTCTTTTATCAATAGTAAATGTTGGCGGATATTGTCAATATTATTGATCGTGTATAGCCCCCTATACAGAAAGGTTATATTTGAATTATGTTTTGTTTGTAACTCGGACACGCGTATCTCATATACGGTATCCTCGTCTGAAAGAGCTCTTTTTATTATTACAAACCCGAGCAGACCTATAAGATACGTAGCACTCAAATCTGTCGGCACATTGTGCATTCGCGACGTGTGGGATTCCCTAGAAGAGACTATTGCTTTCCACAAAGGATAGCAGTCTGAAAGAGCTTTAAGTGCGATAAATAATGTGAAGTTAGCAAACGCACATCGGGCTGTATTCTGTTATTAATGATCTTTAACATCTATGGTGAACATCCGATGCGATGAGTGCTGGAGGACTAAATCAGATTTCTACATGAAATGACCTTGGTTATAGCAAAGATGATGTTATTACATACATTTAAACAATCTTCAAACAATAAGCTTCGCATATACTGTTTGAATGTGACTTGCAACAGAACGAAGATTATGATTGTATATCGTCCAAATGAAAACCTTGAAAGCGAGATATACAGGGTGTTTCACTTAAAAGTCCCCAGGCCATTATCTCTAAAACTAATAAAGATATTTTATTTTTGTAAATGGCAGATGATTGATACCAAAGAAAGGTTTAAATAACGGTGATTAGAATTTTTCCTCAACAGCACACAGAGATGGCGCTGCGATGCAAAACTATTTTTTGATGGCTGGAACCTTGAAACATAAGTCATGTGATTAAACAATAATTTGTGAATAATTTTGATGGTATAGAGAATTTACAAAAAACAAGCCGTTTTGGAGTTACATGAGTTTCTTTCATTAATGCCAGCACACGTGAATTTTGATAAATCCCTATAATTTATTTATTATTTATTATAGAATATTGGTTATCAAACACTTTTTTTCAAGATAAGGAAAGTGATATAATACACTATCATAAAATTATGTTTACCACTTCCGGCCAAACCGGAACTAACATGATGAACCAATATCCATATGTTCCTACATATTACATTTTTTTTTTCTAATAACGCTTCTAATAAAACGGCTCCCAAAACTTAAAGTAAGTATGACAACAAAGAAAATACACACTAATTTAGAATGGGCTAAATTTATATTAACAATTCAGTAAAGAACGTAAACAAAAGTTTTATAAACAAACATTTAAAAACTATCGAAATATTATTAAAAATAAAATTAAACTAATTTCTTTCTTATTAGTAGGTACTTATTATATTAAATGTTCAAAATTTCTCCCTTCTTCATGAATACACATATTGTACCGTTTCAGTAACTCTTCATTGCAAACTTTTTGTAACGTATGTCTATTTATAGCAGCAACACTTGCATATATTTTATTATACAAATCGGCCATATCCTCAATGGGTTCAATGTACACTACACTTTTTAAATACCCCCAAAGGTAAAAATCTAATGGAGTCAAGTCAGGTGATCGTGCTGGCCATCTGACTACTCCATTAGTACCAATCCATCTCTGAGGGTACATTTCATTAAGACAATCTTTGACTAGTACTGAGTTATGGGGTGGTGCACCATCTTGGTGAAACCAAATATTCTCCTGGTTATGAGGGATAGTCTCTAATAATCCTGGCAACACATTTCTCAAAAATATCTCATATTTTCTTCTATTTAAAGTCCCATGGAATAGATATGGTCCAATAATATATGAATTTAATATTCCACACCACACGTTAACTCCAAAAGTTACCTGATTTCGGGTCATTCTCATCCATCTAGGATTATTTTGTGACCAGTATCGGCAGTTATGCTTACTCACAACTCCGTTGTTGTGAAAACGGCTTTCATCGCTCCAGAGCACATTTTTTAAAAAAATTTGGGCATTCAGCTAGAAAATGTAATCTTCGTTCATAATCACCAGGCCTTAAATGATGGATCAATTTTAATTTGTATGGATGGTATTTATTTGATTTTAATATTCTATGGCACGAAGATATCGACAGATTACTTTCCGATGCCAATTTCCGGAGAGAACATTGAGGATTGTTGACAACACTATTTAACACCAAGGCTGTATTTTCATCGTTTCTAACTGGCCTATAGGAGAACGGCCAGACTTCGCAAGGAGTAGGGCTAGCGCTGGCCATACCGTCGGGAGACAGGGCTAATAACCCAGTCCATCCTGACTAAAGCCACGCCGCGGACCAGCTCACGACTCACACCGTAAACCGTCTGGAGGTGCAACGACCCTCTGGCCAAGGTCAGGGGTACGTGTCTCCAGGGGGCACGGGGGCCTTGGCTTCATTGCCCGGACCATGTGGATGAAGTACCACTATAAAAACTTACCCAATCCCAAGGTATTGTGCGCGCCGAAGGGATGCATGGTCGGAGGGATGTCCGGCCACTAGCGACAAACCTCGGGGCACAGGGCGCACCCCGTTGTATAAATGCCTTCCACGTACGCAGGGGGCTCCGTGCGTGGCGACCACCCTTTCCCCCTTACTCGTGGGATCAATTATGGACCATAAAAAATCAAAAACAAAAAAAACAGAGGGGATCTCCTTGGGGAGCGGTCCTTCTGCAAGGGAAGGGATCTCCCTGGAGAGTGGCCCTTCCGTACAGGAAGGGATCTCTCTAGGGAGTGGTCCTTCCAAGCAGGAGGGGGTCTCCCCAAGGAGCGGCCCCTCGAAACAAACAACAGTGCAGGAAGTAACGGACTGCACTGGTAACAACAAAGCCAGCACCAATCAAGTAGCCCAGGCAGACTTGACAATGGCGGGTGGCTTAAAAACAAAGCGTCCTTCGGGAGCCCAAAGACGGAAGCTCGCGAAGGCGGCAAAGATGGCTGCAGGTACGTGGACGGTCGAGAGACCACGACCACGCAACCAACCGCAGCCAAAAAAAGGCAGGGAGGTCGAACTGGCAGGCACATCCAAGAGGCCTAGACCGGACTACAACTCCCCTACCAAACCTCATCCTAAGAGAGTCAGGAGCGCCACGGCGCCGTCTGTCTCTTTTAGGGATGCCATGACAGGTATCAGGATGTCTGTCATTAATGTCAACCATCCTGACATCCTGCTGAATCAGGAACAAGCAGACCTGATTCAGTCCAAACTGGTGGAAGCATTGGACGCCATCCCTCGCGGGGTGGCGGGCCCGAAGTTCCAGCGGTTTCCAAAATATGAGGGGGGGATCCTCAATGTAGTTTGTGCAGACCCCCCCACCGAAAACTGGCAAACTGGTGGAAGCATTGGACGCCATCCCTCGCGGGGTGGCGGGCCCGAAGTTCCAGCGGTTTCCAAAATATGAGGGGGGGATCCTCAATGTAGTTTGTGCAGACCCCCCCACCGAAAACTGGCTCGTGGAGGCAGTACGAGGGATGAAGGAGCTTGGGGAGGGGGTGTCCATCACTGTGGTGGACACCAAAGACCTTCCCAAGCGACCGAAGGTCCTCGTCTACATCCCCGAGACAGTAGACGAACCAAGGGTCAGAGACCGGCTCAGGAAACAAAACGAAGACCTGAGCACGGAACAATGGTCCTTGATGAGCCGCAAAGTCGAGGAGAAGGGGCAAACGCTGGCCTACTCCATCGACGAAAGGTCGTTGAAGGCACTTGAAGGAATGGACTTCAAGGCCTACTACTCCTTAGGAAGAGTCTCTTTTAAAAAACTAAAAGAGAAAACCAACACCCCGGATGAAGGTGGTGCAAGTAAACCTGCACCATAGCAAGGCGGCAACGTCGGTCCTTGCTAAGGTCATGCAGGGGTGTGATGTTGCACTGATCCAGGAACCCTGGGTCTACAAGGGTCAGGTAAGAGGCTTGAAGGAGGTCGGTGGAGAACTCATCTACAGTAGATCCACTGAGACTCCCAGAGCGTGTATTCTTGTTAAAGGTAAGCAAGCAGTAATGTCACTAACCAATTTCTGTTCCAGGGATTTAGTGGCAGTCAAAATCAGAGGATCATGTGGAGGTATGCCGAGAGAGTTAATTCTGGGCTCTGCGTACCTTCCATATGACGACCCTGAGCCACCACCAACCAAGGCCGTGGAGGAACTGGTGAGGAGCTGCAGAGGAAGAGGATCTCAGGTCATCATCGGGTGCGATGCAAACGCGCATCACACAGTCTGGGGGAGCACCAACACCAACTTAAGAGGTGAGTCACTTTTTGAATTTATTATGGAATACAATTTAGACATAGCAAATGTAGGCAATACTCCGACCTTTGTAACTAGACAAAGGCAAGAAGTGATAGATATAACAATAGGAACAACGCACGCGTGTAACCTAGTCAACAACTGGCATGTGTCTGAGGAAGAGAGCTGCTCAGACCACAGACACATTCGATTTAACATAACGGGACTGGACCGTGTAACTGAAATGTATCGTAATCCCCGCAAGACGGACTGGGAAGGATATAAAACAGACCTCGCCCGGGAACTTGAGAGGATAAAGACGAACATTAGCAAAGAAGAGGATGTAGAGATGGCTGCGGAACAAATACAGAACGCAATTATCTCTGCATATGAGGACAACTGCCCTCTAGTGGTAAGGAAATCCACCAGGAATGTGCCCTGGTGGAACAATGAACTTAGCAACATGAGGAAAGAAGTGAGAAGAAAATTCAATATCGCAAAAAGATCAGCCAACTGGGATGAATACAGGACCTCTTTGACTGAGTACAACCAAGCACTGAGAAGGGCCAAGAGAGAATCCTGGAGGAGACACTGCGAGAGTATTGACAGTATCCCGGAAAGTGCCAGACTCCAGAAAATTCTCTCGAAGGACAATCATTGCTCAATAAACTCCCTCCTAACGGAGACAGGAGAATACACCAAGACAGGAAAAGAAACCATGGAGGAACTGCTCCGTGTGCACTTTCCTGGATCTAACATTATTGAACAATCACTTGAGGAGTGGCTAGGAACAGGACTGGTGACAACTGGAATCAGGGCCACCAGGACAGACTGGTCAGTAACCAAAAAAGTGATAGATCAATCCAAAATCAAATGGGCAATACACTCATTTGAGCCCTACAAATCTCCGGGTCCGGACGGAATTCTGCCAATAATGCTTCAACAGGGTATAGACCTGTTGGCATCTAAGCTCTGCACACTGTACAGAGCCAGCCTAGCGCTGGGATACATACCAATGAGGTGGAAACCAGTTAGGGTGGTATTTATACCAAAGGCAGGGCGGAACTCGTACACCCTAGCCAAGTCCCTAAGACCCATCAGTCTTATGTCATTTCAACTTAAGACGATGGAAAAAATGCTCGACAGGCATATTAGGGATGATGTTCTGGTTAGAAGTCCATTACATCAGAGCCAATTTGCATACAGAGCAGGCATGTCTACAGAAACAGCACTTCACCACCTAATTCAGAAGGTGGAGAAGGTTCTGGAACATAAGGAGGTGGCACTGGGTGCTTTCCTCGATATAGAGGGAGCATTTGATAACACCTCTAACTCCATCATTAGAACTGCAAGAGAGCGTGGCATCGAGGACACCTGCTGCAGGTGGATCGATGGCATGCTCAGAGGCAGGATGGTATCCACCACTATGATGGGTGAAAACCTAGGCGCGTCAGTTGCAGGAGGCTGCCCGCAGGGGGGTGTTCTGTCCCCTCTGCTATGGAATCTTGTAGTTGACAGCCTACTACAGAAGCTCACAGTTGAGGGATTCGAAGCTCAAGGATATGCTGACGACATAGTCATCATAGTTAGGGGAAAGTTTAACACCACAGTCAGGGATCGATTACAGATGGCACTGAATATGGTTAAAAAATGGACCGATGATGAAGGGCTGAAAGTCAGCCCTTCAAAAACCCACATCGTCCCATTTACCAGAAGGAGAAGTCTGGAGGGCCTAGGTCCTTTAGTTCTTCAAAACACACAACTGCAGATGTCGGGAGAGGTTAAATACCTTGGAGTCACTATAGACTCCAAGCTTACCTGGAACCAACACCTAGACAGGATAATACATAGGTCGGTAGCCACATTGGCAACCTGCAGGCGATCATATGGCAAAACATGGGGGCTTAGGCCTAGTGTATTGCATTGGCTTTACACTAGTGTTGTAAGACCCACCATTACATACTCTGCTCTAGTCTGGTGGTCAAAGACAACTCAGACTACTGCGGCGAATAAGCTGAGCCGGGTACAAAGACTGGCCTGCTTAGGAATCACAGGTGCTATGAAGAGCACCCCCACGGCAGCCTTGGAGACCCTATTAAACCTCCCCCCACTTAGCATAGTGATCCAGGGAGAGGCCAGAATGGGGGCATATAGGCTGCAAAACTCAAATACCCCGAATCTAAGATCGGGAGGACATTTGAGGATAATAAACACTGTAGAAGACCTTCTATTGAATATGAGGTCAGACTACATGGTACCAAAAATCACCTTTAACAAGCCCTTCAATATCACCATTGGAGATAGGAAGGACTGGTCAACAGAAGCTCCTGATATACTACGAAAGGGCCTAACCTGGTATACTGACGGGTCTAGGACAAACACAGGAGCTGGAGCAGGAATACATGGCGAAAGACCCAGGGCAAGTATAAGTCTTTCCCTTGGGCAACACGCCACTGTATTCCAGTCAGAAATTCTGGCTATACTCGAATGTGTACGCGAGAATGCAAACCGACAATATGTGAATCAACAGATCTCCATTGCATCAGACAGTCAGGCAGCACTTAGAGCACTAGCCTCTAACAGAGTGTCATCCCGACTGGTATGGGACTGCCATGAAGAGCTGAAAATTCTGGGCGAGCAGAACAGAGTCAAACTACTCTGGGTGCCAGGACATTCCAGAATTGACGGCAATGAAAAAGCTGATGAACTTGCTAAACAAGGGGCAGCTAACATATTCTATGGCCCAGAACCCGTGCTGGGCATTTCTAAAAGCTCAGCCAGAGGGGTGATTAAAGACTGGGTCAAGAGTAAACACAAGAATCACTGGAGGAACATTCCAGGAAATCGACATGGAAAAACACTTATTAAAGGTCCATGTGCAAAACAAACTGCAGAACTGCTCACAATGAACAGGACGCAGTTAAGACTAATAACAGGACTTCTGACGGGACACTTTCCTGTAAAGAAGTACCTGAATACAATCGGCAAATTCGACGGCAACCTAGACTGCAGGCTATGCAGCAAGGAGCCGGAAACGGTCGACCACATCATTTTTTACTGCGAGGCATTGGCTCGCAGAAGATATGGCATCTACGGGCAAACACGAACAGACCCGGAACTTATCAGCACCCGTCCGACCATAGACCTGTATCATCTGATTAGAGGTACAGGGGTACTGGAGTGGGCGGAGTGAAGCATGGCAGGGAGAGCACAATAAGCCCAGGAGGCTGCAGTGCCCTCGGAGTTTTCTATTAACAGACGAGCCCTGGAAAAAAAAAAAAAAAAAGCTGGCCTATTTCTGTTACGAATAGTTTTCTTAAAACTACCCCAGTTTCTTAAATTTTTAAACAGCATGATAAATGTTTTTTTATCGGGTGTAGGTCTATTTGGAAATCGTAAACAAAACAATCGTTTTGCTTGTCGGGAATTTCTTTTGCATTCACCGTATATTAATATCATATTTAACTTATCTTCATTGGTGTATCTAACCATTTTTTAAATTTATTTTTTTTTATTGCCTTATTTGGATTAATTTGCTTTGAATTGTTTCTAAGTACACTATTTCTGTTTGAAACTATGATTGAAATGCACCAACTACAAACTTTGTTTAATAACTGTCAAACTTAAAATTAAATCAAAGCCTACTAATATCTCTTAAGTAGATTTTTCATTACCATTCTAAATTAGTGTGTATTTTCTTTGTTGTCTTACTTACTTTCAGTTTTGGGAGCCGTTTTATTAGAAGCGTTATTAGAAAAAAAAATGTAATATGTGGGAACATATGGATATTGGTTCATCATGTTAGTTCCGGTTTGGCCGGAAGTGGTAAACATAATTTTATGATAGTGTATTATATTACTTTCCTTATCTTGAAAAAAAGTGTTTGGTAACCAATATTCTATAATAAATAATAAATAAATTATAGGGATTTATCAAAATTCACATGTACTGGCATTAACGAAAGAAACTCATGTAACTCCACAACGGCTTGTTTTTTGTAAATTCTCTATACCATCAAAATTATTCACAAATTATTGTTTAATCACATGACTTATGTTTCAAGGTTCCAGCCATCAAAAAATAGTTTTGCATCGCAGCGCCATCTCTGTGTGCTGTTGAGGAAAAATTCTAATCACCGTTATTTAAACACTTCTTCGGTATCAATCATCTGCCATTTACAAAAATAAAATATCTTTATTAGTTTTAGAGATAATGGCCTGGGGACTTTTAAGTGAAACACCCTGTATACGAGCCAGTTTGTAACGAAGCATTCTTCGTTATGGAAATTACGCCTCAAATCTCCGCTTGTCTAATATTAATCATGTTATATATTTATATTGTTGCGTGTTTTCACCCTTTAGGAAACACCCTGTATGAATCCGTGGGTTCTAAATAATTTTAACAAGGGGTAATCCACTAACACTTTATTTAATAATTTACTTATTACAAAATACTTCTTAAATTAACCAAGATAACCTTTACATTTTGTTTACTTTATATTTAACCTCACTTTTTCGCTACCAAACATCACTTTAATAAAACTTCTTCTTCTCCGCCGTCGATTTCGCCTTATATGTATCCCGAAATTACCTCTAGATCCATCCAGAGATTTCCAATTCCAAAGCTTCCAGAAGGATGTATTACTGGTTGCATAGCTATTAGTAGTCATGGGCCTATCAATATCCAGTTTCAATGAGGTGTAATACATAACAATATTATATTGTATTGGATTGTAAAGGCTAGGTACTAAGTGAAAATACGTCAAGCGTAAAGCAGTGTGTAATGAAGTTTGCCAGGTACAATATACTAGCATTTATTGCAATTAGTCATTTAGTCTGTGCCGGAGACTCGCCGGGAGCAGTTCATGCTCTTACTATCACCTACAAACGTGCATCTGTACAGAACAAGTCTGCCTTTTGTCAAGCAGTGCACCATTTGTTGGAGAATTTAGAAGTTGGTGTCCGACCGACCGCGAGGATAGACGTGTGCAAGGAATAGTAAGTAGGGGAACTTATAGGTAAGACCACTTATATTTTACCATAAGTCCGAAACTGGTGCGCCTTCTGATTGCGCCGGTCCCCACTTTAGCATTGCTGTGTCTATTACAGTTTCTGCAAGCCAGAGTTCAGTACACACCGTCCGTCCGTAGGCCGGAGTCGACTCCGAAACCAGCAGTGACACCACACTGTCTGCATTACCGCCCGTCTTCTGGCCGTCGGCAAAACTCACAAATCGTTTACCGTATCGCCGTCTCATTAACCACCCATCATCGCCCTTCCCACCTTGGCTGTTGCTACCGTAGCCTCAGTGTAGTTTAAGCTCTTGATTATCTGTTTGTTTTTGTAAAGATAGTGTAGATTTAAGTAGTATTGTAAATAGTAGGTTCTAAGATAATAAATCTTGTTATATAATCTTAATCGTGCTTTTTACTGTGGTGTATGTGAAGTAACTATTCCTAGACCCGCTGGACATTACCGTTTCTTCACTGTTAGCTACTCAAGCCCCGCGGAACCGGATTTGAGGGTTATTGGTTGTTTCACCACAAAGGGAACTGGCTCCCGAGTTTTCCGTATTCCGTCCTTACCATCTACCAATTGCTGAGTCTCGAATGTCTACGTGACGCTTCACCAACTGTCGGGTGAATAATACCTCACAAGTGTGAGGTAGTCAAAGGAGATGGTTACCTTCTATTCTTGAACCCTTGTAGGTAAAATAAGCAACTGCAAATATAGGATTTGCCGGAGACACAAAGGGCAGGATCGACAACTAGTATGTTGAGAAAAGTTTAGCGTGCCAAAAATATAAAAAAATGTACAAAGATCAGGCTTGCTATTGTCTGAATTTTTTTCATCTATTGTTACGTCCCTGAGATTAGTCTATAGACTATTGTTGATGAATGCAGACAGCGTATTGGTGTTTTCAAAATGTAGTTTGCCAGTTCCAGAGATGGTTGTTCAGAATTTGGATTGCCCGTCGAGCTGACAACTCGATTCTCGATATACGCCACTTCAAAACGGCTCTGTGTTCTATTCTCCTGCATTCAATCGTTTTTGGGCACGTCAAAATGAGAAGGATAATATAGATAGTGTCTATAAATTGCCATATTTTCACATAGAAGGACATATTTGTAACTTTCGATCTGACCGAAAGTAAAATGACCGACTAGCAGCTAATTTTATTTTCACCCATAGAAACGGAACGTTCAAATCAGAATTCACAAATATAATATTCGTATATTAAATGGCAATTTATAGGTATTAAATGTGTATACAATACAAATGAGAGGGTATGTTTCGTATTAAACCAGCATACACGAAATGTGTCACTAATCCATAATATATCTTAAAAAAAATCAGTAAAGGTATTTACACAGAACTTCCCTCTTTATTTATAATAAGAAAATATTAATTAAGGAACGACAGGAGAATAATGATCAGAAAGTAGTTATATATCACTATTGCTACAAAGGAATCCTGATAACTTTTGGAACTTTTTAGAAAATATACAAAGAGGTGACCCGACAGAAAAAGTAAATAATAAATAAATAATGCTGCCAAATATGAAAAGTTTGCGTAAATAGCTTCACAAATTTCCACTATAAATGAATTATTTCTTAGTATATTATTCATTAAAAGTATAATAAGTGCCTTCATTGCCAATTGTGTTAACTATATGCCAGATTTTATTGCCATCTTTATACATTTTGAATGCAAAATGTATTCATTTGTCAACTACCTACCAAAGGACATCTCATACTTCTTATAGCCTGGTCGTCAGGGGTTTTAAGCCTACTAAATGTTATATGGCTGAATTTTTCAGGATAAGTATTTTTTTTGGTGTAGAATACGACAAAAAAAATTACAGCGGTAAGGTGCCGGCGACCCCTAAAAAGATCGAAAATATTGGTCGAAATTCGATTTTTGGCCAATAACTCGAAAAATAAAAAATATATATCAAAAAACTAATAGCACTAAGTACCGCTAATGGGCCTTGTGGCCCATTAGCGGTAGCACAATGGGCCACAAGGCCTGAGTGCGGCGACCTCCAGGCGCCCCGCTAAAAGAAGAAGAAGAAGAAGTGACAGAGGGGGAATTTCTATCGATTAGTGCTATTTCTTTTTTATACATTTTTTTATTTCTCGAGTTATTAGGCAAAGACCGAATTTCGGTCAATATTTTCGATTTCTGTAGGGGTCGCCAGCACCTTACAGCTGTAAATTTTTTTTATCGTATTCTCCACCAACAAAAATACTTATTCTGAGAAATTTAGCCATATAACATTTAGTGACCGGTTTTCATCAATTTCTGTCTTTGACAACTGGGCTATACGTACTCCGACAGAATTTTGTTCAATTACACCAACCAAGCTATATAGGGCCATATAGAAAAATCAGCTCAAGGAATCATTTGTGAGATCTCATACTCTAAATTCAATTAGCGCCATACTTTCGAGGAAAAACATATCTATTATTGTTTCTTGTTTATAAAATGTACACCCTCAAGAGGTGTGAGATGTCCTTTGACTGTTCTCCGTCAGATAGTTTTTTAGATATGACCCTAAAAGACAGACAACACACCGACAGACAGACTGACGGAATTGAAAGACCTTCATTTTCGTAATGTACATAGTCAGAAACGTGAAAATTCGAAGAAATATCGGAAGGTGATTTTTTCACGAATATAATTCTTCCCTTTGATAAGCGAGGGAAGTAAAATGTTTAGACCAAGAGTCAGATAATTCTTTGTGTCAAAACAAGATAGAATGTTGCTATTTTTTGTTTAATCATTAGTTCTTATGATTCTGAATAAGTACCTAGATTGGCGACTTTCTGCTCTCATAATCCAGAGAGGAAATATTTATTTTATTTTTTCTAACCTTTTTCTACTTTGAAAGTTTTCGAAATTTTTTAAGTTGTTCTAAAATTCATAATTTTTTCAAAATTTAGTTTCCTCTCTGTGGTTTATTAAATTTTGTTGAAAGAAATTGAAAAGAAAATTGAAAATTCGACCGATAAAAGCCGAGATATCGATATTTTTGAGAAGTAGTCTATTATGAAATAATTTATTTTTCCTTATATTTTCTTAAGAAAAAAATTACCGCGAAAAAACAGTTCTTTAAATTTTTTTAAATATTTAGACAGAAGAGAGGTACACATTCAGAATCCCAACATCTAGTGATTATAAAAGACCAGTGATTTTAGACCAAAAAATAAATTAAAAGTGCTGTTGCTCTTAGTACGCCGACTTTTTTTTGTTAAAATAGTGAAAAATTAGCCACATTACGAGAAAAACACTCTTGATGTAATTCGTTCTCCGCTAAATGTGTTATTACAAAATTACCGCAAAATTCATAATTCATAATTGTTTGTTAGCCTTTTTCTTTATTACTTCTGTTCTAACCGTCCGATTTGAACTTTCCAAAGCTCATTTTACTCAGGAATACGTACTTTTAAAGGGAATTAGTTCCATTATGCTTGAGTAATAAATACTATTTTTACCTAGCAAGAACTGGCGAATTTTTGCAAATTTTGAGTTCCGTATTCAAAGTTGCATAACTATACGAATTCTTTAGTTAGATTTGTCAACATTTTTTTGCATACACTTCAGAGGTTACCAAATAGACTGCCGGTATCCGTTTCATCATGAGTGTAAAATTTTGCAAAGTATGACATTTTGCAAGAAAAATTTAATTTGCTTATAACTTTGGACCAAGGCCTTTTTTATCATGATTATCGCGGGAAATTACATAGTTTGGTTAGTACTACCTATTCTTACTGAAAAAATTTCAATAAATCAACACTATTTATGAAAAATAAAATTTGCAAGTAACAAAAATTGAAATAACTTTCTGAATTATGCAAATTTTAATAAGATTCAAACGGCATTAGATTCGTCGGCAAAAGTACGTTCATTTCACCTTCAATGGATCCTTTTCAGACCATTTTAAGCCAAGATGTCAACAATTTTAATTGTAGCACTGTTGAGACTTACGTAATTAACATTTTCGAAAAATTCGAAATGGATGCTATACCTATGTCAGACTCTTTAATATCTGAAATTACGTTTTTATATTTTTTTCATATGTATTACACTGAAAAAAAAAAAAATATGAACAGCTACCACTACTCGTACAACAGTACGCATGTTCATAGTAATTTCTTTTTCAGTGTAATACGCACGAAAATATTAAAAAATGTAACTTCAGATAGTATAGAGTCTGACATATAGCCACTATTTGCAATTTTTCGAAAATATTAATTACAAAAGTCTCAACAATGATAAAACTAAAATCGTGGATATCTCGGTTTAAAATGGTCCAAAAAGGGCCAGCAAATGGTGAAATCAACCTATTTTTTTCCGACGAATCTAATGCCGTTTGTATCTCATTGAAATTTGCGTAATTAAAAAATTTATTGCAATTTTTGTTACTTGCAAATTTTATTTTTCATAAATAAATAATGTTAGAATAGGTAGTACTAACCAAACTATGTAATTTCCGGCAATAATCATGATAAAAAAGTGCCTTGGTCCAAAGTTATAAGTAAATTAATTTTTTTTCCAAAACATCATATTTTAGAAAATTTGGCACTTATGATAAAACCGGGAGTTTATTTGGTAACCATTGAAGTGTATGCAAAAAAAAGTTGAAGAAGTCGTATAGTTATGCAACTTTGAATTCGGAACTCAAAATTTGCAATAATTAGCCAGTTTTTGCTATGTAAAAATAGTATTTATTATTCAAGCATAATGAAACTAATTTCCTTGAAAAGTACATGTATTTCCGAGTAAAATGAGCCTTGGAAAGTTCAAATCGGACGATTAGAACAAAAGTTATAAAGAAAGAGGCTTATGAACAAACAGTGGCGGATTAAAGTATTTGCCGCTTTACGCATACCTAAAATTTCCGCCTCTAATCAGGGCCTGATTTAAGAATTTGCCGCTTAATAGTAGGGGAGCCCAATAGGGGCCTTTGGGATTTACTCAAGCGCGGAAGATTAACTTATAGGGGATACCTTGCACCCTATTGAGTACCACCACCACATCTAAGTCTTCTATATAAGGCCACGCGTGTAGGTCAGCCGATCAGAATAGTAAAAAAAAATTGATAGTTGGAAATACTCGAGCGCGTCAGATTAAGGTATGATGGGGTAATTACGAGCTGAAAAGTGTGCATTTCAATAATCTGACAACTTGAGGGTGACGCAAGGGAGTGGGAGGGTCACAAACTTGCAAAAACGTCACCTCGACATTCTCGAGCGCGGTCGAATTTTTATTTATTTTGACGGAAATAATTCAAGATTAATGGGAAAAATATAATCTGCCGATTTCCACAAGCTGAAGTAACAAAAATCACCAATGAAGTTTGGTGCATGCACCTGCAGTGAAGCACGTATTCTCCACTCCGCGCCTCTCTCACCCTTTCATTCTTTCTCTATCTCTTGCTCTCTCGCACCATCCCCACACGCTAGCCATCAAGCCATTGGTGATCAATTACCAGAAGTGTATGATGATGTAATCATAACACCAGATATTCTAGGGAATACTCCAGATTCAGGTACTTATATTTACTTTTCAATACATTAATAACACGCTTTTCATTAAATAGGAAAAATATTGTCAAGTATTATAACGATTTCTTGTTACAGATATGCAAGCTGTGGATGAAATTGATGGCCAAATCGAACCAGACTTGTTGTATGATGATAAGTCCACGGATGAAGATGAAGATTAAAAAAAAATTATATTTAACATTTTTATTTTATTTTACTAATTTACCCATCAATAAAACTATCAAAAAGTTTAAAAATATCGTTTTTTATTAACCTCGGCCATAATTTTATTTACCTATTATTTATTTATCATTTGTAATTTTATCAGAGAAAGAGATTACCGAACGTATATATACATATAATTTATATGTTTGTATGTATTTATAATTAAAAAAAATAGATTTATGTGTACAGAAAATAAAATAAAAAACTTTTTTACAAATTTCAACAAAATTGATCAGCACGACCAGGACATCAAGCTGAACCGTCTGTATGAAAATCTGACGCTCTTGAGTATTTCAAAATGGTGATTTTTTTTTTGCATTGTCAAAAAGCCGCCACGAACTTGCGTCACATCCGAATCGTCAGTCTTTTGAATGGGAGCTTCGTTCGGGTTCACTTAACATCTCCTCTGAATATCTGACGCGCTCGAGTATTTTCATGTGACTGTTTTTTTATTTTTTTTATTTGAAAGCCTGTCGACGATCCCCCCACCGGTGAAAGGGTATACAGCATATAACCTTTTTTTCTTTCTACCATCTAATCTTCAAAATCCAATAAGTCCACACGACGCACGAGTAAATCCCCATTTAGCATCGTGGGCTCCCCTACTATAACGCAATAATGTTCGAAACATTCGAAAAGCGAGGGGTGGCATTCCTTATAATATATTTTTTATTTCACATGCAATTTCGAAGAGCGGAGGGGTGGTATTGCTTACCTAGGAATACTCTCATCTCGATAGAGAATAAATTGATTATTGTATAAAATGCAAATTTGCCGCCCCTAAGAATCTGCCGCTATACGCCCTGGCGTAACTGGCGTATAGGGTAATCCAGCACTGTGAACAAATATGAATTTTGCGGTAATTTTGCAATAACAAAGGACCTCGCAGTTTTTGATACGAAAATGGGTTTCAGTCGATTGTTCTGAAACTTCGGGAAAATGTTCCCCTGAGCTCTCTGATTAAAATTCTACTTGGCCACCGGTCCGACCGAATTCGATTTTTTATCTACAGGCGATTGAAACTGTGAGAATCTGCGAAGGGCTGCTTAAAAATTCTGAAAATATTCATGCTCATTTTTTGAACAAAAATAAGCTCTTAATGTTTTTTCCAAAGTGCTTCCTTCTTCCGAAAAAAATTAAAAACATTTTTTTTTTTTTGCAATTTTTTTACGGGAAAAGGTAGCACCTTGAAGAAAAAGTTGGCGGGGGCAAAAGTTGATTATTTTTGTTCGAAGACCGCGCCTGCCGGTTTTCAAAATTTTTTAGACAAAAATAATTTCAGCCAAGAATTTCCCTATATTTTTTTTTTCTACTTCAGAAAGATCCCAAAATATTCAGGCATATTCTTTAGGTAAAAATAATCAACTTTTGCCCCCTCAATGTTTTCTTCCTTTTCCCGTTAAAAAGTTACAAAAAAATTAATTTTTTTGTTTATTTTTTCCGGGACAAGGAAACACTTTGGAAAAAAACACCAAGAGACAAAATATGCTTATTTTTATCCAAAAAATGAGCCTGAATATTTTCAGAATCATTATGGAACATTTAAGCAGCCCCTCGCAGATTTTCACAGTTTCACACATTTTCCCGAAGTTTCAGAACAATCGACTGAAACCCATTTTCCTATCAAAAACTGCGGGGGCCCTTTAGCGGCGGGTGAATTACATCAAGAGTGCTGAAAGAGTAACAACACTTTTATGTCACTGGTTTATTGGTTTATTACAGTAATAGCTACTTCTACGGTTTGACGCTTTTTGGTATTTTTTTCGTCTCTGGCCCTCGATCTAGTATGTGGTGACTGTAAAAAAAAATATTAAAAAATTTACCTTTCTCCAACTGAAAGTGAATTATCCCCAACATATCGTAAGCCGTGTAGTGTTGTCTTATCACAATATGTTTCTAATTGTTGTAACATACTTTTAGTACTACTTGTTGTGGTTTTATTACTCTTTCCTTTATCTTTACTGCCACTGAAAATTATAATTAGGAACATTAAACAATATAAGTATGCAAAAGAACTAAATATTTATATAACGATTATTAAAATTACTGGGCCATTTAAAATCTGCTTTATTCCTAGCTTTACGCCACCTGTCGAAAGATGATGGTGTGGAAGAAAGTACCACTATCTGTTACACTACCAAGTAATCTTAATTAAAATATTTCATATAATATTAATATTTTCGCAATTTTGTATTCAACAACTTTTTAGTTATTATTGGTAAAATTATATAATTTTTTCACTAGTGAAAAAAGCACATTCTCTACACTATAAAATATGTTTTTTTTTACTGTTCTTAGAGTATCGGAACAAGCCACTTTCAAAGAACTAACTTTGAATTAGAGGCAGTTGTGTTACAATATTCAACTTAATGTGTCAAATAAATATTAGTATTTATTATATTAAGAGTATAATTTTCAACATTAGAGAGATATTGCAACTTCGATTTACAGGTCCTTTAATAAAAGTTTCCTTTAATTTGACATGTACGCATGCGCATTCAAAACATCGTTAAGCATTTTCTTTTAATAAAATACAGGCATCCCGTATTTAACTTAAATACGGGCACGGCCTTCCTTTATTAAAAGCACCTTAATTTTGACACATTTAGGAACTTTTTGTCGAAACTTGAATCAGACGAAAATTTCCTAAGGAAATTGTTACTTTTGTTGGCCATAATGGCACAAGAAAAAGATAAAAAACGTTTGAGATTCAAATAAGAGGAAGACGTAATTTCGCAATCATATTATATCCCATCTTTGAAAACGAAAATTAATTTCTATTTTATCGTCAGTCATATTATTTAAATCGAGGTTCACGGGGTCTACAGCGTTAATTTATTCATTGCTGATATAAATATCAATTATGTTATGTAGAAGTAACATTTCAATTTCTTCATCATTAACAGCAGCTAAGATAGCTACTTCTAATTGTTCTTCCATATTCATTTTAAACTCGAACAAATGATAATAATAATACCGGCAATGCCCAATTTGGATTTTTTAGGTTAGGGAAAATTGTCAAAATAAAGTATCAACATAAGGTATGAGGACACCGTTGCAATAACTCACTTGGAATACAGGATACTTTATTTAAAGTTTCTTTTAATAAAGTCAGCCCCTTTTCGTTTTGCAATAACTCTCTATTGTTGAAATGATTGGAACGTACGAAGTCCGAACACAAATAATAGAAATGTCATCAAACAATGACATGTAAATAAAATTAATCATTTAATAATATCATTACATAATAATTGCAAAACATTTATATGCACCTACGTAGCAAAATGAGTATTCCTTCTACCAAATACCGCACACCAAATGTTTGCAACTTATTGCATAAATTACTATTTTCTGCGAGCACTATATGAGAAGAGGTCTTTTTAACGTGTAATGTCAGTGTTAAAAATTATATTTTTCCAACCGATTTTTTTGTTGTAATTGCTTTCTTGGGTCGTTTTACACAATACATTAAACATCGAGAGGAGGATCGTGCTGGCGTAAATAGTATATTAAAGTATAAGTCGATATTAAGGTCTTTAAAACACGCGCGATTTTTCGAGCATGACGGCGCAGCCGGAGTGCTCGAAATAGAGCAAGTGTTTTAAAGACCAGTTATCCACGAATACTTCACGCTATTTTTTTATTGGTACACTTTGAAATCATAAATACTGGTAAGTATTATTACTACAAAAAATGGAAATAAGAATTAAGAATGCAAAATTGTTGAATTCGTGATGTGACATCAGGATACCTGTGAGTGTCAAATGAGGAATACAAAAATTAATTTGCAATCTGTCACATAGGATTAATTATTGTCACTACAGTTGTTACTGATTGTACATTGCTTTAAAATGAGTTCTAACATTGATTACTTAAATAGAAAAGCAGATTCGTGGTTAATACAGCAAAAATTTCTGTCAGATCAATAATTAAAAAGTTGACATTTTCAATCGGGTTGTAGTTGTTGCCATGGTAACGTTGAAACACGCGCGTTTTTAAAAGTTGGATTTAAACACTTTGAGGCGTACTTTAGATAAGCAAAATAGGGTACCAATAAAAAATATTAATAATAATAATAATAATAATAATAAAGGTCTTTATTTTCCAATAGAATAACGAACAAAGTATATAAGTAACAATAATATAATAAAATAATTATTATTCCAGGAAAAATGCCGAAGAACAGGTGGTCATGCAAGGAGCATGACCTCTGGATTTAATCTTAAGCAGAAAAAAAAAGTAAGAAAGGTAATACAATATTAATAAAAAGAATGTAGCAAGAAGTATACACAATATACACAAAATATATATAATATATAACTTATAGCTGAATATGAATTATATGGGCACATACAGACACACACAAAAAACTAATAATAATTAAGCTTACAGTAGTTAAATTATGTTTATATTATTATCAGATATTATCTTCTTTTTAAACGCTCTTTTAAAGGATGGAACAGATTTGGTTATTATGCTTGGGGGAAAATTATTATATATCTTTGTTATTTGATATGAAAATGACCGTTTGTAAAGTTGAGTACGGTGGACGGGAGGAGTTAATCTGCCTCTAAATCTAACATTAAGGTTATGAACATCTGTCCTAAATGTGAGCTTTTTGTATAAATATTGTGGAGCTTTATTTTTTATAATTTTGTGAAACAAGCAAGCAGAGTGCAGTAGTCGTCTATCAGACATATTAAGCCAGCCAATTTCATGCAACTTATGAGAAACACTTTCCCGTTTCCTTATTCCAAATATTAATCTTAGGCATGCATTTTGTACTGTCTGGATTCTGCGAGCATCAGTGGAATCAATACACGGCCCGTAAGTTACGTCACTAAAATTAAACCTAGATAGAACTAGAGATTCGCAAAGTATTATTTTTAATTTTTTACTTAGAAAATATCTATTATTATAAATCATTTTTAAATTTGCGTAGGCAAGACGTATGCAGTTGTTAACATGTAATTTAAATCTTAATGTTGAATCATAGATTAGTCCTAGATTTCTTGCATTATCTACAGTGCCAATTTGTTGACCATCAAAGTCTATTTTTAACATTTGATTTAACTCTAATCTAGCCTTTTTTGGCCCAAAGACCAGAATTGAAGTTTTTTTTGAATTTATACTCAAGGCATGATTCTTTGACCATTCAATAATGTTAGAAATATCATTATTAATGACATGCAATGCTTCAGCATACTCTTCATGTCGGAAAGAATAATCGATCTGCGTATCATCTGCATATAAGTGTATTTTGCAATTTTTTACCACTTTTTCTATGTTAGATGTATAAAGCGTATATAATAAAGGACCTATAATGGACCCTTGCGGAACACCCGATGACATTCTTAAAGAGGCAGAGATGTTATCACCTATTTTTACTCTTTGAGATCTATTATGAAAATAACTGCGGAAAAAATTTATTGCATTTTGACTAAAACCTGTAAATTTAAGAAGAGCAAATAGAATTTCATGATTTAGTGTATCAAAAGCTTTCGAGAAATCGATGAGTATTAAGATCGTTAGTTGGTTTTGATCAGTCCCTCTAAGAATGTCATCAGTAATATTCAACAGGGCCGTGTCGCAGCTATGCTGAGGTCTGAACCCAGATTGTATTTCTGGCAAAATGTTGTATTTAGATGTATGAGTACGAATTTGCAGATCAACTATTCGTTCTATGACCTTGGACAAAGGTGGTAGAACACTGATTGGACGCAGGTCCTTGAAATTTTCAGGATTATTGATTTTTGGTATAGGAATTACAAGGGCCTGCTTCCAGGTATCAGGAAATATACTTTGTTCCAAACATGTATTTATGATGTGCGTAATGTATGGCAAGATAAATGGACAACAGAGTAACAACATTTTAATATTTAAACCATCATAACCTTGAGCATTTGATTTAATGCTGTATAAGTGGTTTCGTATCTCACCCTCAGTTACTGTAACAAATTGAAAAGGTTGAATATTTGGTATAGAATTATTAAGGTAATAGTCAATGGTATTTTGGTCGCTAGGTAAGTTAGGAATGCAAGTGGCAAAATAGTTGTTAACTTCATCAACATTACTTAGCTGTTCTGGTATACTTATATCTTGCTTACGCAAATTTAACAATTTTAAATCCTTCCACACTGTATTAGGTCCATGCAATCGTAATTTTTGCTCAAAATACGCTCTTTTTTCGTTTCTGCAGGCTAACGGTAAAAGGTTAATAAACTCGCTTTTTTGCGAATATCTCACTTCCTTTGACTTGGAGGTCAATTAAGATTATTATAAAAAAGAAAGGTAAAAAAATTCCGATAGAAAAGGTTATATTTATTTTTTACGTATAACGATCAGTTGAAAAAACGTACTAAGAGGTTTCCGTGCAAGGCGTATGTTCCAATGCGTATGTATAGCCTATGCACAGGATGAGCGTTCTAAATTGAACAATTGAAAATTATTTATTCATTAACTGTTTGAAATATGGCGAAGACATTTATCTTTTGGTTCTTCTTATATAGGACGTAGTGATTCACAGTAAAATTTATTTGTCATGAAATTAGGCAAGGGAAAGGCCAAGACAGAATTTCCTTAATTCTTCAAGATTGAACAAATAACCTTATTGTACTATATTTTATTTCCACAACTATAACTGGATGTGATAGTGATACCACCTCTACTCTATTTAATAAAGGAAAACTTTCGATATGAACATTGTCATGATTTACATCTATTTGCAGACGTTTTCCAGTAAGAGAATTGTTCTGAACAACTTATGTTTAAGAATGGAGTACGTATAATTCGGAAAATTCGCATGATAACCATCGATACTTAAGTTTTGAGAAGTCGGTTAGATTCTATTGAAATATTAAGCAAGCTTATGAACTGATCTCTATGGTTACACTGAAAAATGGTAGTTAATTGTTAAGTTGTTATAAAGTTGAAAAAAAGGTTTGCTGTCAAGAATTTTGTATTACATAAGTTGTATAATAAGCAAGTATTTCTAATATATTAATAAACAAAGTTAAACCACGCCGCATTCTGATTCACCTAGTTTAAGAGGTTATGGCCCCAGGATCGCGGTTAGAGCGTGAAGATAAGTAAACACTTGCAAGTGTCGAATTTTGACGTTTCTTATATATTTATCTGGCATATTGAGGTAGTCCATCTTAGGATACTGTGTATTGAAGAAGTAAAGAAAACATGGACAAATTCAGGAGCTTTAACATTCAAAAGTTCGACGGTAGTAATTTCAAGTTGTGGAAGTATCAAATGGACATAATTTTTCGAGCGGAAAAGTTGTCAGAATTCGTCAATGGAACAACGGGCCCTCCAGAACAGACAGGTGTGCTGCAAAATCGGTGGGACGAAAATAATGCAAAAGCAATGTTATTTATCTCGTCTTCAATGGAATTTGATCAGTTGCAAATAATAATGTCATGCGAAACAGCTCCATTGATGTGGACTCGATTAAAGTCTATTCATGAACAGCGTTCTGCAATAAGGTAACTTTGAAGGAACAATTTTTCAATTATAAAATGCTACAATCTGATTAGATTGCACAACATATAAGTAAAATTGAGTCGTTGGCACAAGCATTAGCAGACGTTGATGAGCCAGTGGGAGACATTGACAATACTGCAAAGATATTGGGTAGTTTACCAGCAAGAGAAACAAACCTTTGATAATTTGACAATACGTCTACTTAATGAAGAACAAAAGTTAAACCAAACCGACGAAATTACCTCTGCATTTGCTGCTATCAATGCGGGTAGGTCTAAGTTCTAAGGTATGAGCGATAAAAATAATTAAAATGGCCAATATAAGAAAAACAACAAAAGGATTGTAAAATGTTATTTTTGTTACAAAAAGAGTCATTTTAAATCTGAATGTAGAAAACGATTAGCAAAATTGGAAGAAAATCCAGATTCCAAGGTTCATCAGGCTTCAAGTGCAGAAATTAAAATTATTTCAGCTGCTGGTTGTAAAGATATCTGGCTTGCGGATAGTGCAGCGTCAAAGCACATGCCGTCACATAAAGAATGGTTTTCAAACTTCAAAAAGTTACCAAATAAAGATGTAAATATTCAAATTGGTGACAATTCTTTTGTTTACGCCGAGGGTATTGGCTCTATTGCTGCGATGGCTCTGGTGAATGGCGAATTGGAACCGCGTGTGCTGGAAAATACCTTGTATATACCAAATTTGAAGAAGAATTTATTCTCAGTGGGAGATGCAACTAGCAAGAATTTGAAGGTCACGTTCGATAACAGACGTATTGAAATCATTAACGGGACGAAACTTGTCGCAGCTTGTTTACAAAGTTGTCGAACCAGTGTCATCAGATGTTCTTCAGACTAACTAAAATGGAACAAGCCAACTTCTCATCGTCTAGTACAGCAGTTTTATGGCATGAGAGGCTTGGTCATATCAATTTTGACACCCTAAAGAACATGGCTGATATAGGATTTATTCCGAACGTAAAATTGACAAATTCAGATCAATTCTTTTGTGAATCATGTCAGCTTGGAAAAATACACAGAAAGCCGTTTACATCAAATTCTCAACCTCGTGCAAGCAAACCTGGCGAGATTATACATACTGATTTGTGTGGGAAAATGCCGCAGTCATCGATTGGAGGATCTAACTATTTCGCAATCTTCAAGGACGATTGCACCACATATCGATTTGTATATTTCTTGAAGAACAAGAGCGATGTTGCGTCAATTTTTCCAGAAGTTGATAGTTTGATTGAAAGACAAACAGGTAACAGAATTAGAGTACTTCGAAGTGATAATGGAACCGAATATGTAAATGAAAAACTACGGAATTATTTGAAAACTAAAGGTATCATTCATGAAACAAGTTCTCCATACACCCCAGAACAAAATGGGAGAGCAGAACGTGAAATTAGATCCATTATAGAAAGTGCACATACGATGCTGCTGGAGTCTAAATCGTCAGAAACATTATGGGCAGAAGCTGTCAATACTGCAGTCTATATATTAAATAGCAGACTGACTAAACCCAATAATGACAAGACACCCTATGAAAAATGGTTTAACAAAGTAGTTTCAATTAAGCATATGAAGAAGTTTGGATCTGTTGCATTTGTACAAACGCCAAAACAGTTTCGTACTAAATTCCAACCGAAATCGAAGAGAGTTATAATGGTCGGATACGATGGTTACAGTAAAAATTATAGATTGTTCGATGCAGTAAGTAAGAAGATCACTGTTTCAAGAGATGTTGTCTTCAATGAAAATGATGTGCTGTCCAATGCGGAACCAGAAAATGAGTGGAACGTCTTGGAAATAGGCGAAGAAAATTAAGCGCCATTGTCAGATTCATTCGAAGAAGAAGAAGAAAATTTTGCAGAGGAAGTCAGGCCACCGATAGTCCAGATGAATCAAATGAGCCTAAGTATTCGTTTTCGAAATTGTAATTCTATTCAAAAGCCTACTCGATTTAGAGATCCTAATTTTACAGCATGTTCTGCAACAATTGACGAGCCACAGACGAAGAATCTATGTCATCAGCAGAATCAAGTGCTTTGATTCTAGCAATGGATGATGAAATGTTATCCTTATTTGAAAAGGACACATTGAAGTTGGTAAAATTACCTTTAGATCGTCAAGCCATAGGATGTAAGTGGGTCTTCAGAATTAAACGCAAACCTGATGGAAGCATCGATCGCTTTAAAGCCAGACTATGCGCAATAGGGCATGCACAAAAAAGCAGGAATTGATTATAGTGAAACGTTTTCTCCAGTTGTGAGGTACGAATCAATTAGGATTCTTTTGGCCCTGGCTGCAGTGAAAGATCTTGAAATTACACAATTCGACATTAAAACCGCATTTCTAAATGGTGATTTAGATGAAGAAATCTACATGCTTCAACCCCAAGGTTTTATCATCAACAAAGCCGATTTAGTCCAGAAGTTTGTCAGTTTTCTGAAGCTCTTTGACTTCAAGGAGCTTAACGCCGATAGGCGTGTATTTCACGCAAATTACAAGTACAAAGATGTTTTTTTGGCTATCTATGTTGACGATGGTCTTATTCTTTGCAAGTCCATGTCGATTACAAACGAAATATTTTCAGAACTCAAATCTCATTTTGGCATAACTATTGAAGATTCAACCAAAAAATCTGAAAATGGGCTAAAGGGCTTTAGAATCCTAGACTTTATATGGACAAAATAATTAAAAAAATTTAGTTACCCGGGAGTAACTTTTAGGGGGTATAAGGTTATTTACTGAATTTACTAGACTTCTTGATCATTGTGCAATAAACTATTTATAAGCAAAGAATTTACTAACAAAAATAATGTAATCCCAATAAAATATGTTACCTATTACTAAATGCAGTATATTTAATATTAAGATTAATACTAAAAACAGCTGCCTAAGGAATCACTACTTCCACATCCAGATTTTTCATCCAAGTCACTTTAAAGGAATCATTTTGACTAAATTTGCACTCTAGTATCTGGAAATTATTGGTCATGGAATTTTAATATTTGGGGCAGATGTCATAAAAAAAATTTGAGAAGTTGGTTTCTACCATATACGTTAAAAATGAAGTTTCTTTACTCTAACTTGCTTGCTTTCCCATATTTATCCCTATTTAACCTTTAACTCTTCAACGGAATAATCCCAAAATATAATCTAGTTCCTAAAATATATACGTATGTCAAATTTCAAGTGAATGTCTCAATTTTATTTTACCAGCCCCTTTAATAATGGAGGGGGGGGGAAGGAAAATATTATAAAAAATTTTGAGGCTTTGGCTTCTAGCACATACACCAAATTTCAAGTTTCTGTACTCTTACCAGTTTGTTATTTCTCCCTATTTACGCCCAACCCTTCACCGAATATGTCCAAAAAATAATTCAATTCCAGATTTCGTTATAACATATACGTGTACAAAATTTTAAGTCAACATCTTAAACCGTTCTGGAGAAAACGTGCGGACAAAAAAGTTACAGACACGTTTCATGACATTTTAAACCTGTTTAAAAGTGAATTATTTTTTGTTTGCTTATATTTGTAATGAAACGTATTCTTTATAGGATTTTGCAAACAGTTCTCATAGATAGTTTTTTTTTCTGCCGTTTGCAAAATCCTATAGAGAATATGTTTCATTCTAAACCTATTTCAAGATTTTTTTAATTTTTTTTTTACGATTACTATACTTCCAATCCACTACGTGGATGTAGAAGTAAAATATTTTGTCTAAATGACAAATTTCTTTTTAAAGGTACAACGAAAATCTACATTGCCTATATTTTGAAAAATATTATATAAAAATTTGAGGCCTTGGCTTCTAGTAGATACACCAAATATCAAGTTATTGTACTCTTACCAGCTTGTTTCACTTATTTTCCCCTATTTATCCCTATTTACCCCAACCCTTCATCGGATATGTTAAAAAACAATCCGGTTCCAGATCTCATTATAATATATATGTGTACAAAATTTCAAGTCAATATCTTAAACTGTTCCGGAGATAACGTGCGGACAAAAAAAAAAAGTTACAGACAGACGGACAGATAGACAGACAGATAGAAAATTTGTTTTTATTCAATTTTAAAATTTCGACGTTTCATGACATTTTAAACCTATTTCAAGAAAAAACATTTTGAATTTTTGTACGATTGCTATACTTCCACATCCACGTAGTGGATCTATGTCACTGACGTCCTCGTCTTTGTCAGATGAAGAAATTTCGCTGTATAACGCTGAATAACTTCAGGAGATATATTCGAATATTTTCGTGGTGGGCACCGCCGCAAAGATGAAGTTACCTGAAGTTATAAGGAGTCTGTTCAGCAAATCTTGGTTTCCAGTTGTACGGGAAATTTCAGATCCTTATTTCTTGATTCTTGGGCCTCTTCTGGCAATTCAAAAATAGGTAGAATAGCTTCTTTGATTATTATGGCTCCATGAAGTAATATTTTATGTACGCTATCGGGCATATAATATCACGGATACTTACCGACGTACAATTTTGCTGTTTCCAAAGCATATTCCTCAAACGCATTCACATCGATTGCATAACCACAAAATAATGTACGTAATATCACACCAAATAGCGTAATAACTTCTTCATCTATGCCCGTAATTTCACTGGAAACTGAGAGGTTAGCAAAAAATCGTCGAGACGTGTTGCCGTCATTAGTGGTTCCTCTACCTCCACTCTTAGGTATACCCACGAGCAATCATATTCTATCTCTGAAGTTCTGTTCTATGGTATGTTTATTGTTTTAGAAAACTGCTTTATTGTCGGTTCGTCGAATTTGCCAAACTGAAAGTTCTAATCTGTACGAAATGTGCAGTAAACATTCAAAAAACCTGATCCACGCATGTAGACTTGACAATCCAAATTTCAAATTTTCCCGAACAACTGTTCTCTTTAATACTTTTCGAAGGCATTCATATCTTTGGGAGTTGCTTTACATATATATAGCATGTTTGTGAATAGGCTGTTTCCGTAATTGCATTACATACTTTGCCATTTATCATCGACGTTACACAACATGAGAAACTGCAATTTTTTCATTACCTAACATATGAGTAGTCGGTCGGAGTTTCGAAATTTGATTTTCTATGTATGCTGTTTCCTGTGCCGTCAATTCTTTCGTTTATTTCTTGAACTGGAAGCGTACAGGTTTGCAAAGTCGAGTTGACGATGGGCGGGGATTTTGCCACACAATAATTTTATCTTTCGCAGGTTGCTCCACATACAGTTGAAATGGCACGTTAAAAACAAATCGTCATAACCAAGACCAACCTCGGCGAACATTTGTTGGTATTGTGAGCAACCTGTGCTTCCATCACATCCCCATTTTACCAACAATTTCAAATTCATCAGAAGATCCGTTAATAATGAAAAAAGAACCGGTTTCTGCAATTATAGTATCCGTTTTACTGTATGATCCAAGAGATCTTGTAATAAAATTTTTAGTTACAATTTGCCCTTTTTTCCGGGAATGGCAACGTAATTTTGCTTCCTGGAGTATGTGATAGGAGGGTTAGATCATTCAATCATTACTGACAAAGTTTCGTCTGGGGTAAGTGGAATTATTTATTTTGACTTCTGACTCTCTTGTCAAGCTTTCTTCATTTTACTGGCTCGAGTCGGAGTGTTAAAAATTGCTTCTGAGAGTTTTGCGGCAGCCTCTTTTCCTTCCTTCCTAAGTTTTTTGCTTACAGCCGAAGTTAGCTCCTCGCTTTCGAACATCGATGGCAGTGTTGCAGTCTTCCGACGTTTGGTTCTTTCACTGCTCGCTGAGAATTGTAAAACTGACTGACCACGGGCACGGCTCCTTTCACTTTCAGATGAAGTTTCTGGTTGTGGCTCAGCATCCGGATCAATTTCTTCTTGGGTTTGTTCAAATACAAATTGAATCACTCCTTATTTTCCTTCAAAAATCTATTCGTTTTTCTTGCGCATTGATCAAGCTCCGAGTAAATGGCGTTGCAAAACTTTGAATTGATATTCTTCAATTTTAACATGGAGTCTTCATCACTCTCGATTTTATAGTGTCCCACCAAATAATTGAATAGATACTTCAGGTCGATTTGAACGACCTAAACCATTCTTTTCATACAAGACGTCAAAAAGTTGCCTCCTCTTTTAATTCAAAAAACAAATTGGTACCACTACAGAAGAGAATAAATGTAAATCTGAAGACAAAACTGAAGTAAAGACCAGAACCGGCATTAGCATAGGCTAACTTGATTTTCTATCAAGTCAAGTAAAATATCGCAAATATGGAATATATATCAGCAGACTTTATGCTTTAAATTATAATATAAAATGTTCAATTACGATTTCAGAATGCATGAGTTCGTTACGATTCGTGCATATTCATTAACAAGACCTAAGCGAAATCGAACTAACTTAAAAAGGTACTTGAACGCGCCTATCAAATTTTAGTATGTTATTAGGGAATGTTTTAGTTATTTGGATCAATCTTCAATAAAATCAACTACATACTTATGTTATCTATATGTTTAGACTCATTTAAGTTTGTCTCATATGTATATATAACATGAAAGTATATGCCTTGAGAAAGTTTTCTGTACACTTAAACTTTTGATTCAAACGCTTAATAACACACAATCACTGGTTGAAAATTGCCAATATAATGAACGAACACTTGTATCTGTACGGACGTTACAAGAAAGTTTGAGTTTGTGAGAAGGTAGCTGAACGAAAATACTTTCTACCTGCTCGGAATTCCGGGAAAACATGCATTATCTGTTTTTCTAAGTACCTACAAATTCTGTGAACGGTGCTATTACTTTTACAAAGATCGATTTTTGGCCGCTTCATGAATTTTCTGTCCCACTGTGCGTTGGCTTCTGGCATATACTTCAAAAATAAAGTTTCTGGACTCTTATTAGCTTGCTCTATTTATTTTCCTCTATTTATCCCCCTACCCCTCACCCCATCAACGGAATCATCTCAATCAGTCGTTATTACAATACACGTGTACCAAACTTCCAGTGAATATCTCAATTTTAATGAATCAACCCCTTTAATAATGAAGTGGAGGTGGTGGATGGGTTGAAAAATATTATAAAGAAATCTGAGGCCTTGATCTCTAGTATATACTCCAAATTTCAAGTTATTGTACTCTTACCAGCTTGCTTTACTCGGTCTCCCATATTTACCTCTATTTACCCCCCGGCCCTTCAACGGAGTCATCTCAAAATATAATCTAGTCCCAGATGTCGTTATAATATATACTTGTACAACCAAATTTTAAGTGAATATTTAAATTTAATTTTATCAGCCTCTTTAAAAATGGAGTAGAGGTGGAGGGGTTGAAAATGTGATAAAAAATACTGAGGCCTCCGCTTCTAGTGCATACAACAAATCGCAAGGTTTCTGTACTCTTACCAGCTTGCTTTACGTATCTTCCCCATTGCTCCCGAACCCTTCACGTTGTTCAAACAATCCAGTTGCAGATCTCGTTATAATACATACGTGTACAAAATTTCAAGTCAATATATTAAACCGTTCCAGAGAAAACTTGCGCACAAAAAAGTTACAGATAGACAGATCAACAAACGGACGGACGGATTGACCGACAGACAAACAGACAAACAGACAAACAGACAGGCAGACACTCCACTACGTGGATGCGGAAGAAATTATTAATTAAAAAACAACATATGAGAATAATAATCGGAATATAGTTATCACTATTGTTATAAAGAAAGCCCGATAAAGGACCCCGCACTAATCTTATGGAAACTGGGTTTCGGCGGATTTGTCTGAAATTTTGGTATGTTGTGCCTTTTGTCATCCTGAACAAAAGTCTCCATGGCCACGATCTTCCTTATTGAGTATTTTGGCTCCTATTGAGCACCATATCTCCATAACCCGCTTTAATATTATCGAAATTGGGTTTAGACGGAATCGTCTGAATTTTTGGTATATTATACCTTTTGTCATCCCGAACAAAAATCTCTTTGGCCACGATGCTCCATATTGAGCATTTTGGCACCTATGGAGCACCAAAGCTCCATAGCCAACACCATTTTTATGGAAATTGGGTTTCGGCGGAATCGTCTGAATTTGTGTTATATTATACCTTTTGTCATCGCAAACAAAAATCTCTTTGGCCACGATGCTCCATATTGAGTATTTTGGCCTCTCATATTGAGTATTTTGGCACCTATGGAGCACCAAAACCCCATAGCCGACACTATTTTTTATGGAAATTGGGTTTCCGCGAAATCGTCTGAATTTTTGGTATATTATAACTTTTGTCATCCCGAACAAAAATCTCTTTCGCCACGATGCTCCATATTGAGTATTTTGGCCTCTATGGAGCACCAAAGCTCCATAGCCCACACTATTCTTATGGAAATTGGGTTTCGGCGGAATCGTCTGAATTAGAAATATTTTATCACATGTAAAGATTCGCTTATTTTTAATAGCAATAAATATGGAAATATTTGCTTTTTACATATTTTCTTGTACAAGTACGTTAACTAAAAGTATTTTATATACACTTTCAGTAAAACTTGTTAATATTGTTTTGAAATCTGCACGTTCTGTTTGCTTGTAGACAAGGCATTTGTCGTAGTTTTAACTATATTTAGAATTTGGTCCTTCCTTGGTCAAAGAATATACAATCTATTATTTTCATTTTCTACAATAATGGCTTGTTTCGTTTGTAACGCATTAAATATGCGATCGCAAATGGCTCTCATTGATGAAGACGACAGATTGCAACAGAGAGGGATAGCTATGGCCAGACGAAATGAGAGAGATTTACCTCCACTTGAAATTACAGATTTGGCAAGAGTAAGTCTTAATTGCAATCGGTCTATTCTTGATGAGATCAGAGCTACTGAGGAAGATCCAATGTGTTTAAAACTCAATGTCCTTACACAAACTTCTAGTCACTCATGTCTTATCTGTAATAATTATGGTAACTTGAAAAGAGAATGTAGAGTAAATGCTCTTGTTCTACAAAATATTTATATTCCAGAAGGTGTCAAGTCTTGTGAATGTCATTTACATCAAGAATTAATATTACAAATTTTATTACCAGGACTAAGATTTGTATATCGACCTTATTTGACAAAAGGTCATTTTTACAAGGTCTTCGCAATGTAGCAGTAAATAATTTACCTAACTTTACTTCTGAATATAATTTTGCTGATGAAGACTTTCAATGTGTTACGTCCCTAACAAAACTCCAGTTTCAAGAACTATTCAATTATTGCACAACTTGGTGGTAATAGAATTGTATCCAAAAAAGATCTTATAACATTTCTTTGTAAATTGAAGTAGGGCTTATCTGACGAATTTTTACTATTCAAAAAGACAGTCAGTTAGTACAGCTATTGCAAAAGTTCGTCGATCACTGACATCTCGTTTCACGACCGATAATATCGGGTTTCAATCAATCGATCGAGAAGGTTACATTGCAAGATGTGACGGAGTTTGCTAATGAATTTTACAACCCTGATCCTAATAATCGAATAGGAATTGCTTGTATAGATGGCACATATTCTTATATAAACAAAAGGTCAAACTTTCGTGCCTTACGGCAATCTTTCTGTTTGCATAAAGGTCGACATTTAGTAAAGCCTTGACTCATTGTGGTTCCTAATAAGTATATCCTGGCAATGTTAGGTCCATATTTCTCTGACAGTTGTATTAACTATGCTCAGATACTCATAAATGAAATGGAACAAGATAAAAATGGATTAAGAAGGTGGTTGACAGAAGGGGATACCAAAAATTCAGACGATTCCGCCGAAACCCAATTTCGATGAAATTAGTGCAGGATATGGAGCTTTGGTGCTCCGCAAGAGCCAAAATACTCAATATGGAGCATCGTGGCCATGGAGACTTGTGTCCAGGATGACAAAAGGTACAATACACCAAAAATTCAGACAATTCCGCCGAAACCCAATTTCCACAATATCAGTGCGGATTATGGAGCTTTGGTGCTTCATAGGAGCAAAAATACTCAATAAGAAACATCGTGACCATGGAGACTTTTGCTCAGGATAACAAGAGGTACAACATACCAAAAATTCAGACAATTCCGCCGAAACCCAATTTCCGCAAGATTAGTGCGGTGTCCTTTTCGTCAAAAACATATACAGAGTGTTTATCCGATAGCAAGAAATAAATATTAAATAAAATAAGCCAAATATATGCGTAAATACCTTTTACAAATTTCCATCACACTTGAAATATTTCTTAGGATGACTACTCTGTATATTTTTCAATAAAACTATAATAGATGTCTTCCCTGTTAGTTGTGTGAACTATATGCAAAACATATTTGGCATCTGTAACATTTTTACTTCCACATTCACGTTGTGGAGCGTGGAAGTATAGTAGTCGTAAAAAAAATCACTCTTTTTGTAATAGGTTTAGAAGAAACGTAGGTGAAATATTTAATTTCAAGTTTTTTTACTTATTTGTGTTATTTATTTAAAAAAAGCAACATCTAACTGATCCTTTGACGTAAAAGTCAGAGGCGTAGAAGTTACCAGTAACATACTGGTTAATTGTGACATTTTGTAGATTCCCCGAGCACCGCTTAAAAAGAAAAAATACATGTGGCAGCAAGTCCCAAAGAATTGTTGTCAAATTTATAATAAAAATGGACTTATAGTCCGTGGTCGTTACAAAATTCTTTATAGATTGAGAATATTTATTTAGACATTTTGAATGCAGAAAATTATTTTCGTAAAGAAACTCCTGTCAGTTAATTAGCCAGAAATAGAAATGTACATTTTATCTCAGAATTCCAAACTCATCGTTTCAAGTTCTTTCTCTTTTTCAAAATGTAACTATACGCTCCATTAACAACAAAATAACCTTACCAGAAAGTTACGATTGTAAACCATAGTACTACATGCCCTTAACTGTAGAAGAATGTAACATTTTTTGCCAAGTTAAGTTTCTACCGCATATCAGATGTGTTTTATTTTGTTATTATTAAAAGATCATCTTATTATAAGTAAATTATTATGAGTTTCTCAGAAAAAAAATGCATCTTAAGAGTAAAATCCCATCAAAAGACGTTTATCTTGAACTATGGCCAAACTTAATGTATAAAAACATTAAAAAAGTACTCCACTCGTAAGACACGCGTTGCGTCGATGTGTTTTTTTATTATTATTTATTTAGTGGGATGTGTAATGATCTGAGGCCCGGTATATGGATGGTTTTGACGCCCTATCATTTTTCCTAAACAAGCATAGCGAATATTAGTTATGATTAAGGGGCCCCTCATCATTTTGAGACTCGATACGGATGTCCCATTAGACCCACCTGTCGCACTTGGAATTCATACTGGAGTGTTTGTCCCATTTCCCCCTTTTTCAATGCGAAGTTTGTCTCTGTAGGTGTCGATAATTTGATGACATACATTATCTTCCTCTGATGGTCAAGTAGTACTAGGTTACTTGTTGGAGTAAGGCATCATTTTTAGGTTTCCTGTTGACTGAATCTTGCTCTTCACCTAAAGTACTTATACGAGTAATTTCTACTAGAGGGGGTAGGTACTTGAAATTACTTATATGAGGGGCTTTGGGTGAAGAGCAACATTCAGTCAACAGGAAATCTAGAAAAGCCGGCAGTACCCTCTGATACTTCTGGTTCTGGACAATGGATGCAATATCTTCCAGGACCGCTTACGACTGCTATAGATGATAATAATAGCACTTGTGTTATGATGGTGGATATAGGTCGAAATCGCGGATACTGGTTATGCAGTCAGTAAATGCATGAGCGATTCCAGCGCCCGACATGAAGTTGAGAAACTCCTACCATCATTATGCGGCTTCGGTAGATTACGGTGTAAATAGCACCATCTGGACAAACCACATACTGAATCCCTCGGTTTCCAACTTAAACTACGTTGCCCTTAAAAGAGCTAATAAATGTGATCCTAACTGGTAAACGCGGTATTTCAAAATCTGCACTGTCATTGCATGGTTTATCAGTGTGTTATTTAAACAGATCTTCCTCTTCGGCAGCTTTTATTTGGGCTTTCAGTTTATACCTTCCAAGGATATAAAATTTCGCCCATATAGACAGAATGAATTCATTATCATATGCCCTCGATTCCTAGATGGATCACATTGGTGGGTGTTAATGTGATCCACCAATTTGTGGGTACAAGTTTGGCTTCCAACAAGTAACGTCAAGAGTGCAGAATTCTTATTATTATAATTATCAATGATTGTATTAATTTTATTGGTAATAATCATCACACTTCAAATATTAATGTAAATGAAATTTTAATTCAACTTTATCTCTTATCCTTACCTGTTAATGTACTGAGGTACGGGTACTACAAAATCACTTTCTCGTATTTTAAAAATAGGTGTGTTACTGATATTTTTTTGTGCCTCAAGAGTATTTATCCAAGAACCATTATGTCTTCTTGGTCGAATAATATTCTCGTTTCGCAACATCTTTGTAATCAATCTGAAAATCGTAAAATCTCTCTTATATTTAACTTTTCTATAAACTCCCCCTTTTAGGGAAGAGTTGTTAATATTTTTTATTATATTTGTCATATAATCATTTATGAAGTTATAGTAGTTGAAGGAATTGCTGTACTCACGTAGGCTCTATGGTAAATGGATGAAATAAAATAGGTTTCTATTTTAATTACGATAAAGTAGAATTGCGTGTCGCTTCCAACCTGTGTTAACTATAATCATGCTCATCTATCTCTGTATGTGTACAAATTGCTCAACAATGAAATTCAGTTTAATATGATATACCCTTAAAGTTTATTTTTCTTTGCGCCTTGTTAGGTGACACATTTCGTAATTTTAAGTAAATAAGCAGGTTATAGGAAAGTAACTATTTGTTAATATGTCAAGGATTATAATTATTTGACCTAAATGTCTAGGAACTTTAATACGAATTACAATTATCGTACAATTAATTGGTGTTTGTTTTTATTTCTGAGTTATTATATGTGTTGTGATAATAAATTATATATTCAGTACCTGAGGTATACGTGAATCCTAGTTGATTGATTGCTTATGTACCTTCTTCCTTTCTGTTGTACAGTTTCTAAAGGTCTATTGGCAAATACATTTCGGTGTTCAAAATCGAATAATTCCTAAACGAATGAACCGTATTTTTAAATAGCGTAGCCTAATTTTCACTTAAAATGCCCAGAAAACGTAATAGATAAAAATATCACATAGACAAAGCTTTAGAAAATTAAATTAGGGGCCATTTGTAGGCTGTGAATTCATAACGAATTAAAAAATATTTAATAAGTTTTTGTAAATGTTAATTTTATTCATCATCAAAATCATTTTTTTTTACAATTTAGAAATATTTTTTGATATAAAGGATGTTTTTCACACTCGGAGTGCCAAGCAAGTGCTTTATATTTTCTCTCCTTGACATTACATTGGTTATTTTTACTATATATTCTTTGTCTTTTTTTACTGGATAATTATTCATAGATATGTAGTTGCAAATTATAAAACCCGCAATGTACGTTAAATTATCTGAATTAAACCATATTGCAACAAAATAAACATTGATTTATAACTCTTAGTATTTATTTTTTAATCACATTTCTGTATCATAACTCATTTATCTCACTCTTTCTCCGCTTACTTTATTTTGACTTTACTTCTATAGTTTTCGTTTTCTTTTAATCACCTGTTTTTAAACACTTTACCCTTTTCCAAAAAGAACTTTCTATCTACATAAAAACTTTCTAGCCTTTTTCTTCGGCAAAACAGCTTATAATTTAATCTTTATTTATTTCCCGAGTGACATCATGGTTGATGTTCATAATACATACTTAAATAATTTAAACGATCTTTAGACATACTAGTTTGTAATTATAATGTCATTTGCTTTAACTTTGAAAATGATCTTTCCCCAGTGCAGTGTGTAATCATCAAAGTCAAATATATTCGCAAAGCCATTTCTACATATATTTGGAAGACTCTAACATTTTTTGATAAAATACTTGAAAGCGTGCTTGTGTCGGCTTCTATAAACTCAACCTGACCTAACTAATGTCAACATAGCCTACTACTTCTAAAGCCCTGTACACACACACTCAAATGACACAAACGCAAACGTTACTGTAACGTTAAAATAACATTGGTCAGTATACCTAAATCTTTGAAACATAAGCTGAAAAGAACTTGTGTGTCGTGTAAGTAGATATATACTAACCAATGTTATTTTAAGGTGAATTTTCATGCGCTGCTGGACTCCACAGCAGCAGCATAATAACACTCATGACGTCACGTTTTCATATATACGGACACTTACAGACACAGTTGTGTCGTCTGTTTTGTTGTTGTTTACGACCGTCGAGCATCGAAATTCAACAAGGTCGAACTTCCTAACGTGGTAACGTCATGACGCAAGTTCTAATGTTGGCAGCGATGCCCGCTGTTCCGCAGAAAAAACAAAGTAACGATTTGAAACATCAATTTCATATAAGATTATTTGAGATTTCGACTTTACTCTTGTCGAATGGAAAATTTAATTTTTATAATGTTTAAATTAACTTTTTCTCGTCATCTGCTTCTTTTCATTTGTAATTTTTCATTAATTCCTTAATTTTTCTTTACCATTTTTATACATTCGGGAGCCCCAATTACATGGGGGCCCTGGGCACGTTCCTCAAGTGCCTTTACGTAAATCAGACCCTGGGTGTTTACACAAAACCTCCATACTTGGTACCTTTTATTATACTTCGCAAATACAAAACGAAGAGTATACTGCATTCGATCGGCACATTTCTAAAATCAGTAATATTGCTAGTAGAGAAAAATTTCATATCACTATGTTGGTGATCGAATTCTGAACAACTTTCAAAATGTCCGTCCGTCCGTTACGTTTCTTGTAAGCACGATAACTTAAGAACGAAAAGTCGGATTATATTGAAACTTGGATAGTAACTTAGTGTTAGCTAGAGGAAGAACTATATTTTTTAACAAAATCGATCAATAAATAAAAAAGTTATTAATTTTTCAAATTTGAAAAAAAAATGTTTTGTAGTTAAACAAAAAATATCTAAAATTAACACTATTTACAAAAAAAAAAAAACTGCGAAGAGTATCCCATAGAATGTGCAACAATTATATATCTAGTCTACATTTTTTTTTTCTTTTTGATGACTACAGCTATTGCCCCGAGAATCGCGTCTTATCACAGCAACAGCTCAAGATCAAGTATCATTCTTGCATGGGATAACTACGCAAGGGCACCCCGTTCGTAGGAAGAAATGTCAGTCACATTTCTACCGCGGCAAATAGTAGCTGATCTGAAATATCCCCATGTAAGTTATAGTTGTCTCCATATATTTACTATACATAAAAAACCTCAAAGTTGTGCTACTTACGCATAGGTGGGAGAGCGGGGCATGTTCAAATTTGGTAGAAAATGGTAAATCATAAATATAATGAAATAATCGGAAACAAGCCTCTTTTAATTAAAATTTCTTACCTCCTGAAATTTAGTTGCGCAAATCACCCTCAACTAGAATGTCATACACAGGGAACAGACAAGCAGAGCTGTACTTTGAATTTGTTTATCAATATCGCGAAGGACGGGCAATACGTCCACTAATGCGTAAGATATCCTATCTTGAAGCAAAACAGAGTAAGATTTTTTTAATTTACCAGAAACGTAATTTTTATGCCGAAAACATGATAGCTAATTCTCTATACTCCGTTCGCTCAAGAGATTCAGCTAAGCCACTCCCCACAAATGTGCGCTAAATTTGAATATAATATTTCTATTGGTTGAATTTTTAAAACCCATATTACAACCAACTATGTCGAAAACGCAAATACATGAGGTATTTATTCCCCGAGACAAATCGCTTTCAGCCTCAAATCTGATGTATGGTTTTTAGAAATAACTGTTTTTATTTGCTGTTATTCCTATTCATCTAATAAAATAGTGTTTTTCAATACTGTGGTGCATATTTGTGTATATCAAGGTACGCAAAACGATTTACGATATTGATTAAATGTCAGAACCACTTTTTCTTTTTTAGGTTAAAAATTCATTCTTGTGAATATCTTTAAGGTTTCTGCTGCAGAGAACCTTGTGATTATAAAATGTATATGTAGTAGGTAAAATTGTGTTTAATTTATTTACACTTAATTTACACAATCAGTATTGTTAAAAAGTGTATTTGTTGAATAACAACTGCTCCTCGCTGGTTCTCACTTGTAATAATATGAATGTATATATACAATCTATTATACCATTTAATAATTTTTGAATTTTGCCGCTTTTATAAATTTGTAGCGTGTGAAGCTGGTTGCTGCCCTCAATGGTCTAAGCAAAATGGGGAGTGGCCTTACTGCATCTCTTGGGCGAACGGAGTATAGTATTTATTTTGTTTATTCCAATACTCAAAAATTTGAAGTACGGTTCTGCAGGACCATCTCCGCAGGTAAAAATATCGACTTTGATATTTTAATGGCTTGTTCCTATAATCTTTTTTATTTGCATTAAATATGTGGAGACAACTACACGCCGAAATTGATTTAAGAGCGAAGATTAGCTTTCTCTAAAACAACAAGATCTGACACTGATAGACAGTGTCATCGATGAGGAATTACCAGAAGATGCCGACATTTGGCAAACCAACAGTGCCCCGTACAATACTGCCAGTCAACTCGTCCCCCACGAGAGGATAATCAGTGACTCGAGCGGTATCGAAAAGGCTAAAGGCGTGTTCAAAATATAGTTGGCCAGATGACACGTTTCTCCAATCGAGGGTGAGGTAAAACATATAAGTAACACCTAGTAACGCATTTACATTTAAAGCTTGGCAAACGGCACCCGAACAAAGACGTCAACACTACGCTCAAAATCTAACAATGACGCTTATAAATAAGTATTAGGCACAACTCTCTCGATAGAATTGCGAGCACTTATGACTGTTAAGAAAAACTAAACGGGTAGATGTATGTATGCAGCAAAGTAGATTGTTCCGTACAAATTCATCTCACTTATTTCAAGAGCCACAGCATGTGGTATGACTCCAGCAACAGTATACTAGAGGTTCTTTGTCATGGAATTTTTGAAAAATTTGTAGAGGTGTGCCCAACAATCAGTTCCGAGGAAATCTAATATGCAGTTATTGGCACTAAGAAGTTTAGTGGTGGAAAATATTTACTTGCATCCCTTGTCGTTTAGTCCTAATTTTCGACATATGTCGAGGGATGTACTAATGATCATTTCCGATAAGGGGATCTGTTTGATGGAAAGAATTATACCCCAATCAGTTGTCTGAACTCCCGCTGGAAGGTGTATCATAATATACTCGGACATTATCAGGAGCTCAGATTCATTTTTGCAATTATTGAGAGATCATGAAAACTCAGTGGTGGGTGCAGGATTGTCTAAGGCAGCAAAGAGAGTTGCAGACAAACTTGATGTTGTATTCCACAACAAGCTAGGATGTCAGTGTCGTTACTGAGCCTCAGGCAAATAATAGCGGCCGAACTGGAAAATCAGTTTATTGCTGTTATTATTATAATAATTATAATTATATTTTTCTGACTACATGTAATATTTACTTACCTGATCACCACTGGAAGAGATTTTCTTGAATATTGTTAAACTGCTTCCTAAATTATTTCTAATTTTAGGATATTTCATAATTCCCGTAAACTTATTTGAGGCTCTATCAGTCTGGATTGTAGAGAACGGGTTAGAGAAGATATAGTAAATGATCTGAACCTTGTTATCTTAAACAGAGCAGGTACTTACTTAAAGGGTATAGCCGGATAAGCATGGACAAATTGCCCCGATAGGAGCCCTATTAATAACTATATCAACGTGTAGGTAAGGTTATAAATAAACGATATACCTATCTAATTTTCGTTGGCCGTGTTTGAGTTGTTCCAGAGATATTTTAATAAAACTTCAAAAAGGAGGACTATTTTAAAGAATTTATGAGTGACCACTTTCTAAGAATTACCATCAAAAGTCTTAGATGTCCTCTATTATCACCTGAAGTTTCATCAAAATCTAAATGGCACATCCTTTCGAAGAACTCACCTCCCCTATGTATAAGACATTGCCTTGCTGAGTAAAACAGTGTTAACGTAATTATTAAACCATCATGATGATTAACTATTAACCCAGTATAATAGTGACTCAATAAATGTGTAACATTGTATGAAATAAGCAGTTTATTTTATTACTAGTGCCTCGGCTTCGTACATCTTCACTAAAATCGTCCCTGCTCGGCTCACTTTCATCAATTATTACTGTTTCTTACACCCAACTCTTCTCCGAGAGATGCTCTATGTACTAATGAAAACTTCATCAATATTTGTGCAATGGTTCTTGAAATGAGCCTGAAAGTTTTCTGAAGTCATTGGCCCGAATGAACAGACAAACAGACAGACGCACAGTGGTGCCAAGTATTTAGATATAATAACTTCAGTGTTGCTGCAGAAATCTCTTATTTCAATATGGCGGCTTGAAAATTGGGGTCAGAAGAAGCAAATAGATGAAAAATGTTATAAAATCACCCAGTCACAAAAAAACTCCTAATCCTGGAACTTGACTCGAGTAGTCCAATGTATTCTTCGACGTTGAATTCGAATTCGAAAGGCCGAAAGGCTCAGAAAGGCCGAAATACTCTCAACATATTGAGCTAGAGCGAAAAAAAACCCTTAGAATACGATAAAATCGCGTACTCCTAATGTACAATTTTAGGAATTTCAAATTTTAAAATTCCAACGAATTCAACGTCGAAAAATCCATTAAACTACTCGGGTCAAGTTCCAGGATCAGGACATTTTTTGTGGCTGGGTTGTTTTATTGGACTTTTCATCTTCCTTTGCTTCTTCTGACCCAAATTTTGAAGCCGCCATATTGAAAAAAAGAAAAAACTTTTGTAGCAACATTGAATTTAGCGTCTCGAGAAATACTGGACTGATTTTGTTGAAGTTTCCACTACTATATAGAGCATCTCTCGAGGAAGGTTGAGTTATGTAGAACATTAATGTTTCATAAAAGTGATATGAATAGTCAATTTTAAAGAAGCCGTACAAGACCTGGACACCAGTGATAAAATAGACTATTTGTCACGTAAAAATTTTACACATTTATTGAGCCACTATTATAATGGTTCGATAATTACGTTAACACTAAACAAAATCAAGAACAGCGCATTATCCCCCAATAAGAAACAAGGGTGCAGCTACAGACACGTGGTGTACTGTACTGTACTGTACTGTACTGTACTGTACTGTACTGTCCTGTCCTGTCCTGTCCTGTCCTGTCCTGTCCTGTCCTGTCCTGTCCTGTCCTGTCCTGTCCTGTCCTGTCCTGTCCTGTCCTGTCCTGTCCTGTCCTGTCCTGTCCTGTCCTGTCCTGTCCTGTCCTGTCCTGTCCTGTCCTGTCCTGTCCTGTCCTGCCCTGCCCTGTCCTGTCCTGTCCTGTCCTGTCCTGTCCTGTCTTGTCCTGTCCTGTATGTCCTGTGCTGTGCTGTGTTGCGCTGTGCTGAGCTGTGCTGTGCTTCACTGTCCTGCCCTGTGCTGTGCTGAGCTGTGTAGAGCTGTGCTGTCCCTTTTCTTTCCTTTCCTTTCCTTTCCTTTCCTTTCCTTTCCTTTCCTTTCCTTTCCTTTCCTTTCCTTTCCTTTCCTTTCCTTTCCTTTCCTTTCCTACCTTATTGGTAATGTTTCTCATATAACATTATTTAGCTACGCTACTTTGATGAGGAGCAATAACTCTACTCTTGCATTTGTTTTTATCTCACCCCGACAATTATTTCATTCTTTTGTTTCCATTATGTTGGGTGGAAATAGGGAAGTACACATAGGGCTGTGTGTACTGAGTGCTCTCATTAAAGCCACACATTGTGGTACTTATGAGGAGCAATAACCCCGAAACACGTGTCCGTAGCTACACTCTTGTTTCTTATTGGGGGACATAGCGCTACTCTTGCTTTTGTTTTTTGTCGGATTCCGACATTCCTTTGATTCTTTTATGTCAATACTGTTTTACTTAGCAAGGCAATGTGCATAGATGGGAGGTGAGTACCCTTGAGTAAATAATATCTTTTTTTAAAGTTTTGTTCTCAAACGTTGTGTGATAATAGTAGTTTTTAGAAAGTAGTAACTCAATAGGAACTATACTAAAATAAAAATAATTTTTGTGATCATTACGATTACAATTTATGCAGGGATGTATGTAGAATATGTGGTATTAGTGGTACACTCTCTGAAATGCCTGCTTTCATATAGTTTGTGTTTCTTCTTGTTAAGTTGACTATTTTACGAGAAATAAATTCATGAAAATAGTAATTTTTGCAGTGTTATTGAAATATCTCCAGAACAGCTCGTGGAGATGGCCAATGAAAATGAAATCAATCGATTACTCATAGTCTTGCCTACACATTGACATAGTTATTAATAATAATGCTTCGACTACAGATCTGTCTATTGTTCAGCAAGTATAAAGTATAAATCAACGATTGGATTATATGGATGATTAATACGTTACGGATCATTTTTCGTCTACTATTAAATGTCATTGTATGGATAGGTACAAATTAACGCGATGGAAATTGGAAAAAGCTAATTATCCCATTTTCAGCAAAGGCAAAAATCATTTAGTTTACCACCCGATAATGTAAATAAATCAGTCGACATAGTAACCGGAAATATTCTAAAGGTAGGCGGAAGCTCCAATGTCCAGTAGATAGGTATATAAATTTCTACTGGACATTGGGCCAAGTAAACATAAAATCAGTTGTATGGTAAAACTTAAAGATCGCTACAGCAACTTGTGCAAAAAATGTTTAAATATGATGTTTTTAAGCGTACACCCATCCACTCAAGACAACCTCATTGAATTTAAACGATTACATGCTAAAACTGGACCCTCAATACCCGGAAGTAAATAAAAGTCATGGGAAAACTATGCGGTTTCCATTAAAAGTAATACTCCATTGGCGGAAATATGAAATAGGTCGGTTTTATAGTGGGTAACAAGTTCCAAGCCCATTACAAATTTTAGATGTTGATGGTCATCTAATATCTAACCTCCAGTAAACGGCTGAAGCTTTGCTTGTAACGAAAAAAATTTTTTTTTCGTTGAAGCACCCGCGCTAAAAAATAAATTTGAATTACCCGCGGTAAATGCCGACGCGAAGTCAGCAAGTGCGCATACGCGGTAGAAACATAACTGAGGACATTTGAAATATCCATGCTACTTCACTTTCGCTTGCGACGCTGGTGAGTTAAGATCGTTTACTTATTCTTTAACGGAATTTCACGTTTATGTCTTTAATCCTTTGGTATTTTGAATATATTTGATTATTAAATGATGTCATATTATTGAGTTAACGTTGCTGTATAGTTATTTTCGGGAATTATTGGACAGATGTATCTTTGTTAATTCATTAATCATCGTGGCAATTTTGTATTTTGTGGTCGCTTGAGACATAATGTCGTGATGTTTTGTCATTATTTAGATTATTGTGGACGAGGATTAAACTCGGAAATTATTCAAGGGATAAATTAGAATCTTTGTTTCTTAATCGTGTGTAAACAATCTCATCTCATTAAAAGTCGAAACCTAAAGTCGTTTTGTAGTTAACCTGTGTTAGTACAAGAGATTAAGAGATAATTTTTTATTAGTTTATTTTTCGGGAGATTAAGCCCATAATTTTTTTGCTATATTTGTTACAGTATTAGTTTTTTTCAGATAGTAATTCAGATATTTTCTCTCTAATTTAGTTGTTCTAAATTTTGTTACCATTCCAATTTTTGGTCACAACCAGTGTCAGCCATTTTGTGAACGGCTAAAATTTCATGACAGTAGAGTTTTCTCATTGGTTAATTTCATTTATTATATTAATTATTAGTAGCTTATTCATATATTTTCAGAAGTAAAATTTTATCAATACTCAGTTTTTTGTTAAATTGCTAATAGTTTGGTTTTGCAGTGACCTTCGTCACCACCGCTTTTTTTGGTAGTTTTCTTGCATTTCTTTTTTCTCACAATTTTAATTTCTTTTTCTATTATCAACTGGTTCTTTACATTACCCCTTTTTCACGTAAAATCCTGGACCAAACCATCATTGAAGCAAGGCACAAGGCATAGATTGAATATTTCGAGTTATCCTCAAAGTATTGGACATCATTACGACGCAGCGTCTCCTGAAAATCAGCGTTGTCAGGACCTGAATATTACGTCCTCCTTCCCGGGTACCCGCGGCCATCTTCAGGACCAGACCTCGTCGAGATTTCACGTCTCAGGCAAGTCAGAGTTTAATTTTATAAGTTATGAAATATTTGACATTACAAGTTAGTCAGTTTAATTTTATAGGGTGTATAATATGTACCGTTGACATTTATTTCTGTCATTACGAACTTTTAAGAAAATTAATAATTTCATCATATACACATGTGAACAATTTACTGGAATTTGTTTTCAATTAAATTTCCTTATTTGTCGTGAGATTTCGCTGAAAAATTCAAAATGACGGCGACAAAATTTCATCATTTATGGTCCCATTCATCTGAAAAAAGGTTTGCAGGAATTTTCGAGGTCGCTGATGACGAATGTGACATCGAAATTGAAAAGTATTAAAAACTGAATAACTGAACAACTGAAAACCACGCTTTCTACGCTGATTCAAGCTGTACCTAAATGGGGGCGAAGCCTCCACACCCCTCCGACAGGAGATAGAAATGCGTAGCAGTTTAGTTTTATAATTTATATGTAGTGTTGATATTTAAAGGTGTCAGGTGATGTGCGCATTCCATGTACCTATCTGTTCATAAACCTGTTACTCGCTAAAAATTGACAGCATATCTAAATTAACGTTAAAAATCGAAATCTGTTAATAATTCATTATGAGATTATAAATTTTATTATTATATTACGGTTGCTTTTGCAGAATTAAATAAATAACATAAAGCACAGTGAGATTAAACTAGGAATAAATGATATTTCAGTGCCGGCGCGGCGATTAAATCATCGTGATTAGAAAATCACCTATAGCAGTGTGGTGACGGAAATCACCTCGCCTGTCTAACTACACAAAAACAGTTTTATCAAGTAGGACATATACTTATTGAAATACGAATCAAAATATATCAAGGGCGAGTTATATCGATGAAGATTTTTTAACCCATTAACGCCCAAGACAATTTTTTTTGAATTTTGCAAATATATTCGGTATGTATGTTCAAAATGCTTCCAAATGACCGTGAAAATAACAAAAAAATATTCATTATGTGGTTTATCAAAAAACTGGTGATCTATAAATAGATCACTGGACAGAATTGATGTAATATATATTTTAATATATAATGATTATTTTACTTTACTTGTATATGTAATAATATCACCATCAGAACCTCGGTAATATATCATTAAATTATAATAATAATGGCAAGATTTAACAGCTATATTTGGTGGTAAGGTAGGAAACAATTGGCACAAAGAGTAACATTTGATGCAATAGGTTTTAGGTCTACTCTTGCAATCTTTTCTTTGGCATCTCTGACCATCACGATATTGCATAAAATGATTTAGGCCATCGAATCGAAAGTCTTCAGGGGCCACTATGCAGCTTTGATTTTCCTTTTAGCAGAGGATGTGAGTTTCATATATGGAACTGCAACTGCTATACGGAATTCTAGACGCTGATAGCCTCACGACCATGCATGGTGCGATATACGATCCAGGCATTTGTTAGTGCCACATCCAGAATAAGAATGAACATTGGCCAGGATAATTTTTTTCCACGAATCTAGATTTCATAGTTACTAATGATCAAATCAAAGTTTCTTCCTTTATATAATCTACTATACCATCTGAAAGAAATATCTCAAAAATCTTCAACGGGGTGAGGGCTCCATGTCCTTTTACCATTGCCTCTCTATTTTCTCTTTTTCAATAGTAGCAAAGTCTGTATCGGTGAAGGTATACTTGGGATCGCACTTTTTCCATTTCGGTAGAGAATTAGAAAGTATCTGCTTTTTCGAACCTTTTTGCGCAGAGGTGACACTGGTATTCTGGTCTTCAATAATGTCTCCTGTATCTTGCTCTTCATGACCGTATTATACCTCCAACTAACCAGGAACACATTGTACCTCCGCTATGCCCAATTCGTCATCATTCACTTCGTCTTCATCTGTCACATAATCTGATTCTGGAGGTAAAACAACAATGTCTAGGGTAGCACTGTCATCGTCAATATAAAAATTGCGATCGGCAATAATTTCTTCTATCTTCTATCATTAACAACCGCCCTTTTTGGAATCCATGTCCTCTAAAAGTAAATTATTACTATTATTATTATTATTATTATTATTATTATTATTTTTCCCTTTCTCTCGCACTGAGCGGTACTTTATCTCATGCCATCGGCCTGACGGCAAGATGTGCAATAAGTAAGTCATATCTAAGCGAGAAACTTGCGGACGATGCTACAAGTGTTCAAGATCACTGATTTTTGAATATCCCTCACGACACTAGGATTTTTTTTTCCGACCGATACCACACGGTAGCCGCGCCTACCAAAATTACAGCCACTCCCCACAGCCTGTGGGGTTAGTGACTATAAATATCAGAATCGTGTGCCCTAAGTAGGCGGAGGGACCCCAAGATAACCGCCTTCTGCATTTGGCCTGGCAGCCATTCTGCTGATTTCTGGCAGACAGGTATGGTCTTAAGTTCCGAGAGTAGCGTAGGCTTCATACCACCGAGTACACCGATTATTAGGACTACCATCTTGACTGAGTAGCCTGGGTATAGCACTTGGAGCTCGTACCGGAGATCACGGTATTTGGTCCGTTTTTCCTCCTCTTTCAAAGTGATGTTTGGCTCGGCAGGTGCCGAGAACTCGATCACAAACATCACCTTGCGTTGATGGTCGAAGAGAACTATGTCAGGCTTGTTGGCTTGAATTAGCCTGACTGTCGGAAACGAGTAGTTCCAATAAATTCGGCACCGCTCGTTTTCGACAACGGACTCGATGTCCCCAGCGACGTAAGGCAGCATTGGTGTCTGGTCTATCCCGTACGAGTGCCGAAGATGATAATACAGCACCCGCAATGCCGCGTTATGGCAATGGATATAGGCCGAAATCGCATACACCGGACATGCGGAAAGTAAATGCATGAGCGATTCAGGCGCCTGACGGCAGGTTCTGCAGTTTATATCAGTAACTTCTACACCCATTACGCGGCTTCGGTAGACCAGCGTGTTAATTACACCGTCTTGACAGGCCACAATGAATCCCTCGGTCTCCGACTTTAGCCCTGCTGACCTTAAAAAGGCGAATGTCAGCCTTGTCGATAAACCCAGTGTGTCTAGGTTCTTGTAGAACACCCCGTGCATGGGTTTATCGACATGCTGCCTAAGCAGACGTTCCTGTTCGGCAGCTTTTATCTGAGCCTTTAGGTGAGGTGGCTGAAGTTCAGTGACTGACTCTGGGTCAGCACCGCACCGGTCTCCTCGCCTGTCGTCGAATGCGAAACCAAGTTCATCTGCAGCCCTTTTTGCCGCCTTGAACAATCCTGCTCCCACCCCTGCATTTTCGTGATCTCTCACTAATTGCAGGAGTGGGTCTGAGCTCCTAAGGACATTACATGCCATGCCCAGTGCTACTCTGCCATGCATACACTCCAACCCCAAGAGCCCTCGCACCCCCGATTTCGTGGGAGGTACACACGAGGAACGGACGATCTAGGATGAATGCTCCTATGGATATTCATCATCTTGCGGGTACCTCTGTCCAATTGGCGCAGCTCATCTACAGTCCATTTAACTACTCCGAAGGAGTAGAGCAGAACAGGAACGGCAAGTATATTAGTGGCAGACACCTTGTTTTTTCCCGAAAGTTCGGATGACCAAATCTTTCGGAGTAGGCACCTGTACTTGCCGCGGAGAGATTCTTTAACTTGCTGCACATCCTGGATGTGATGTTGTTGCACACCCAGGTATGTGTAGGTCTCTCCGGCATCCAGATGTCTTAGGATGCTTCCGTCTGCGAGCTGCGCGTCTTCAGCAAAGTCCCCGCATCGTCCTCTCTTAAGATGGACGACCGCGCACTTGTCCAACCCGAACTCCATGCCAATGGGACGCGTGTACTCCTCGACCACCCTTAGAGCATTCTGAAGTTCACGCTCTCCGGAGGCATACAGTTTGAGGTCATCCATATAAAATAGATGGGTGACCTTATGCCTCCGGTTGCCGGGTGGTCCACAATAGTATCCGCGAGTTTGGCGGAGTTCAACAGATAATGGCAGTAGTGAGATGCAAAAGAGGAGGGGACTCAGAGAATCTCCTTGGAAAACTCCTCTTCGGAATGCCACCTGCTCTGTCGTAACTCGCCGTGCACCGGATGTTATGGTGAAGCGAGTCCTCCAGAGTGGCAGCAGCTGTTCTATGCATCTCACTAGTGGCACTGCTACCGCGAGACATTTGAGTAAATGCAACAATAGTTGATGCGACGTTGTATCAAATGCCTTACGATAGTCAATCCAGGTCATCGATAGATTCCGCTTGTACTGCACAGAGTCCTGTGTAATACAGCGGTCTATCAGCAGGCTGTCTTTGCAACCCGCCATACCCTTCTTGGCGCCACGCTGCTCATAAATCTGTTGGAAGACCGGATCGACCTGCCGTAGTGTCCGTGCATACAGGATACGTGTAAATATCTTGTAGCAGGAGTTCAGACAGGTGATTGGCCTATAATTCCTTGGATCGGACAGATCACCCTTTTTGGGGATTAGCACGGTACGTCCCTCGACAAACCAGTCCGAGATTTGCTGCCCATCGTTCAACCACGTGTTGAAAACACGAGCCAGGCGGCGGTGGGTGGAAGGAAATTTCTTCCACCACCAGTTATTAATGCCATCTGGGCCCGGAGCAGCAAAGTTCTTGGTTCCAACAAGTGCTTGTTGAACTTCCTCCGAACTGATTGCCGGGCACACCTCTTCCGGCTCCTCAAAGGTTCTGTGACAGAGAGCCTCAAAGTGTGGTATTGCTGGTGTGTTGTTATCGAATGGACGTGTCGTTTCGTAGATTCCTTTCCAGAAGCTCTCAACATCGGCTACACTTGGCGGATTATCTACAACACGCTGTGGCTCTTGAAACAGGCGGGAAGGATTCGTACGGAACAACGAATTTTGTTCCATACTCCTCACCCGCCGTTTTAGCTTCTTCTTAATAGCCATAAGCGCTCGAATCCTATCTAGACAGTGCTGCTTAATTGTAAGCATCACTGCTAGATTTAAAGTGTGGTGTTGGCGCGTAGTCCTGCAGCTATACGCAGGAGTATTATTATTATTATTATTATTATTTTTATTATTATTATTCAAACCATCATCATGTTTTAATTATTTATATTATAATTTTATAATATCTAATTTCCACTTACAAATGTTTGACTGTATCAACGCAAAAGAAAACAAGCTTTACTTACCTATTATATTTTTCACCAATACCACGGAAACAGGTGATATTTTAGTGAAAATAGCACTGAAAGATTTTATCTCACACTCTGACTAAGATTGACCGATAATAATAACAATAACCTAACACATCTGATGGGGATAAATTCTCAAAGTTCCAGTTAGATATTATATGTGCCCAGTGGTATAAATATAGATCAGCTAAATAAAGTTGTTTACAATTATGCTGATAAAGAAAATATTGTAAAATGAGTTATGAAATAACAAACTTTTATATTTCAGGGACTCATTATGACATATATCATATTTTCATATTCATTAGGTTTTTGTTTACAAATAAATAAATTTGTTAGTGTAAACCACAATTTTTTTCAAGATTTCAAAGAATTAAAAAAAAAACTTACAATTTGATAAATTATTAGAAAATAGTCTTCTACTGTTGTAGTAATTATAGATATTAATTTAAATCAGTTTTTACGAAATTAAATATGCTATTGTCATGTTAAAAAAAAATTGTCTCTTGTGATCTATTAATAGATCACTGGGCGCTAATGGGTTAAGAGCAACTTCTATAACATTAATATCCAAACTTTGATCAAATTGATTTTAGTTGAGAATTATTATAAAATTATATACAAAATTAATTAGATATTTCTAACGGTTTCCCCATGTGTCTATAGAATTACACATGACCATAGTAATGTTGATTGACTGATTGATTGATTTGCCAGCGTAAGGTGGGCATTGCTGTCGATTCCGGGCATCCATGGAGGTTCGTTCCAACACGCAGCTTTGTCGTCCGTCAGACACGCCCAATGGACGGCCCAAAACGCGTGCCGGAACCAAATCTCGGATGTCGTTTCTTTGAGACAATAATAAAATATTAGTTTTGAATCAATCATAAATCGAGCTGATAAAAATTAAGATGGTAAAGATCAAATAGAAAGATAGAATAGAATGATATCAATTAAATCAAATAAAATAAAATAAATTAATTTATAGCTTATCTGTCTTTCTGCACCGTCTTGTGATTGCTGTTTTATTTTATTTTATTTCCTTTCCTTTTCTTTCTTGGGTTGAGTTGATTATGTCCATTTAAAAACTTTCCACTGTATACAATTACTTTAGATCACAACACAGCTGTATTGTTTTACAAACATATGTGACACTGACTATGCTATTATTTATTGCCCATGAACCAGTTAGAAAGTAGCTTGTTGGGTCGTCTAGGTTGTACGTAGGGACACTTTATTTGATTTAATATTATTAGAAAATCTTGTAATTATTAACTCCATATGAACTCTGTTTTTCTATTGAGGCGCTTCATTTCACGCAGAATTTCTTAATCTACCGGTGGCTGAAATTTTTTCCAGCTTAACGGGGTTCTTACCGCTTTTTTACCGCTTCTAAGAGAGCATCTTAAAAAACACATCTATTCACGACACTTAACTCACTGTTCCACATGACCATAGTAATGTTAAAGCAATAATGACAAGGCACTTCGTTTATAGAAATACGAAGAAAAATCAGTGTGTGTCGCAAATTGACTATGAAATTAGCAGAATTAAGAATCCACCACAGATTAATAAAAGACGTGGATAAAGAATAATGTAGAAATGGTATATACTGTGTTTGAAGCCATAGTAAACAAAATAAAGTGATAGAAGCGGCAAGGAGGGGTTATGTTTACATTAGTCCGCTTACAGAGGCGTATCGTTTGAAGAGGATTAATTATGAGCTAAGGATTCATAATAGTTTTTGATGCTTTGGTAATTATGAAACAGTTATATTAGACTAGGTATATTACATAAATGTTTCTGAGTCATCTAAGATATTAAAATATAGAAATGAGAAAGATGAAAATACATATTTTGATTTAAATAATAATTTTATGAACTTAAAATAAGCATGGCTACCTGACCCGTCCTCTACGTCTATGCGTCTGTTGACTTTCATATAAAATGATGGCATATTTTCTTTCATTTGATACGCATTTCACACAGAGCACTTTTTAGGCATTTTATAATAGTATATATATCAATAGACAATGGTTAAACACTTTATAAAGCACATCGTACAAAAACATACACTTAAAAACAAACCACAGAACAGATTGCTTTTGTTGATATGTCAACTATCATCAAGTACGTTGACCGGGTGGTTCAAATTGCCCAATCATAAGCCGTAAAAACGTAAACAAAATAATAAACACAACAAATAAGACTTTGGCTTCACACATTCCTTGTTGTTTCCAATATCTATGTTTATTTCTTGATCTGTGGAATCACTTCGGGGTTCTATTTACGATTCCCTCCGCCGAGGGCGCCATCAGCATTATCACTTCGAAGAAGTCAATTCACTCCGCAAGTGATGTCGTCACGACCGCCATTTTGTTGAGATAGGCAATGGTCCGCGTTCCAAACAAAACAAAGTTCTATGTGTTTTTGCATAAGAGAGTTTTTGAAAGTGATTAAGTACTTAATATATTTTAATTTTCATTGGATATTTGCGGTAAATGGCTCCACATATCCCCATAGACATAGTGCATCTATTAAAAACTTAATTTTCAAGAATTACATGACCTTCTTGGAAATAATTCAATGTAAACAAGTTTAGTTAGGTTATGTGCATCAGTTCCAAAATGTATATTTCTAATAAGTAACTTAATATGTTAGAAAAAGGTCTAAAATATTCCCCTAATTTACACAACAACCAAGAAGTAGAGTTATTAGCTGTGAACTCTGAGTAATATTCAATTCGAGGACAATATTAGTATAGGTAGTTAATTTATTCTATAACATATACACTTGTAACAATAACAAATCAGAATTAGAAATAATAAGAGCTGTAAATAGTAGTTTGTGCAACAAGAGTGGATATGATAGCCATATCACATGAGAAAGAAGATTGAGCACGACGCCATAGGCGGAGTGCCTCAATCTTTCGAGTGCGATGTAGATAATCCACTCGAGTTGGGCAGTATACTTTTTCTTCAGCAAACTTAAGAAAAAACTAAAAAAATTTCAAAGGTTTATTAAATATTAACACACACACACTGAGAATTACTTTGACAGCTTACGCACTAACTTGCATTTTTTTAAACGAATAGTTGGCTATGTACTTAATATACGAACTGAGATTCCACAGACTGTACAGAAAACAGCAAATATACATAAGGGAGTAGAAAAAAGTAATAAAAACGTAACAAACGAACAGCAACTCTCGAATTTTTTTGCTACATTGAAATCAAAAATAGTTGACACATTGCTTCGATCACCATTAATGAAATGACAGCTACAAATACGGGAATGTTTACCAGCTTCTCTGTCTTTCCGCCTAAAACATTTTTCAATACATATGTCAAGAATTTTATGAAAAAATAACCATGTTTATGGTATCTACCTTATAATCCACTTAATTCCTTTCTATCCTCTGGAAAAACAAAAAATGTACATGTATGTCTTGTATTGTAATGAGTGCAGGTTGGTGCAAAACACATGACCATTGTAACTGATGGTTTTCCAATTATTTTTTACCTAAAAAATATAAAAACATCTCTTAAATACGATAGCACCACATAACCTCAATTCATTTCACATACACTTTTTTCACATAAAGTAGTCAAATTGTCGGAAAACTACTTTAGTAATAGATACCCTATATCTCTAGCAACAAGCAAATGTATTTACCTTAGAAGCAAATGAAAGCTTTGATAACATAAATCGCTTTTAAAAATCACTTTATGGACATTTACGTGTGGAACTTGCTTTGTTTGGAACGCGGCCCTTGATCTACCTTAACCAAAATGGCGATTCTACGTCACACTTGCGGAGTCTATTGAAAATGAATTTAATAAATATTGAATATTTAATAGTCGTGGACAAAGTATAGTATTCTAATTGCATCATTATACGTGCAGTGCAATCCTATGTCCCGAAACATAGAGAAGAACAGAAATTAATAAATTTCAATATGTTGATATATTATGTGGTGCAATTGAGAAAAAAGTGCAGAAGTCTGCATAGTGCTCCAAAAGATCTGAAGTTACGGTTGAGATCGGATTACGTTTAGTGCCGTTATGACACACAATTTAGTGCTCTTTTCGGTTTCAAAGATCCACCGTGGGGAGGCTCCAGCCGCTTGCAGTAGCTGCCGATTTTTTTTACATAATTTCAAATCACCTAATCTTAATTCTATAAATAGTTTTTCCGAGAAGATCAACCATTTACACAATGTTTTGGTACTCATTGATTGATTGATTGATTTGCTAGGGTAAGCTTGGCATTGCTGCCGATTCCGGGCATTCATGGAGGTTCGTTCCAATACGCAGTTTGGTCGTCCATCGAACACGCCCAACGGATGGCCAAACCGCGTGCCGGAACCAAATCTCGGATGTTTTATATACCACCGGACCGGCTGCATACGCCGCGCCAGGTTGGACATTGGACATGCTTGTTGTCAGCAGCGAGAGCCGCATGACGCATGGGGTGGGAATATAGGATGGGAAGTATAGGTTTGTGAGATGCTTCTTTTAAGTTTCCATGCTTCTGTACTCTGTTCGTTCAAGAGATTCAGCTAAGCCACTCCCCACAAAAGTGCGTTAAATTTGAATATAATATTTTTATTGGTTGAATTTTTAAAACCCATATTACAACCAACTATGTCGAAAACGCCAATATATGAGGTATTTGTTCTCCGAGACAAATCTTTTTCAGCCTCAAATCTGATGCATGATTTTTAGAAATAACTGTTGCTATTTGCTGTTATTCCTATTCATCTAATAAAATAGTTTTTCAATACTGTGGTGCAAATTAATTATGAATCAAGCTCAAGCCCTTTCTGCTTCGAAAAAACGGAAAAGCAAACATTTTTCGGTTAAAGATAAGGAAAATATTGTGAATATCTTTAAGGCTTCTGCTGCAGAGAAACCAGACAACTTTAAGACACAAAACGTCGAGTTTACTACAAAGGCAGCACGTAATTTTCTTTTTTGTACTATACAGGCATGCTCAAAGTACTTTATCTCGAGTCATTCTTAGTTTAATAATGTATATTTATTATAGTTTATATTTGAGTTTATTATTATTATCTATATTAATTATACATAATTTAGGTGTGAGCGACCGGAGCGTTTTCAAAATTCATCATGAATATCAGGAAACACATGCAGTTCAGGGGCCAAAAGCGCATCACCGACAACGAGCAATTTTGGACAACATCGATGAGAAAACCAAAAGTGATGTTCGATGTTTAATTCATTATTTTTTTGAAAGAAATGAACCACCGACTCTAGATAAAATGTTAGCAGCGCTGTATGAAAATGAAGATCTACCTGAATTTAATGGACTACTTTGAGAACATTGATCAAAGAAATTGGCTATCGGTGAGTAATTTTTTTAAAATTCTACATGTTCTACATATTTTGGCATTACAGGTTCTCAAAAAGATCGCGCAATAGTGTCCTTAGAGAGAAGAATGAGACCATCATCTGGAGAAGGCGTTTTCTGCGAGAGATCCGAAATTACCGCGAAGAAGGCAAGAAATTGTACTTCTTAGATGAGACTTGGGTAAACGCCGGCCATACTGTAAGTAAAGTATGGAAGGATACAACAATCCTCAATCCGAGGCAGGCTTTCATTTAGGGATTAACGACGGGGTTAAAAGATCCATCAGGCAAGGGAGGTCGCCCTATAGTCCTTCACATAGGTTCCGAGGGCGGTTTCGTTGCGGATGGTTTGCTATGCTTCCAATCAAAGAAAACAGAGGACTATCATGAAGAAATGAATGCTGATGTTTTCGAAAACTGGTTTTCACAAACTGGGGCGCTTGGCCAAAGATACTGTGATTGTGATGAACAACGCTTCTTATTACAGTAGAAAAACGGAGAAGATTCCGAATTCTGGCACGAAAAAAGTAGACATACAAGCCTGGTTGACAAGTAAGTCGATTTGTTACAGCGCAGATATGGTAAAAGCCGAACTCCTACGTCTTGTCAAGCAGTCTCTTGTTATGCCAAAATATGTGGTTGATGAAATAGCAAAAGAACAAGGTCATACGGTTTTGCTATTACCTCCATATCATTGTGAATTCAACCCGATTGAATTAATATGTGGCCAAATAAAAGGAGAAGTAACGAGGAACAATACTACGTTTAAAATGAAAGACTTTCACCAATTATTTCAGCAAGCCTTTGGAAACGTTTCTGCCGAAAATTGGAATAATGCCATTCGTCATGCACAAAGTGAAGAGAAAAGAATGTGGCAAGTTGACATCGCAATGGACATTGTAGTAGAGTCACTGATAATTCATGTGGGGGGGGGGGTGACACTTCATCGTCTGAATCGGAAATGGATTAAAAGCCGTATGACACAGAATAAAATCCAGGAGCTGATAAACAACCTACGCTGCTCCCTCTACCGCGCATACGCCTGCAGTGTCCTTTGCTCGTGTACTTCATAGCTACAGGAACCACAAACATCTTCAGCGGCCAACTTGCCATCTCTCCAGTATCTATAAAGTCCCTAAGTTCAACGGACCTTCACGGAGGGGCAGAGCGACCCGACGCCGACGGTACAGGCCGGGAATATCGCTGCTGGCCCCCTTCAGTGTCAATCCAGTACTGACAAACTAACAAAGTGTGCCGTAAACATCAAAGTTTATAATTTTTTTTGTGTGTGATTTTATTTATTACTTAGAACACAATTATTAAATTTTCCATTCAATTAAATAGGTTTCACTTGTAAATAGGTAACTTTTAAGTTTATTAATTAATAACGGTGTATGTTTAATACGTAATATTTATTTTTATACCTACATTGTTGTTATAGCGTTAGCACTTAGTTTTCGTAGATATTTATACAGATAGGTACCTTTCGCAAGTTTCTTCTTGGTTCTTCGTATGAATAGTAATCGAACCTTGTTATTATAAAAAGTATATGTAGTAGGTGACATTTTGTTTTATTTATTTACACTTAATTTTCACAATCAGTATTGTTAAAAAATGTATTTGTTGAATAACAACTGCTCCTCGTTGGTTCTCACTTGTAATAATATAAAAGAATATATACAATCTATTATATCATTCAATAATTCTTGAATTTTGCCGCTTTTATAAATTTGTAGCGTGTGAAGCTGGTTGTTGCCTTCAATGTTCTAAGCAAAATGGGCAGTGGCCTTACTGCATCTCTTGGGCGAACGGAGTATATTAAGTTTCCATGTTTCATCATCGGTTGGGACGTGCAGGCGTTTGCGAAATGCTTCTTTTCAGTTTCCATGCTTCTTTTAAGTTTCCATCTATCGCCATCTCCTTACCTTTCTTCTTCTAAGTTTTCTGTTTCTTCTGTTTCTGATCTGGCAGCTTTCATTTTTAAATTTTTTTGGATTGGTTTTTATTTGTTAAGCGTTCCACAGGTAAATATCCATTTGCAGTGGAGTTGCTGGGAAGGGTTCTATCTCGCGGTAGCAATATTTTTTTCGCGTTATGAATAAAAAGAGATCCGAAGGGATAGTTTGCTCACCCTGTATGTCGTTTCTTTGAGACAATCGATTTCAATGTCCGCTTTTCAGATTAATACTAAAATATTATGTTTTGAATCAATAAATCGAGCTGATAAAAATTAAGATGGTAAAGATAGAATAGAATAATATCAATTAAATCAGATAAAATAAAATAAATTCATTTATAGCGTATCTGTCTTTCTGCAGTGTCTTGTGATTGCTGTATTATTTTGTTTTATTTACTTTCCTTTTCTTTGTAGGGTTGTTGCATACGAACTCTGTTTTCTATTGAGGCACTTCATTTCACGTAGAATTTCTTAATCTAACGGTGGCTGAAATTTTTTCGAGTTTAACGGGGTTTTTACCGCTTTTTTTGCCGCTTTTTTACCGCTTTTTAGAGAGCATCTTAAAAACACGTCTATTCACAATGACACTTAATTTATTTTTTTTATTTTTATTTTTTATTTAATCATACATCATCTAACAGTACAAAACCATTTATAGGATGGAAATCTAAACTAACTTAACCTAACCTAACTAAAATATACAAATAGAAATTATGAAGGCGATTAAACTGCACGACAGTAGATTAAATTTCAGGCTGCTAGGCAAATATGTCCAATTCACTGCAATGAGTTTCATAGCAAGTACAAATATTAAACAGAGGAGAAAATTTTAATACGTTAGATCTAGGAGTGGATAAATAAAAGCTTTGAGAATGACGAGAATTAATCCGTGGGACGTAAAAGTTCAGTTGGCTTAATATTTCACTACAATCTATTTTATTATGCATAATTTTATCTAGAAAACGCAAAGCAAAGGACTCACGCCTTTCGGAAAGACTGGTAATATCAAATTTTTCAAGTAATTGTAAGCTCCAATTGGTGGATATGTACTTTCAGTTTTCCAGTTTAAAAATTTCAGAAAGCGGCGCTGAATATTTTCCATTTTATCATTATGAGTATTATACCCAGATTGCCAGACAAGTGAAGCATACTCCAGTTTAGATCGACAGAAAGCAAAATAAAGCATCTTTAAGGTTTTCGCATCATTAAAATCATGGCTGTTACGCAAAATAAAGTCTAACATTCTGTGTGCATGCGAAATTACAGCATCAATATGGTTAGTGAATGTTAATTTTTTATCAAAAGTTACACCTAGATCCTTGAACGTAGATGGTCTGTTCAGCATGTCGCCATTAACATTATAATTATACATAATTGGGGACTCCTTGGTTGTATAACTCATAACCTTGCACTTGCCAACATTTAGGTGAAGATCATTTTCATTGCACCAAGCCGATAACTTAGTTAAGTTGTCTTGAAGTTTTTCGCAGTCATTAAAATCATTAATCCTATGCAACATCTTGACGTCATCGGCGTATATTAAGAAATATACGTCTAAGTGATCACTGATGTCGTTAATAAAAATATTAAAGAAAAGGGGTCCAAGTATTGATCCCTGGGATACTCCTGACGTGGCTCGGTATTCAACAGATTTATATCCATTATAAGATACGAATTGAACTCTATCAGTCAAGTAACTCTCAAGAAATTGAAGTAAACCGTCAGATAATCCGAATTTGTCAAGTTTACAGAGAAGTTTCCTATGGTTCAGTCTGTCAAACGCCTTAGAAAAGTTAGTATAGACTGAGTCTACCTGTATTTGAGAATCAATTGATTCAGCAATGTACTGAGTAGCGCAGATTAGGTTCGTTACGGTAGAGCGACCTTTCATAAAACCGTGTTGTTGCGTAGATATTTTCAGTTGAACATGTGCATAAATATTATCATGTAGTAGTATTTCGAAAGCTTTACCAAAGTTACATATGATTGTTATCGGTCTATAATTGGTAACATCATTTCTTTCACCTTTTTTATACACAGGGCACACTTTGGAGTATTTCCAAATATCAGAAAAATAGCATTTCCTAAGACATAAATTAAAAATTATGCAGAGAGGATATGCAAGAATGCTGGCACAGTCTTTCAGTAGAAATGCTGGAATTCCATCTGGGCCCGCAGTAAGTTTAGGTTTAATTCTATTTAACGCCATGCAAACTTCCGCCTCGGAAAAGCATTTAATGTCCAAGCAGTCAAACGAAAGATTATTAGACATGGTTACAGGGGCGTCCGAGATGTTAAGGAAGTAAGATTGCTCGAAAAAGTTAGCAAATGCATCGACGATATCGTTAGGGGTTTCCAGAGGTTCATTGTTATAAGTCATGTCTTTAGGTATGCTAGTTCTCCCTTTTTTTCCATTGATGTAAGCCCAGAATTTATTAGGTTGAGATGTGATATTATTTTCAATTCGATTTGTATAAATTTGAAATGCAATTTTAATATCCGACTTGATTTGTGATCTAAGTCTACGAAATTCAGTTAGCGATTCATTATTACCATGGCGTTTAAATAATATCAATTTCTTATGCTTTAGTTTTATATTTTTTATAATTTCACCGTTAAACCAAGGGGAAAACTGTCTTTTATTTTTTGGAGTTTTGAACTTGGGTATGTTCTCATTAAAAACTTCAGTTAATTTCTTATAAAATAAGTCAACACAGATGTTAGCATCATCATAGTCATTTAGGAACGACCAGTTAATGTGCAGTAATTGTTCATACAGAAGAGGAAAATTTGCCTTACTTCATTTACAAAATGTTTGGGTATTGTTAAAAAATATACTTTGGACTCTAAATTAAGCCTTCCTAATCCCCAACCGTTAAAATTTTACAGCATTCAAAAAATGCATAAAACCGACATTTCCGTTCGTCGTGGTATTCTTTTCTATGGGCCCTGTTTCAAAATTGGCAATTAAAATAAAATTATTTATAAGACATTACTATAACGTTTACTTCACTTATTCTGTCGAATTTTTTTTAGAATTAGTAAAATATAGTTATTTACATTACTAGATGCGAAAGTTTACTTTTAGGTGTGGGGTGATTTTTTAATGGCCGAGGTGAAGCCGAGGCCTTTCAAAAAACTTTGAACACCTAAAAGGGCTTTCCCATCGGGTAATGTATAAAATTTTCTCTACTACCGAAAGGTATTATGGGATTCAATAATTTAAAACTAATTTTTTCATGATATTATTTGACGTTTATAAAATAAATTTTATAGTATAGAAGGGTCTACATGCCAACGAGACAATTACCATCTGTCACCGAGGTTTATGTTAATATTAATAAATAGTTGTTTGAAAAATGATTTTTATCAAAATAATACCTTAAGGTGGCCATTCCCTAGAAAGAGACATCCCATAGGGAAATATTTATTATTTTCGGCCATAACTTTTTCTCCTTGTTACGTATATTTTAGCTATTTTGCAAACCACTGAAATTATTGAGTGAAAATGCATAGTAATAGTCTTTTTATCGTTCTACTTAGATACCCTTATAGTTTTTTTAAATATACGTACTAAGAAAAAAAAGTTATTGGCAAAAATAATAAATATTTCCCTATCGGATGTCTCTTTCTAGGGAATGGTCACCTAAATACAAAATTGTTTAGTTGCATTAATTCGTTGAAACAAAAAGTTAAATTTCGTTTGTTTTTTTTTACTTTTCTGTCCTGACCGCGAAAGTTCTGGTTGCAAAGTTCATTTATATAAACGGTAGTAGAAAAAAGATATATAGATATTTGTGAATTTCTTAAACGATTTATTTTGATGTTTCCAATCTTTTCACGCTTGTTTCTAAAATCTTAAAAATAATATGTTTCAAAACCTGTATCTAGTTGTGCTAAAGATGAAAAAAAGCTGTATATTGAATTAATTTACTGACTTCCCAGCTAGCACAAAACGTCCCAAAAGATGTCCAAGGGATATCCATATATGATCGTTTGCGTTCCATGTGGGATGTTCCTAGTGAAGTATCTCTGGGACGTCTCAGGGACTGAATGATTCCACAGAAACGTCTCTGGGACTTTCGAAAGGGGACAGGGCCGGCGACCATAGTGGTGCTCGCAGGCTCGAGCACCACACGTAAAACAAAGTGGTGGTGCTGAGCATCACACGCCTAGCAGCAACAACTAGATACGCTTTTCGAAAAAATACAATCGTTCTCAACTAATATTAAACTTTTATTAGAATGTACAGTTTCTAAAATTTACCTCGCCTGCGTGAGCGTGTGGTGCCATTTAAAGTTGGTACAGTAGGATCATACAAAACCCGCATGGGCGCTTTTGTTAATAGGTACTAGGTCACTGTTAATATCTGAAAGCCAATAAAAAAAGATTTTTAATGATATATAGTGCAGTCAATGAAGCATTTCAGTTCAGAAAACTTTCTAATAGAAACCTTTTTCACTATATTTTTGAGACCAAAAATAGAAAGATCTATATTATTAGAAGACCTGCTTTTTGTTTTTAAAATTGTGCTTAAGAAATACAGGGTGTAATTAGTTTCATGTCATTAAAAAAAAACTGGTAATGGGGACCGACTAGACAAACAAAAAACCTTTATGACTTTTCCCTTGGTACAAAAGCCAAAAAGAAATACAAAAAGAACGAACAAGTAAGTTGTGTCTGTATGTAATCAAGAATTTGACAACTTGAACGGTAAGTCAATAAAATAAATCTTAACTATAAATACACAATGACGCGAAATTCAAAAATAACAAAAACAACGAACGGCGGGTTGGACGTGTGTACATAACGAAACACCGACAGTAATTAAAATATTGCACAAGGGAAAGTTAGAGTATAGTTTTCTTCAGATCAGATCTAGATCTAAACCTACCTCAATATTCCAGCAGTTCTCAAAAATTTTTATTGAAAATTTGCAAAATTTTTGTTTATTTTCTTCTCCAAAACTATGAGCTTTAGACTCCATGTTATATAAGGTTTTTTTGTTTGTCTTGTCGTTCCCTACCACCAGTATTTTTAATGACATGAAACCAATTATACCCTGTATGTATCTTTTAATGAAAAAAAGTGTAGTTTGATTATATTTTTTATATTTTTCGGTGAAATTATTGTTATAACATAAAATTTTCGATAAAAATGTACCTCTACAACTTTATGAAGCACCTCAGAAGATTTTTGACCACTTAGCACCCCCAGATAATGTTGATATGGAAGGGGATGAAGTCGATTACGAAGACATCGAATAAACCTTATTAAGAAATGACAATAAATTTTGTAATTGTTCTGTTTTTGAAATTCAATAAATTATTTTGCAATGTAAAATGTGGTTACTTTTTTATTTATTAGCCTCTTAGATAAAGTTTCATTTTTTTGCAATTTGCAATCTTCAGATTCGTAATCAGCGACCCCGAAAACCCCCGAGTACTGAATTTGGTATGAATACCTTAAATTTTACAACTATTACAATTTTATGTCCGCCATATTCGATCCGCCATCTTGAATTTTCAAGTTTTGTCAACAAATTTGTAGTTATGCAGCGACCCCAAAAACCTCCGAGAACAGAATTTGTTCTGAATACCTTGATTTTTCAACTTTTATCATTTTAAGCCACCCCTAATCAATATAAATCCGCCATATTGGATCCGCTATTGTGAAAAAATTATTTTGACATTGGATTCATATTCAGCGACCCCAAAAACCCTTAAATACTTAAAGAGAACCTTCCAGTGCAATTTAGTCGCATTTTAAAGTTTATACAAAAAAGAAGAAAATTTATGAAAATTGAGTATTTTACGAAACTTGTTTTCAATTTCCCTAATTCTCAGTGTAAAAGCAGGTCCACTAATAATATAGACCTTTGTATTTTTGGCATAAAAAATATAATTAAAAGGTTTCATTCGATTTCAATCTGTTAGAAAGTTTTCTGAACTCAAGGCACTTTTTTAGCTTCACTGACTGCACTAATATGAAAGATAGTATCATTCCTAAAAACTCTACTAAATATTTAATTTTGTATTTTGTTTCCATTAAGTCATGGTAGGTACTAGTCCGAAAAATATATAACAATCATTGAAATTCTCAATTTTATGTAAAACAAAGTGAAATTAGTTATCAACAAATATCTTGACGTAACTAACGTATTGTTTACTTTAAATTAGATATTTTTTGTTTTCCACGGATAATTTCATAAATCTTCAATTTATAGTAAATCAAACAAACATTGTTTAAGATAAATAATACATTTTGTAGGTAGGTATATATAATCAAAAAGCATTTTTATGACTTTCCAAATGATGTAAAAACAGACGGGGCATTCCATTAAAAAAAAAGAAGTAACGTTCAATGTTCATATATATCCGAAATGTGACTTTATTATTTTTCTGAAACAATTTTTGGGAAACACGTGATTTTCTATACCTTTTATTTTTGAACTTTTTTACGTAACTCCAAAACTAACGAAGTTAAAAGAGGTTCTAACGTTCCTGTGGTCACCCTATATTTGTATGACTATAATAAATAACAAAAAAGTCTGCAAAGTTGATCCTTCCTCTGGTATACTTCTCCTTCCCCTTCTCTCAATATTTACTACTACACTGAGCACCACATGTTAAATTGAAAAAATGCCGGCTCTGAAAGGAGACGTCCCTGCACAGTATTGTTAAGTAAAACTTTGGGACGTTCCAAATACTGAAACATCCTTCCTTGATTTTATAAACACAAAAAAAATATAAAAATAACAGAAAGCTCAATGTCAAGTGACGAAAATACTGAAATCCATTTTTATCAGTAAATATTGATATTATAGGTATATCAAGAATTAAAGAATTTAAGAATCTACCAGTGATGCCCACTTGGTTGGCAAATGCATGTCGAGTGTAGCCCGTATGACCATTCCATAAAGACCAATAAAAATATAACGAAATAAATTAAAATATCACTTTTACCCAGTGTCCAGAGACTCCGGGGCCAAACCTCGAAATAAATTTAAAAACATAAATTTTATTAATTTTAGAAAATTAAAATTAGAAATTTTTTTAATAAAAATTCACTACTATGCAAAATTGCAGAGTTGATAAAAAGTCAGGCGAGTTAGTGTGGCTGCAGACATAAGTTTGTATTAAGCTACGCTTTATTTTGTATTGTAGTGTGCATTCTCAAGTTTCTATGCCCTTGACATTTCATAGAAAAGAGAAAGTCAACCTCTCATAAATTGTAATTCTGTCTTGACTCACTTGATAGATACTCAGGTCAAATATTTTGTATAATGGTTTTAAAGTTAATAGGTTGATCATAAACCCGTGATTGACACATTTTGTAACCGATACTTTTATTTCAATATTTTCTAAATCCAAATGAATGTTACAAGTCTATAGCTGTATCAGATTTGGTGGTTACTATTTTACTTTTTTGCCCACCCTTCTAGAGCTGGTGGAAACCACCCCCAAGTAAAGAGCGGCAATTTTTGAAAGGTAAACTTTTTTGTACTCAGTGTTAGAAACTCAATGCAAAAAAAATCATGAAAATCCATTCATTATAACAGAGTTCAGAGGTAAAAACCTAATTGCACTCACTAAATACTGTACTATTACTATTTACTGTACCGGTTAGAAGGAGCGTTTAACAACGCAACAACGCACTCGTTAACGAATGCATTGTTAAACAGAGGAGTCCCAACAGCGTTCTGCCAGTGGATTAAAGCCAGCTTAGAGAAAAGGATAATAGTATCCACTTTAGGTGAGGCTACCATGGAGGCGAAAGTGAGCACAGGTTACCCCCAAGGAGGGGTACTATCTCCACTACTGTGGGCAACCCTTGATGACCTCCTCTGAAAAATGTCTGCGGAAGGCTTTTACTGTTTAGGATATGCTGACGACATAGTAATAGTTGTCAGAGGGCGATTTGCGAACGCGATATTAGAGCGTTCTCAAAGAGCACTAAATATTCTCGATAGGTGGTGTAATGAAGAAGGACTTTCTATAAATCCCCATAAAACCACAGTCGTCACTTTTACTCGAAAAAGAGTCTTGGAAGGCCTAAAGCCCCTAGTGCTTAATGGTGTGGAAATTCCATTTGCCAGTGAGGTAAAATACCTAAGAGTAATTTTTGACCAAAAACTGACATGGAATTGCCACATCGAAAAAGTCACACAGAAAGCAACAATAACCCTCGTAAGGTGTAGGCAGATGTGTGGAAAAAATTGAGGCTTAAATCCCAAAATGACCATTGGAAGTCCTTCTGGACTTGCCACCACTACATATATTTATCCAAGGAGAAGCTCGTTCGGTGATGCACAGGCTAATGCAAAGCTCTACACCAATAAGGCAGCAACACGGAACAGAGCACCAGAAGTTATACTTAGAGCTGAAGGCAGATCCCATGCCCACGGACACTACAGTCTCAAAGTATAATAAAAATTTCAAAATTAAAATACCAGACAGGGAAGACTGGACAAACGGTCCTCCAATACTGGCACAAACAATCTGGTATACAGACGGCTCTAAGACAGAACAGGGAGTCGGAGCTAGGTTTATGGGATAAGAACGAAAATCCCAATAAGTCTAGGAAAATACGGCGAAAATTCCAGGCTGAAGTGGCCGCAATACAGTGGTGCGCAAAGGAAATTACCAGGCAAGGAACCGTTAATCAGTCGATTGCCATTTTTTTTCCGACAGTCAAGCTCCTCTAAGAGCAATCGGTTCCATGCAAGTCGAATCGAGATTTGTATGGGGCTGCATAAATGCCCTTACAGAACTAGGAAGTGAGAACAAAGTGACCGTGGCGTGGGTACCAGGACATAAGGGACACAAGGGAAATGAAAAGGCCGATGAACTGGTCAGACAAGGCGCAGGTATCGCCCTTATAGGACCCGAACCCTTTTGCGGTGTATCCAAGCCATGCATACGAGGATCCATTAACAAATGGGTCCAAATGAAATCTCTGGAATGGTGGAAAAATTTCCCATGACAGAGACAGGCTAAAGAGTTCATTAAAGAACTATCAGCCAAATTTACGGAGGATCTATTAGGCCAAAATAGAAAGACCATTAGAATAATAGTAGGTCTTCTAACCGGTCACTGTCGACTTAATAGACATCTCATTCTAATGGGTTTGGCAGAGGACACAACGTACAGATTCTGCCAAGAGGCAGAGGAAACCTCAGTCCATGTATTGTGCTATTGTGAAGGTCTTGCTAGACTGAGATTCCAACTATTTGGTGATGAAGAACCAAGAGCTGATAGCTACACTAAGGAGCCCTTATCAAGGCTGTGAAGTCTGATACAAAGGACAAAGCTGGATAAGGAGCTCTAAGGAAAACAAACAGGAGCACCACAATAGATCCATGGCGGTCGCGGTGGTCAAAGCCAATTGGCCAGCTCCTCCTTCCTAATCTAATCTAATCTAATCTACTGTACCGCTTTGTCTTAGTAATATTTTTTAATTACTAAAATTAACAGCACGCGTTTTATTAAGACGTAAATGCAGTGCCGTAGCCAGAAAAATATTTTGGAGCCGAGTTTTTGGGTTCAAAGTCTTGAATTTACAGCCGGCTCTACACTCGCGGCGCGAACGCCTGCGTAACGCGAAAGGCGTGAGTGTAGATGAGTTTCGCGCCTGTTCGCGGATCTTCGCGGTAGTTCCCATACGGAGTCGGTCTTTTGTACCAGCGACAAAAGGTTCGAAATGTTCGCATATAGTTGCCTTCACATTTCTAAGGCACATAAAAAATTCTTGTGAAAGGAGTCCGCGCGGCGGTATCATTGAATAGGTAAAGATGCCGCCTGCCCGCTTTGCAGTTACGGCATTTTTTATATGCCTTAAAATTATGAAGACGACCCCGAATGCGAAAGTGTCTCTACATTCACGGCATCGTTCGTTGCTCAGTCCAGTGAGGCGCTGTTGATTTATTTTTCATTCTTAGTGTTTAATACATATTGGTAAACTCGTTGCGTTTGGGAAGTGCAAGTAAATATGAATTGAAACAACGAACTAAAGCTTAAATTTTTAGAATGTTATCAAGCCGAACCTGTATTGTGGGATGCAAAACTTCCCAATTATAAAAATAAACATAAAAACCACGATGCCTCAGTGAATTAACAGATATTCCAGTCGCAAAATTGAATCTGTTGCGATGTATCTGTACCATCCACCATCTTCTCTTTCTCCATGGTTTCTTAATTTTTTTCCTGTGCTCTATATGCACAAAATTGTAGTACGCCAATGCACATAAAGTCGCAGCAGTTGCGGCAGCCACTTCAACATCCATCACATCTTCAAGATTGCGTAACTGTTGACTGTAGAGAAGCATATTCGCCACGCCAAGTTCACGGCGTGAATTCTCCGCGAACTTCGCGGGTATTCGCGCCGCGAGTGTAGAGCCGACTTACTAGGTTGTTTTTAGTTTCGTTTACAACTAATTTAGATATTTAATATTTTTTAATTTTTCATGTTAAAAAAAATATTATTATATGCATTAGAACACGATGAAAAGAAAATCGGGGGTGAAGTTTTGATGGAGGAGCAAATATGAGTGGGCAATACAATGGGTTACAAGCCCACATCAAAAGATATGTCCTCAAAATGCTACGCGCATTTATTAACTTTAGTTGTAGCCGACAGTACCAATTCTAATATTCATATTAAAACTTATTTTGGACTTTTGAACCGTATCGCTTGCTTTTTGTCCGAATCATACAAAAGAATAGGTGTATGGGAAAAACAAAGAAGCAATGCAAGTACCGTAAAACGTTTAACAAAAATAGGTGAGCATAGATGGTGGCCAAAAATCAGAGCTATACATAACTTACTGGGAAGATATAAAAACCCTTCAAATGAAATGTGTTCCACAGTTTTACTAGTTTTGGCAGACATTTCAGCTAGTACAGATTTTCGATGCAAAAACCTGCTCCGAGGCACTTTCACTATTAGAAAACTTTTGCAAATATGAAACTTTAGTAATATCTTTTATAATGTTTAGAACATTTGAGTATTTAACGCCTGCATCAAATTATCTTCAAACTGAAGGTATGGATATTTTGCAAGCCCACAATTTAGTCTGCAACACAAGGGAAAACATATTTTCAATGTTTAACGAATTTTACTTAATTATTACTAAACCAAACACGTTTATTAATATCTTAAACAGTATTGATAAAATAGCTACTTGCGATTCTGTAGTGATCCAAACGGAGCTACCAGCTATAAGATCAAGGAAAAATAAAATTTTAGCAAGTGAGAGTGTCGCTGATTTTATTATTTCCGATAATATAAAGAATTTGAGGTGGATGTGTACAAAACAACTATAAATTAAGCTGTTCAAACTATAACTGTAAGGTTTGCAGACAATAATAAAATTTATGAGTTTTCATTGCTGGACCCAAAAAATTTTGAAAAATTGAGTGACAATATCAACGTATCGAACATAGAAAACAATTTAGAAATAAGTGCTCTAGAATTAAAAAAGGAACTTATAGAATTTGCCACTATCTTTAAAAATACTGAAAATGTCGTTGCCACTGAACTGTGCTTTAACAAAAAAGATGCTGATAGCAAATGCTCTGGGTGCGCTCACTGCTGTTTCAAGTTTTTGCGAGAATACAACATGCATATATCAGTTCTTTCAAATCTTTATGTTACATATAAATATATACTAACCCTCTCATATACCCAGGTTGCTTAATAACTATTAAAACCAGGTTAATCTCTTCTTCGACAGGACTTATTAAATTCATTAATGTTATTAAATATTGAAAAAGATGTTTTACAACAAATTAACCCCGAAGAGATTATTAACAAACTTGCAAAAACTAGCAGTACATTTTTTGAATTACTGATAGAATAATTATTTAAAATTTCTAAAATTATTTATGTCTAGTTTCTCTAGTTCCCTTTTATGTGTTAAACCACTAACAATGTATGTTAATTGCTAATTAAATATTTTTTATTTTTATTTTTGTTTACCCATGTTTTAAAAGTAAAAATTGGATTTGAACGGAAAAGATTAATTGAATGGTTTTTTTTTCACTGTTAATACATGCTAGTTCCTTTGTTCCTTATAAGGGTTTTGTAGTTCCTGTTTTTTTTTAAATAAAAATATACACATTCATATTATTTTCATTCAGTTTTTTTTTTGCACTGTTACCAATTTTAATTAAAAACTTCTAGTATACCGATACGTATCTTTTGGCGCGTTTGACGTAGCTAAAATAGCTTTTTCTGTGTGGTGGGGCCAAAAAAGTTTTCCTGTACTCCGGGGCCAAATCGAGCCAGTCCAACACTGCTTTTAGGTAAGAAGATATAGGTATATCTTTGTTCGAAATATCCTAGGTGAAAGTAAAAGAATGCGTTAGTTTTAGTATTTAATATTGTCTTCAACCCTTTTCTAAATAACACAATATAAATGTTTAATAAACAATAATTAATATACATATTCTGATATATAGTAAGCTATCTTCGCAAGTTGTTGTTTGTTCTAAAACATGTGCTAAAACTGTTGTAATCACAAATTACGTATAGGTACTCAGTAGACATTTCATAAATTTTGCTCTCAAGAAGGATGGTTGAAGATTCGATTATATATTATTTTTGTAAAAAAGTATTTGGATATGCTTTTTACAATTAGTCTAGTTACTTGCACGTCTACGTTTTTAGATTACAATATAATAATATCAAACTTTCCTTGCGCTAATCTAAACTTATGCAACTTACTATACTCTAACTTGTTGATTTGGTAGCATAACTCGAATTTATGTCCAAGTAGAATAACATTGATTTAAATTTTAAGAGTATATTGCAACTTGCAAATATATAGTTAAAATAATTTTTTACATTGCTGTAATAGGTATATTGAAGGATCAATATTGTGTCCTTTTAAGCAGTTTTGATTGTCGGAACGAAAAGAGAAGATTAAGGAAAACCTTCATCATGTTTTTTGTTAATATTTTTTAATTCAGAGATGCTGCTTAAATTAATTTTAACTTTTTAATCTCAGCCCAACTGCTTTTCGCAAACAAATATAACGACCAGTCAGGATCCTTTGTTCAGTGTCCGGCCAAAGAATCTGGACGACCAAAAGGCTTAGGAATCTGAAATTTCGCGGGCAGGTACAAGGTGGAGGTGCGTATACAAAGGGGGCGGGGGTTCACGACACCCCCCCCCCCCCCCCAAGAATTCAAGAATTAAAGAGCTGCACTAGATATGAGTAAATCTGAAATTTACTTATTTAAATTACCTAGTCAGTTGAATACTGGCTGAGTTCAAATCTCTATCTGTTAATAAATTTTCAATTATCTACGAAACCATTTGAATAAAAATTTTATATTATGATAATTAGCTGCTTGGCACGTAGAAATGAAGATTGACATTATTTTTAATGTAATTAATTTTGAACATCCCTAAAATAATTATTTTATATAAGTTATAGGAAATTGATTTGACAGCATTTCTAGTTGACATATTGCGCATCTCTCTCTACTACCTTGGTTAGACAAAAACATATTATGTAAGCGTAAGCTCTTATACAGAGCTTATTAATAAAAAAATTTTAATGTAATAATTTTTTTAATGCAAAATTCGAATTTCTAAAATAAACAATTAAAGAATTTGCAGTCAAGAAAATGCTTATTAACTAATATCTCGAAAACAACAACTCTAAATAAATTTTGATTTACAGATTATATTAATTAGCGAATTTTTCTACATATGTGAAATCCTGTATTTTTTTTGCAAAAATGAAACCATAAAATATTTTGAAATTTATTATATGTACGTTTATTTCAATTATATGTATATACTGCTATTAGAAAGTTTTTTCTCTATGACCCCCTCCGAGAAGTCAGGCTGTATACGCGCCTGAACAGGTAGCCCTTCCGCGTAATTGTAAAGCCATTGTCCTGCTGAGTTCAGAGCAGCAGATTCAAACAGTGATTTGAAGTCTACGTGATTTTGGCCTCACATAAGCTAACATTTGTTGGCCATAACCATATTCAAATCAGCGCCGAAATAGGACTTTGTTACATTCTTCGCAAATATGAAAACGAAGAGTATTGCTAGTATTAATTTGGAAATTCAGTCTAATGCGTTGTTACCAGGATAAATCATTTCAAAGCCAGGGGTGATAGAATAAGATCCGAGGCCGTGCTTGAATATTGCAAATGATATTCGTGGCTCACCATTTCAGGCTCTCTGCCTGATTTGATAAATGCCGATGGCATAGCCCTAGGTAAAATGATATTTATATTTACTTTTATTGAATCATTTATGGAGTTATTCATTAAATTAGCATTATTTACTATAAATAAATAATGCATTATAGATAAATCATTGACATCATAACTATCAATTAATTTAAAGTAGTGAGACAATGTTTTCATTTTATAAAGTGATTCTAAAATTCAATAATTAAAAATTGTGGGTCGACGCCCATGTACATCGTTATGATGTATCCCCTTGTCCGTCTTTTTTTATGAGTTCCAAATTGACTTTGGATATCCTATATATTGTATTCGATGGGCACATTTATAAAACCGTAAATATAGCCCGAAGATAAAAAAATTTCGTTTCGCTGTGTTAATGATCGAATTCTGAACACGTTTCAGACAGACGGACGCGTCTGTCCGTCCGCTACGTTTCTTATAAGAACGATAACTTAAACAAGAAATGTGCGATTGTATTGAAACTTAGACGGCAAATTAATGCTAGCTAGAGGAAGAAGCTTATTGATTTGAACAAAATCCTTTAGTAAATAGAACAATTATTAATAATTTAAATCTTAAAAAAATTATTGCTTATTCATTTTTAGTTTTGTAATTGAACAGAATTCTTGTGGAATATTATTCATTATTAGTATCTACTGATATATTTGATTAATATAATACATTTCAGAATATAATATTCGTGGAAATATGATTTTTATCCCAACTATTATATTATGCACATTGGAATACTTTGAAGCAATAACAAAAAATTATCTAGTGATTCAAGATTTCGATTGCTGCATATTCAGGCCAGAGTAGGTTAAATGCGAATTTTTTTTTACTTCATATTTTACTATAGTTTATATCAACGAGTGCTTCACCAGTTTAGTAAAATTATAAAATTAAGAATTTCTATACATAAGATCAATAATTGATTATGGCTGTATTCTTTATGGGTCTGCTAGTCAGTCACCCCTTAAGCGTATTGACACGGTACAAAATAATGCCCTTCGGATTTGTCTACATGTGGAAGCTCTAGAACCCCCACTAAAACTCAGAAGAAATGTATTGTGCGAGAAACTTTAAAAGTTAATATTAACAATCCTCCACTTTTAAAAAAAATATCAGCACTCAATACCTTCGATCTACAAAATAAATAATGGATTAAAAAAAACTCTACACCTCTCGTATCTGCATTCCGTGAACGCTTTTATTTAATATCAAAAATTCAAAATAATACTATCTACTTTAATAACTTCAATTATTTTTCTCTGTTTACCGACCTGACAGTATATGTATGTACAGGTAGATCTAGCAATAGAGTGAGAAGCGTACAAGAAGTTGCACGACAGGAGGATAAAGACCAAGATGACCAACTCTATGTGTATAGGATAGTGAAGGTTGGTGAGGTAGTTAAGGACAGCAATACAGTGTGGGGAGAAGATCTAGAAGTAAATGGGAAAAAAGTTACATTCAAGGTTGATTCGAGATCGGAGGTCAATATCTTGTCAAAACAAATGTTTCAAAGTTTGTGTAGTGAGAAAAGACAGCCGTTAGTGAAAAGTGGTGTAGTGTTAGAGACATATGGTGGCACAAAGCTGAAGCCTGTAGGAAAAGTAAAATTACATTGTAAAACATTAGATAAGTCAATAGATTTAGAATTATTAATTGTGGATTTAAAAGTAAAGCCAATAATTGGTTTGCCAACTTGTTATGAGTTAGGTTTATTTAATAGAACCCATAGCCATAGGTCTAGATAGTAAAGAAATCTTTATTAGAGAACACGCTGATGTATTTGAAGGTTTAGGTACGTTTAAAGATATTTGTAAGATTACATTGAAAAAAGACAGTGTACCTGTTGCTAGACCATCTAGACGTTTACATTTCGTTATAAAAAATAGATTAGAGGTTAAGCTTAAGGAATTATAAAAACAGAAAATTATTGCCTAAGTGGAAGAAGTTAGTGAGTGGGTCAACACATTAATTGTAGTAGAAAAATCAAATAAAAGTTTGCGTTTATGCTTGGATCCATAAGAACTCATTAATAAACGAATAAAAATATTCAAAGAGAATATTTTGAAATTTCCAGTTTAGAAAATATCAGTAGTAAATTATCTGGTAAGCAGTACTTTTCAGTTCTAGATTTTAAAGATGGGTTCTATCAAGTCAGATTAGATGAATATTCAAGTAGGCTAACAGCATTCTCTACTCTGTTTGGTTGCTACAGATTTTGCAGGTTACCATTTGGTCTCAGTTTAGCACCGGAATACTTTCAAAAAAATCAATGAAAAAATTTTTGGAGATATAAAAAATACTATAATTTATTTCGATGACTTGTTAATTGATGCAAACAGCCTTAAAGAATATGATGAAACATTAAAAAAAGTTATTAAAAGGGCAAGAAAGATAGGGGTAAAGTTTAATAAAAGTAAATTTCAGTTTAGGTAAACAGAGGTAAAGTATATGGGACATTTGTTTAGCAAAGAGGGAATGAGAGTAGATAATGATAAAATAAGAGCGATAAATGATCTAAAAGCACCCAAATGTAAAAAAGACCTACAGAAATTACTGGGTTTAGTAAATTATGTTAGAAAGTTCATACCTAAGTTTGGGGAAATTTCTAGTTCACTTTGTGAGCTTCTAAAAAATAATGTTGTATTTCAATGGCTGAATGTACATGAAAAAGCTTTGCAAAAAAATAAAGAGGAAATCAATAAAAATATGACTCTAATGAACTTTGACTCCACAAAAGAAATTTCACAAAATCATTTATGGCCGTCCTACTGGGTGGTTTTGAAAACATCATAATTTTGAAAGTAACTTTACTTATATTTAAAATAAGATATAGAAATGGCTAGGTAACTATAGGCATTTTTTATTTCTTAAAAATAATTCCTGGTAAAGGTCTTCCCCTTATCTCTGCGCACTCTTGAATGCGATTGGGTGAAATTTTCTGTTACACGATGCAACATGTCTAATGGAATATCATACCATACGGTCTGACGACCTTGGGAGTCATTTAATGTTTCCACGGGTGGAGATAATGTGACCAATAAATAATATCTGCAAGGCATTTATTGATTCTCTTGTGGTAACTTTATGGCATGAGTGGAAGGAATTCTCCCGTGACGAGGAATCGCAAAGTGTAGTCAAAATTGCCGCTGCACAGCAACTACACTGTCGTTACTATACTCTTCCCAAATACAAAACGAAGAGTATATTGCATTCGATCGGCACATTTCTATAACTGGTAATACTACCAAAAATATGATATAAAAATTGAACACTTACCAGGAAAGTACTTGTATGTTGCAGACTACTTGTCAAGAAATTTTAGTAATGAGGTAGGGGAACACGATGAAGACATGAATGAAATGGTGCACTCAGTTAAAAGGTACTTGAGAATGGGTGAAAGTAGAAAAGAGGAATTTCGAAAGCACATAGAAAAAGATGAGGTATTAAAAAGTGTCTGAGAATTTTGTACTGTCGGATGGGGAAAAAGAAAGTATGAAGGAGAATTAAAAGCTTTTTTCAAATTAGAAGTGAGCTTCCTACATTCAACAGAATGATATTTTTTGGTGATAGAGTGGTTGTGCCCAAAGCATATGTTAAAAATATTGCATGAAGGTCATTTTGGTGTGAATCGTACTATTGACAGAGCTCGTGAGATTCTGTTCTGGCCAGGTATGCCAAGTGAAATTAAAAGAATGATACAGAGATGCTCAATTTGTGAAAAATATAGATACGCAAATATCAAGGAGCCATTGGTTTTGCATGAGCTACCTGAATTACCTTTTCAAAAAATTGGTTCTGATATTCTTGAATTTGAAGGTAAGCCGTATCTAGTTATGGTAGACTACTTAACTAAGTGGCTAGAGATTTTGCCACTCAAGGGTAAACAATGCTTTAAAAAAAATCTTTGCAACTCATGGAATACCTGATATCGTAACTTCGGATAATATGCCGTACTCGTCGTTCGAACGCAAACGTTTTGCAAAGGAATATGATTTTGAATTTAGAATGAGTAGCCCTAGGTATCCTAGATCTAATGGGCGTGCCGAGCGATTTGTTCAGACCGCCAAAAATATTTTTAAAAAGTTTTTCCGATTTAAATATTGCCCTTTTGGAGTACCGCAACATGGTAAAATTAAAATATAAACTTCCGGGTGACCAAAAAATCAAAATAAATGTTGGTATAAAATTACGGGTCTTAAAAGATCTCTTGCAGAATTATTATTTTCTAGAAAGTTAAAGACAAAATGGCCTATTATTGATAATCAGAATTGTGAAATTAAGAAATTCAAAACAGACTTAGAAAGAAAAACCCAAATTTATAAAAAATTTTATCATAGGCAGGTAAGGGGAGACCAGAATTTGAAAAAGGGTAGAATATTGTGTATAAAAGAAATAGCCAGTGGCATCCTGCGACTGTGGTTGCCAAACATGAGTCTCTTCGTTCATATATGATAAATATTGGAGACAATATCTTAAGAAGGAATAGTAGTGATATAAGAAAATCATTTAGTGCCTCTAAGATGGACGACTTCAATTTAAATGATTTACCGAATGTGCCTCTGAAAGACAGTAATGCGTCAAGCAATGAGTGTAATTTAGACATTAGCTTGAGTCAGACTGTTAATGGAAATAGCGATTCTAAAAATATGTCAGAAAGTGTTAGGCCAACTAGGGAGAGAAAACTGCCTTCCAAGTTATCAGATTATGTTATTTGTTAAAATATTTGTACTTTTAGTAAAGGGGAAGGTGTAATAATACGGATTTTAGGCAAACATAGTTTGCAACATTAACATGACAGTTGGCAACGAAGATCATTGTCAATTAGAGATCAACTTCAGTTATTGCATGTGATGCCAATTAAACTATAATAAATACTTTTAAAATGAACTAGTAATAGTTTTATTAAAGTGCATTACTACATATCTTGTACGTCTTCGTATTTTCTTTTGGTTGACCACGTTATGTATTTTTCTATTCTATTAAAATAACAAAGTAGTAGGACCTGCACATTGCTTCTAGGAATTAACTACTTAACGGTTTTAATACTTCTCCTCGATACGTAGTAAGACTTTAACTTCTTTTAAATTATGTTATGAATTGATATCTCTGTAGTGAATGCTGGGTTCAGCTTCTACCGAGTCATGATCCTTTCTTTGTCTTCCTCTGAACCTTGACAAAATTCTCATTGGCCTTCCAGGTTCTCTTCTAAGAATTTGCCTACCTTTTGCTTCCCTTGTTTGCCACTATCTTCTCAATGAGTTTCCATTGTCTCTTGTTTACTAGGATGAATATATGTTCTTTAGTATTTTGGTGGGACGATGATGAAAGCAAATCTTGCTGAACTCTCGGCTCTAGATTTTCTAGCTGGACGTTCTGTTACCAGTTATCAGATTCAGGTTCATCTTATCCACATTTCGGCTTTTTGTCCCCGTCTCTTCTTTCGTCACCAGTGCTCTATTTTCTATGGTTTATTGTACCGAATATTTAGTTGTTTAAGACTTTTTCCATCTCGGGTGATTTCGATCTTGCGTTCTTCAAGAAGCCATACTCGGTATGCTGTCAATTCTTTAGAATAATCAAAAGTTTATCCTCATATTTACTGTTTTTTCTATCTACAAGATAACACTGCGTTAATATATTCACTGATAAAAAATATTGCTAACTACTTACATTCTAAATATTATTTGCCTTGGTCGTTTCCTTGATTAAAACATTTTTAGGGTCATCACTTTGTGCATTTCACTAAAAGTATAGCAAGTTTCTCAGCAATTGTGCTAGCTACATACTGCTTGTCAAGGGAAGGCCAGCGGGCCTGAAGCCAGTACAGGGTAAGTTGCTGTACAATACACTCACAAGCAGACCTATAGCGTGTATTGTACATAGTAGTAGAATAAGTTGTGTACTAATCCCGGTGCTATATGCACCGACGATTTTGTTACAGCTATCCTAACAGCGTCGACGGAAGAAGGAGTGAAGAGCTTCGTCATATGCTCCGCCTACTTCCTAGGCGAGGAGAGATCCTGTCCACCGCAATTATTAGGCGACATTGTTGCCTACTGCGGGGACAGGAACCTTCCAACGCTAATAGGATGTGATGCCAACGCACACCACGTGGTATGGGGAAGCACCAACATCAACACAAGGGGTGAGTACTTATTACAATTCATTCTAGGTGAAGGGTTATTATTAGCTAATATAGGCAAGAAACCTACTTTTGTTACTTCGGTACGTAAATAAGTTTTAGATTTAACCTTATGTACAAGTAATATAAACGATACAATTAAAAATTGGCATGTGTCGGAAGAGCCATCAGGCTCCGACCACAGGCACATAAGATTTGATATCACGACTCCAGCCTTGACGGAGACGAAGTTCAGAAATCCCCGAGAGACCAACTGGGAAGGATACACACAATCCCTCAGAAGGCACCTGGAGGGGGGAACAGCGTCCGGGAGAGAGGTGGAGAGCCTTGAGGTGGCAGTGGAACAGGTAAGCGAGGCAATACTAGCTGCTTACCAGGAAAACTGCCAAGAGAAATTAAGGAAAAATAGAGGTAAAACAATCTGGTGGAATAAACACCTAGATGGCCTCAGAACAGAAGTGAGAAAACTGTTCAACAAGGCCAAATCCAACCAAGATTGGGATACCTATAAAACAAAACTCACGCAATACAACACAGAAATCCGCAAGGCCAAAAGAGACTCTTGGAGGAGGTTCTGTGAGGAGGTCGAGGATGGCCCAGCAGCCTCCAGAATCCATAGGGTCCTGGCCAAGGATGGTTGTACTGCAAAAGAAGTAGGCTTTCTCAAAAAGATGATGAAACCTACACGGAAACGCTAACGGAAAGTATTAAATTGCTCATGGAGGCATATTTTCCGGGCTCACTGGTTTTGAGGGGCTCAGAGGATAGTCGACAACCAGATCAGAGGCCGGCACGGCCCAGACCTGTGGACTGGAGGCTGGCCAATGAGGTAATAAAACCTGATAAAATTAGATGGGCAATTAGCAAGTTCCAACCATTCAAATCTCCTGGGATGGACGGAATTCACCCAATCCTCCAGAAAGGACAGGATGTATTACTACCATATTTATGTAAAATATTCAGTGCTTGTTTGGCCTGGAAGTACATACCACGTCTATGGCGGAAGGTGAAGGTCACCTACCTCCCAAAAATAGGTAGGATTTCGGACCAAACACCCAAGTCATATAGACCCATAAGACTGTCCTTTTTCCTACTTAAAACACTGGAAAGACTACTGGACAGGTATATTAGAGACGAAGTTCTAAGGGAAAATCCTCTTAGTGATCGTCAGTATGCATACCAGCCGGGAAAGTCAACAGACCTTGCGCTGGATGATTTAAATAGGCTACTGGTCAAGTCATTAGATGACAAGGAAATTGCAGTAGCCACTTTTCTAGATATAGAAGGAGCGTTTAACAACGCAACAACGCACTCGGTAACGAATGCATTGTTAAACAGAGGAGTCCCAACAGCGCTCTGCCAGTGGATTAAAGCCAAGGCTTTTACTGCCTAGGATATGCTGACGACATAGTCATAGTTGTCAGAGGGCGATTTGCGAACACGATATCAGAGCGTTCTCAAAGAGCCCTAAATATTGTCGACAGGTGGTGTAATGAAGAAGGACTTTCTATAAATCCCCACAAAACCACAGTCGTCACTTTTACGAGAAAAAGAGTCTTGGAAGGCCTAAAGCCCCTAGTGCTCAACGGTGTGGAAATTCCATTTGCCAGTGAGGTAAAATACCTAGGAGTCATTTTTGACCAAAAACTGACATGGAATTGCCACATCGAAAAAGTCACACAGAAAGCAACAATAGCCCTCGGAAGGTGTAGGCAGATGTGTGGAAAAAATTGGGGGTTAAATCCCAAAATGACCCTATGGTTGTATACTAGGGTAGTAAGACCCATGATAACCTACGGATCAGTAGCATGGTGGACTAAGACAATGCAGTTGGGAGCAATAAGGCTGTTAAGTGGCGTACAAAGGCTTGCCTGCCTGTGCGCCACGGGAGCCATAAAAACTGCTCCATCGGCTGCATTGGAAGTCCTTCTGGACTTGCCACCACTACATATTTATCCAAGGAGAAGCTCGTTCGGTGGTGCACAGGCTAATGCAAGGCTCTACACCAATAAGGCAGCAACACGGAACAGAGCACCAGAAGTTATACTTAGAGCTGAAGGCAGATCCCATTCTAGGAATGCCCACGGACACTACAGTCCCAAAGTATAACTTTAATAAGAATTTCAAAATTAAAATACCAGACAGGGAAGACTGGACAAACGGTCCTCCAATACCGGCACAAACAATCTGATATACAGACGGCTCTAAGACAGAACAGGGAGTCGGAGCTGGGATTTATGGGATAAGGCCAAAAACGAAAATCCCAATAAGTCTAGAAAAATACGCCACAGTATTCCAGGCTGAGGTGGCCGCAATACAGTGGTGCGCAAAGGAAATTACCAGACAAGGAACTGTTAATCAGTCAATTGCCATTTTTTCCGACAGTCAAGCTGCTCTAAAAGCAATCGGTTCCATGTAAGTCGAATCGAGACTTGTATGGGACAGCATAAATGCCTTTACAGACCTAGGAAGTCAAAACAAAGTGACCGTGGCGTGGGTACCAGGACATAAGGGACACAAGGGAAATGAAAAGGCCTATGAACTGGCCAGAGAAGGCGCAAGTAACGCCCTTATAGGACCCGAACCCTTTTGCGGTGTGGCCAAGCCATGCATACGAGCATCCATTAACAAATGGGTCGAAATTAAATCTCTGGAATGGTGGAAAAATTTCCCACGACAGAGACAGGCTAAAGAGTTCATTAAAGAACGATCAGCCAAATTTACAGAGGATCTATTAGGCCAAAATAGAAAGGCCATTAGAATAATAGTAGGTCTTCTAACCGGTCACTGTCGACTTAATAGACATCTCAGTCTAATGGGTTTGGCAGAGGACGCAACGTGCAGATTCTGCCAAGAGGCAGAGGAAACCTCAGTCCATGTATTGTGCCATTGTGAAGGCCTTGCTAGACTGCGATTCCAACTACTTGGTGATGAAAAACCAAGAGCTGATAGCTACACTAAGGAGCCCCTATCAAGGCTGTGGAGTCTGATACAAAGCATAAAACTGGATAAGGAGCTCTAAGGAAAACAAACAGGAGCACCACAATAGATCCATGGGGGTCGCGGTGGTCAAGGCCAATTGGCCAGCTCCTTCTTCCTAATCTAATCTAATCTAATCTAGCTACATACTAGGGATGGAGACTTGATGAGATTTTTGTTGTGTCATGTTGTGTAACGATGTGACACGACGTGATCTTGTGAAATTGAAATAATAAAGCACGAACATTTTCGTGAATGTGCGTAACTAAAAATATTCCGTGAGTGAACGTGAGCGTACGTGGAAATTATAGCTATGAGTGTGTGATTCGATTTTTGTTATATATCGCATTTGATCGCGACATCGCAATGGATCTTGGATCTTAAATCTTGAACCTTGCACTTTAAGCCCTTGCGACAGTATTTTAGAGGAGGGAAGAACGCGACTTTTAAGTAATCACGTATTATTTCTGAATAATTTATAATCTGCTTGTTACAAAAACTTTTAATTGTTGTCTTATTCATATGCTTGCAGCGTTTGCATTGCAGTTTGCTTTCTTAGCAAGAATATGTAAATCTTAATTATTATACGTGGATGATAGGGTGTACGGCAAACTTAAGAAAATTTTTCATAACGGTTCGTGCTAAAATGTGCGTGCGTACGTGTGTGTGTGGCCGAAAATTAGAGACGTGAGTCAGACTACTTCAACATAAGTATATGTATAAGTGTAATGGGTGAGCGACATCTCGAGAATCGTGCATATGCGCGAGTTTACTTTAATATACTTAGTGTGTGAGGTTCCGTGAGCAAAACTTGAAAGCAATGAACATGCCTGAGTCTACTTCAACATATATGTTTCGTGGGTGAGTGTACATGAGCAAAATAATGAAAGTCGTGAGCATTCGTGAACGTGAATCAAAACTGGCTTCGTGCCAATGCCTATTACGTACCAAATATTATTGTCCTGAGTCATATCTCTTCAATATTTTTTTAAAGTGTCCACCTTGTAAATTTTTCACTAAAGGGACACATAAAACAGTTTTGCAGATACAGTGATACAAGACAGTGGATGGATTTGAAAGGTCCCAATTTTCGTAATCTAATTTAAAGAAATGTTGGCGAATGATTTTTTCACGTTCACAATACTTGGCTTTGGTAAGCGAGGGAAGTAAAACCCTGGTTAAATATTTATCTAAAATTGCAATAAAATATGGTATATGCGAAAGCCACTGCCTAAGGAATTATTGCTTTCACATCCAGATTTACCATCCAAGTCTCTTGAAATGAAAACATCTTGATACTATATTTACGCTTTAGCATGTGGAAATAATTGGTCATAGAATTTTAAAAATATGATAATTGAAATCATCATCGTGGGGGTGGCTGATACCAAAACATTCAAACCCCTTTAATAATGGGTGTGGGTTGCAGATATCATTAGAAAAATTTAGATCTCAACTTCTAGTATATAGGTACCTACACCAAATCCAAAATTTCTGCTTGTATTACTGATTTCCCCATATTCACCCCTCGTTACCATTATTTACCCACAAGTCAACAGAATGAGCTCAAAACATAATCTATTTCCAGATCTCTGTCTCATTTTGTCTCATTTCATGTCAAATCATTTTGTTTCATACCTTATCATGTCTTATTATACTCTTCGCAAATACAAAGCGAAGAGTAGATTGCATTTTCACTGTGTTGGTGATCGAATTCTGAACATTGTTCGCCCATCTGTTTGTCTGCCCGTCCGTCCGTCTGTCCGCCCGTCCGTCATATTTCTTGTAAGCACAAAAAGTCGGATTGTAATAAAATTTGGACAGCAAGTTAGTGTTAGCAAGAGGAAGAACCCTACTGTTTTTTAGCAAAATGCATCAATAAATAAAAAGTTATTAATTATACAAATTCTTTAAATTTATATATTTATATTATATAATATTGCTACATTGCAAAACCGGCAATAGCCCCTATTCATATATCTTATATCAACTGAACAGCAATAAATTTGTCACAAATGCGATATTATTATCGACCAAGCTTTGGCGGCTTTCATTCATCTCGCAATAAAACAAACGCTAATACAAAGTAATATTATTATACTGTTCTCAAACATTTTTTTATTACCTAAAAAATTGCGAGGAGTACTCTATAGAATGTGCAACAATTACATAAAAAGTGCAGTAAATCGGCGAAGAGTATATTGCATTCGATCGGCACATTTCTAAAACCGGTAATATTGCACGTAGAGAAAAAAAATTCATATCACTGTGCTGGTGGTCGTATTCTGAATAAGTTTCAAAATGTTCGTCCATTCGTCTGTTCGTCTGTCTGTCAGTATATCTGTCTGTCCGTCCGTCACGTTTCTTGTAAGCATGATAACTTAAGAACGAAAAGTCCGATTGTATTGAAATTTGGACAGTAAGTTACTGTTAGCTAGGGGAAGAACCCCATTGTCTTTGAACAATAAATAAAAAAGTTATTAATTTCTTAAATTAAAAAATAAATGTTTTGTAATTAAACTAAAAATCTCTAAAACTAATATTATTTACAAAAAATACTGCGAAGAGTATCCTATAGAATGTGCAACAATTCTGTAAAAAGTGCAGTAAATCGGCGAAGAGTAAAATGGTTAGCCTGTTTTTTATTTTATTCAGCAGGTCCATTTAGGCCCGGTTGTACCAAAAGCACGTTCAAGGTAAGTTTAACTGAACGACAGTTCTACGATGAACTCAGTTCAGTAGAAATTATGTTGTACCATCAGTTTTAAACGTTCGTTCAGTTGAACTTGACTTCATCGCTTGTTGGTACTACTGGATCAGAGTATAGCACATAATTTTCCAACAGGAGAAGAAGATTACACCGTTATTAACCATACTTTATTTATACCTACTTATTATTTACCATTTGTTTACATCCAACTTCGTTATAACGTTATAAGTTTCTTTAAGATGGCAGAGGAAAAAACTGTGAAATTTAATAGAACGCCACAAATTTCTCGGCATCTGAAGAACAATTATTATTAATGTTACTCATTCAAAAATACAAGAATGTAGGCACTGATATGTACTCACTACGCTGTTTAGCCAAGAAATAATACACACTTTTCCTATTACGTTTTATTAAAATTCGCAATTTGACAAGAAAAGTGTTAATACATTAAATATAGAAAGTTGAAAAAATGTTACTTGGGCCCAATAACTGAGATCAAGAATAACTAAGAAAATATTCTTAAAGAAATATTAAACACACTTCTCCACATTTACTACTACAAAAATATGTAAAGTCCTACTAAGGCAATATCACAGATAATTAAAAAATCCACAAAAAAAAACAAGAAATTACTCTGCAGAAAATATTCCGATTTGACAAGAATCTTTTTTTAAGAAATTGTAGTCAAAATCTGAGGCTAAGTAACAAAAAAATGCATGAGAACTAAATACTTATGCGCCCCTTGATTTCACCTAACGGAGTGTACTATATCAAATGTGTAGAAGCTGTTGTTAATTAACATAGCTCTTGTAGTGTTATTAATATTAATAGGATTATTTTGTCCCTGAGGAGGGTGTACATTTACATTGTTCACAAACTGAACTGCAGCTTCCAAATCATCACCAACTGAAGGAATTCCATCATTCATTGACTTAGCGATATTATGAAGGAAAGCTGTTGCAACTATAATACCTTCAACTTTGTCGAATTTTAGTCGAATACCTAAAGACATTACTGGAAAACGTTTTTCCAGATGCCAAACATTCTCTCAACTGAGTGTTTCCAAGATGAGTTATAAGATAACAACATACAAAAATACGACAAACATTCGAATATTTGAAATATCGGCAAATAACAATTTAATTTAGATTCAGTTAGGTTATGTATGGGCTTGAACTACTTGAACTTTCCTTGAACCAACCAAACGGACCATTCAACTAAATTGTTCTTGATCCACTGCAGAACGCTTGAACCGTAATGGTACAACTTAAATTCAGTACTCTGTTCAGCAGTGAACCAAAGTTCAGCAAGATGGTACATCGGGACCTTAGCCAACCCAACTATAGAGTTGGTAACGATCTGTCGGAACACCCTGTCGTGTCGTTCTCGTCGATTTACTCCCACGTGTTTGTTTATGCTGAGGCTTACCGCACCGTAAGAAATTAAATTCCAAAATCGTGGTATTTTCAAAAATATTTTGTGATACTTTCTGGTAATATTTCGGATATTTTGTGAATTGTTATGATTGTTCAAATATTGTATTTACTCTTCCTTATTTTATGTAATTCTATTTACTACTGAATAAATATTATTGTTATATTTTCCAAAAAATTTCAGCGAGTACAGAAGCCAGAGTGCAAATACTTGACACATTTGTGTAAGCTAGAGACGATCAATTTATTTGCCTTAAAGCACGGCAGACAAGAAAAGTGATATGAGAATTTTTCTTAGCGGTGTAATTATTTATAACCAAACAGCTTGATATTTACTAATAATGGCTTAAAAGTTGACACCTTGCAGGTTTAAAATGTCTGCGACTGTACCTTCCATAAATGGAACATATGCCGGCCTCTGGACCTCCACTAATCGGGATGTATGGTAATCGTGTTTTTGTAATAACTAAGTGGTAATTAATCGATAACAAAGAAATTCGCTTGATATTTCTTTGTCACGCCCAGTGACAGTGTGCAGGTTTAGAATGTCTGTCGCTGGACCTCCACTAACTGGAATGTATGCTAATTGTATTTTTGTATTCACTAAGTGGCAAGTAATCGATAAATAAATAAACAATTTAAAAAATTGAAAAACGCGCTTTTAAAAACAAACTGATACTGTTCAAAATGTACTAAAAAGAAGAAAATTAAGTTATTAACAACAATAATTATGTTAAAAACGTAAAAGCCAGGGGCGCCTGATGAATAAAATTTTCTGTTTCTCCAGGTACTTCAAACGCCCCACACTTTTACGTTTATTAATATAATTATTGTTATTATCAACTTTATTTTCTTCTTTTTAGTGCATTTTGTGCAGTTTCAGTTTATTGTTAAAAGTGTTTTTTTTTTTAAATTTTTTAAATTAAGTATTTATTTATTTTTTTATTTTTAATTTCATTTCAATTTGTTCGATAAAATTTCTTAACTATACATAACAAAACCTATTCGTAATCCTGAAGCCGCCATTTTGAATTCTTGAATTTCGACTAAATATATATAAGTAATCTGCATCCGCAAAAATCCCCAGATACCGATTTTCATACGAATCAGACCATAAAATACAAGACTTATGGGCCATTTTGACTCCGTCATTTTGAATCGTTAAATTTGAATCAGATAATTGTAATCTGCAACCTCAATAACCCTCAGATACCGATTTTTCAGTCGAATCAGACGATAAATGATAAAACTTACCCGCCATATTGATGCTGCCATTTTGAATTTTTGAGTTTTGATCATGTATTTGTAATCTGCGGCCTCAAAAATCCCGATATACCAATTTATGGTAGAATCTGATATTAAACCAAAATACCATATACACATGTCAAATTTCAAGTCAATACAACATCTGGAAGTGGATGAAAAGTGCGTTGTAAGATTTGCTTACAGTGTTACAGGTCAAGCTAATAGAAGCGTGTTAAAAAAACATTACAGATCACAATCAAACTTGTTTTACAAATTTGGTGATCCGCCATATTGGATTTAGTATTACGTCACTCACCTTATCGTTTTCTGCTTGTCAAGCCCTTTCATTTGATACTCATATCAAGGGGGTTGTAAAGAAAATGATTATCCGCCATCTTGGGGCGGTGGCCATTTTGAATATTTTACAATATCGAGAACACTATATTGTATATTTATCCCTTTTACCCTAACCCTTAAACGGAATAAGCTCAAAATGTAATCTAGTTCCAGATCTCGTTATATATGTCTACAGAATTTCAAGTCAATATCTTAATTTTATTTTTTCAACCCCTTTAATAATGGAATGGCGTTGGCTGAGGCCCTGCTTCTAGTATATACACAATATCTCAAGTTTCAGGACTCTTAATAGCTTGACGTGTACCAAATTTCAAGTCAACATCTTGAACCATTCCAGAGAACGTGCACACAAAAAGTTACAGGCCGACAGACAGATCGACAGACCGAATTTTTCTTTTCTCTCAAATTTAAAATCTCGACATTTCATGACATTCTCAACTCATTTCAAAGAAAATTATTAAACATTATTTTACGATTACCTATACCATATACTTACTTCCACTCCACTACGTGGATGCCGAAGTGCAATGAAATATGTAGGAATACAGTTCTCTTCATTAAATTTATTATTGTCAACGATATTTATGATTAATTATTAAATTAAATTTGCCAAATCGAAATCAGCTGAAAAATGAAAATTACAGTTTCTCTCTCTTACAAGGCAGGCCTAGATTATCGGTAAGTTGGACGTTTTCAGCCGCTTTAAGCAGCTGCCCATTTTTTTGTCGAAGTGATTAACATACATAAATAAAAGTATGAACATAACCATAATATGTGCTTGTAATTCATTGTTGTAATAGTAACATTATGACTGGGCTGCGGCAACAGATGGATGGACGGATGGGCGGTTGGAATCAGCAAGTTTGAATAGGAAGTTATTCAGAAGTAGAATGCATTGACAGAGATATGAAATTGATTAAATTTAATATTAAGACCGATATCAAACTATGTAGGCGTAGCTACAGAATAGAAATGGGCGCGTGAGTCAATAATAACTCAGGTTCACGCAAGGTTTTGTACACGTACACTGACGCACGAAACATATATGTTGAAGTAGACTCACGCACGTTTCAAATTGTCAACCACAAGCACACACACGCTCTCTTACGTACGAATTGTCATAGGGAATTTTTTTTTGTGATGTCGTGATCAAACGTGACATGATGAAAATCACGCCACGCACCTATAGCTAATTCACGCTTACGAGGGAGTAATTTTTGTTCACGCACGCTCACTAAAATTATCGTGTCTTACTATTTCGATGTTACATGATCACGTCGTGACACGACATGACACGATGAAAATCACGTCACGTGCCCATCTCTGCTACAGAATGTATTGTATTGAAACATATTCTTCATAGGATTTTGCAAACAGCAGAAAAAATAACTATCTATTAGAGCTAAAAGAAAAACTATGTGTAAAACTATTAACGAAATCTTTGCATTCTTTCGATAACCTGAATTCTGGTTATGCTAGCAAATTAAAATCCTAAAATGAATTTATATAATTTCTTATTTGAAAATTCTCATTCAATAACTAGCATCCACACAATCTCCTACGGCCATGTAGATTAAACTAGTACCTACATAACCCCCTACGGTCATGAAGATTCAGTTAAAAATGAGAACGAACTAATTTATTTACCTACCTTGTCTTAAAAAAAATTCATTCTAATGGATATTTTCATGAAATCTATCATTCTGTTTTGGAAATGCTTAGCCTTTGAAACGGCTTTCGCCCTTATTCAGGAGCTCATCAGAAAGGCACAAAGCCACTTATAAAGATGTTTCATGCAAAAACAAGACAATTTCTATGAATAAGTATGAAATAATTATATTTGACATTTACTGATGAAAACAACAGATCTTCATCTATAAGTGTCTATTAGCTAACTAGTATTGAAGCCTATATACTCTATGCATGTTTAGAAGTGAATTATTATTTGTTTGCTTATGATTGTATTGAAACATATTCTTTATGCAAACTCCAGAAAACATAATTGTCTATGAGAACTAAAAGAAAAACTATGTGTAAAAATTTTAATGAAATCTTTGCGTTCTTTCGATAACCTGAATTCTGGTTATGCTAGCAAATTAAAATCCTAAAATGAATTTGTATAATTTCTTATTTGAAAATACTCATTCAACAACTAGCATCCATTCACACAGTCCCCTACGGTCATGTAGATTAAACTGGTATGTACATAACCTCCTACGGTCATGAAGATTCAGTTAAAAATGAGAACAAAGTCCTAAAATTAATTTATTTTCCTACCTTGTCTTAAAAAATTTTCATTCTAATGGATTATATTTTTTATGAAATCTATCATTCTGTTTTGGAAATGCTTAGCCTTTGAAACGTTTTTCGCTTTTATTCTGGAGCTCATCAGAAAGGCAGAAAGCCACTCATAAAGATGTTTCATGCAAAACCAAGACAATTTCTCTAAGAATAAGTATGAAATAATTATATTTGATATTGCCGTATAAAAACAACAGATCTTCACCTATCTATTAGCTAACTAGTATTGGAGCCTATATACTCTATGCATGTTTAAAAGTGAATTATTATTTGTTTGCTTGTGATTGTATTGGAGCATATTCTTTATAGGATTTTGCAAACAACAGAAAAAATTACTAAAAGAAAAACTATGTGTAAAAATATTAATGAAATCTTTGCATTCTCTCGATAACCGGAATTTTGGCTATGCCAGCAAATTAAAATCCTAAAATGAATTTGTATAATTTCTTATTTGAAAATTCTCATTCAACAACTAAAAAAGAATTTATCGTGTTTGGGAAGTGAACATTCAAACACACAGATAAACGGGTGTGACTCTTTGGTTTGGATAGAAACAAATAGTCAAACTAGATAAATCGATAGACAGCCAGATCGATAAAATCGGCAGCAAGGTTTGAGGAAGAAGACATATACTTTATATTAATCTCATACCGAAGGTCTGTTAACACACTATGTGGTTGTGTAAGGAAGATTGATATTCAAAGAAACACATCGACGGACAACGTTTACTGTAATGTTTAAAGAAGACCATCTCAAATAAGTAGACAATTTGAATCAGGGCATGAATCAGTTCCCTTGACAGTTGATGAGGGAGGAAAAGTATAGGAAACTTGATAGGAGGACATCTAATTTGATTTTTATAGCTATATTGTGTTACCTCTTGTTTTACTTCCTTGAATTATTTCGTGTTGTTTTTCTTGTGAGCAATCACAAATATATTCATTACAGTCTATATACGCCTATGCTATATTAGTGCCACTTTTACATTGCAGAATAGTTTATTAAATTCCAAGCCAGATCAAACGTAACCAAGTTCGCTGACAATGCCGTGGCGGGATATTGGATCCAGGGGGGACTACGTGTAGAGTTCCACCCTGTGGTGTATTGTCTTGTGTCACACGTGCTAGGCCCCCTTAGGTAGTTGATGTGGAGAGCTCTTGCTCCCGTGCGCTACCGTTTCTTAACGAAATTGAAGTATTTTGCAGTGTTTCTCAGGTGAGGATACTAAATATAGGGTAAGTAAATAACAGTAAACGAAAATAATATTTTTTCTTCAATCTGATGAAGCCAAATGATGCCTTAAGTACATTTTTAGTAATATTTCATGACAATATTACAAAGGAATACTATTATTAATACCAATATTAATAATTTAAAGATCATATTAGATATCTCATTTCGCCGTCCTGGTCAAGTGGTGGAATAGCATTAGCTAAACTTCGCCAGGACGTTAAAATAAATAAGACGTTAAAATAAAATAAAATAAATAAATATGCCATAAATAACTGTAAAACAAGGTAACCATTATACTCTTCGCCGATTTACTCCACTTTTTATATAATTGTTGCACATTCTATAGGGTACCCTTCGCAGTTCTTATTTGCAAATAATATTAGTTTTAGACATTTTTAGTTTAATTGCAAAACATATTTTTGTTTTCATTTAAAAAATTTGCAACTGTTTTATTTATTGACAGATTTGATTCAAAAACAAGGGTTCTTCTTCTAGATAACAATAACTTAGTGTCCAAATTTCAATACAATCCGACGTTTCGTTCTTAAGTTACAAGAAACGTGACGGACGAACGGACAGACAGACGGACAAACAGATGGATAGACAGACGGACAGCCGGACGGACGGACATTTTGAAAGTTGTTCAGAATTCGATCACCAACACAGCGATTTTTTTTTCTACTAGCAATATTACCGGTTTTAGAAATGTGCCGATCCAATGCAATATATTCTTCTTTTTGTATTTGCGAAGAGTGTAATAAGTTATTGCTATATTAAAATGTTTAATGATAATATAGACTTAGATCAATGTTGATTTCAAAAACAAAGTAACCGAATAGAGATGTAAAAAATATTCTTCTTACCATTCGGCTGCAAAATAGCTGTTAAAAATGACACATTCAAAAGGTTTATTATTTCTTTATAATCATTGCAATATAAATGAACAAAAGTAGCATAGTAGTTTACAAGATATATCGCTCGCCTATCATGAGAAAATTACCTGTTATTTTTGCAAAATGATTACAAGCATTATTGGATGATGTTCCCTTAAACACAAGAAACGATATGCATCTTTAAAAGAAAAATAAGCACACAAATATTTTTGCAAAGATAAAACTTTTTGTAAGGAAACATATTGTCACGTATTTCCACCCCTGAAACCACCCTTCAGAATTCGTGGATTCCAAAAATTAAACAAGAGGTAAACACTTTATTTAATAACGTACTGAAAACTTGACAATACTTTTTAATTAACTAAAATACACTTTTACTGACCAAAATAATCTTTAACGTTGTTTATTACTTGAAATTTGCACTCTGTATTTACTTCGGATTTCTGACCTCCCTTGTCACTTTACAACTTCTCCCTCATTGACTGGCTTGTTGGATATATCCAGACAGAACCATCGAGACATAAATACACACACACATACACACACACAACTTCCCCCTCTTGTGTCTGAAACAGTACTTAATTTCGAGTTAAGATGTTTCAATTTCTTCTTTCATTGAAATATGTTGTGTTCTTGTTTTTTGCAATTATATTAACAAAACATAAATCGACCTCCTAAACTATAGTGGAGCCAATAAGTGTAGACAGCAGAGCCGGGGGCGTACTGATTCATGAATTTCCTAGAGACGCACGTACGCAATTCGAAGAAATAAAAGCACTCTTCTTCTTCTACGGTCCTACAGCCCATGTCGAACCTTGACCACCTTTAACTTTCGCCTCCAAATATCTTTGTCCGTAGCTGTTCTTCTCCAACTTCTGATTCCTAGAAGACTCCTTGCGTCTTCCGCTACTGCGTCTTCCCATCTTTTCCTTGGTTTTCTCACTGGCCTTCTGTTCTGTATTCGTGTGTTAAGCGTTCTTCTTGGTAGTTTCTCATCTTCCATTCTTACTACGTGCCCAGCCCATTGCAACCTTTGTAATCGAAAGTATTCTGAGAGTGGTGCTTCCTTGAAAAGTTGATGCAGTTCGTTGTTGTATCTTATTCTCCAGATACCATTGTCGAGTACTAGTCCTAGGATTCTTCGCAGAACTTTTCTTTCAAATACATTTAATTTATTTATAAACTGTTTTGTTAGGACCCATACTTCACTGCCGTAGTTAACTATTGGTCTGATTATTGTTTTGTACACTCTTAGCATCGTTTGTCGATGTACATTTCTAGACAGGAATATATGTGTAAGCGCAAAATATGCTTTATTAGCGTGTACTATCCTTTTATGTATTTCCTTGTCTTCTGTTCCGTCCTTGCACAGCTCGACCCCCAAATACTTAAACTGGTCTACTGTCTCTATGTTGTCCTCTTCGATTATGTTTCGTCTGACTCCATTTGCTCTTGTTTGTGTGAGGACTTTTGGCTTTTCCATGTTAATTTCTAGTCCTATCCTTCTGGTGTGGTTTTTCAGTTGTGAGTATAGTTTGATACGTATTTTTTTTTACCAGTTCTATGTTCTATTCTAGTAACTAATATATTTACAATTATGGTTATTGCTTTGGTGTAGATTTGTATATATTTTCCGGGATATTTTCGTTCATATAAAATATTCACTTTTAATACCGGTCGAGACATCTATCTGTTTTATGTACAACTGCGTATAGCAGGTAATTTAAAAACCGATTTGATGAGGGAAAAAAAAGGAACAAGAAATTTTATCGATCCGAGCGGCTGAGTTTGTTCGACCGCCGGCGTGATTTTGTAAAAAGAGAAGACGTGTGTATAGTGCAAAATTATTATAAATATCGTGATATACGGCTTATGCACTATCACACATATAAAAGACGAGTCATTTGGGTTGTTGTATGGTGTATGGAACTTTGGCTGTCTTTGATCCTAGAAGGGATGATTTTCTCAGATGGTGAGGAGTATAAAAACGTCTCTAGAATTGCATAGGGTATAATTCGCACTAGAGGTGAGTGTTACACTCCATCCATTGTCGTTATTTAATTTTTATCAGTGGTCTAGCAATAACACTTGTTTCTCTAATTTTTAGGCGTTTTATTCCTGTTGGTTTAGCTTCGTGACAGGGTGTCATTTTAAGACTGTTGTCCATAAATAAAGTGAATCGATGTTATATGAAAGAGAATTATATAGCTACATATATACTGGGTGTCGTCCTTATACATGGCCTAGTTGGGGGAGTAACTGTTTATTCTTTTTGGTACCTGTGGAGGTTCTGGGGAAGGCCAAACCCGGGGTGGTAACCTGCCATCGCGAGGAGACGGACAAGGAAAGAATACGATAAGTACCACATAGTGGATGTGTCTAGTACAACCTGTTTCGGTAAACAATTACAAAAAGAATTTGCCTATCTAAATCACGTTTTTACCCTTTTATTGGTGTGATCCACTATTTCTTCAAACTAGATATAATTTATTATTAGATAAGTTTACTTCATACAACATCACTGAATAAAGTTGCCTATTGGCTATACCTTTTAACAATTTGTGTAACGACCATTCAGATAAAGATCGCTTTGATTTTATTCTGCTTTCTAATTTGCGATATCTTTATCAAAGGGTCGCACTCTCGAGAGGGTAGGTCACCTATATACATTGTAAAATGTTTTTTTTTGGTGCCAGAAATATCCGGGATGCATTTCCCCCCCCCTGGTCTAGTCATTCATATTAATTATTGTCAAAAGTGTATATATATGCATATGTAAATATATTTTCCTATTAAACCCTTATTTTGATCATTAAGTACGTTGCTTGATTTATTCAGAAGGCTTATCGTAAATTTGCACCTAATTTAGTGACTTTGTTAACTAAGAAGGGTATGTAGTCATTTAGGAGTCACTTGGCGCCCTTAAAGTATCTTGAGTATTAATACAATAGCAAATAATACCACAAATCGGACCACCCCGACTCCACTGAGCTTATTTTAGTCGGTGCATACTCTTGCTGTTACCACCGCAAAAAATTACGTAACAACTTATTGCGCCCTCACCACAGTTCGGGACATGATGCTAATGTCATCTGCATAGGCAGCTAGTTGGACGGACTTAGTCAGTAGATCTTCTCTTTAGACATCCATTTGTCTTATAGCGAATTCGAAGGCTAGGTTGAAGAGCGTTGGTGCTAGCCCATCCCCTTGTTTTAGCCCTCGCGATACTTGAAATGAGTCTGTTAGCTCGTTGCTTATGCGCACCGAGGCCGTAGTGTGCTCCATTGTGGCTTTTATAAGTCTTACTTATTTAGGTGACATTGCTAGTTCAAGCAGTATTTGCTACAGTCTGTTTTTGTCGATTAATTCATAGGATTGTTTAAAATCTATAAATACATTGTGGACATCGACTTTGTGTTCCCATGTCTTACTAAGAATCTGCTTGACTGTGAAGATTTGGTCCATCGTGGATTTACCGCGTCTGAAACCCGCTTGGTACTCAGCAATAATAGTCTCTGCCAGGGGCTGAAGTCGACGATTTATAATGTGTGTGAGGACTTTGTATGCCGTACACAATAGGGATATTCCATGGTAGTTTTTGCATGCAAGCTTGTCATTTTTTTTGTAAATGGGGCATATGTTGCTTTTCTATCAGTCTTCGGGAATTTTTTCATACCTCCATATAAACTCCATCAGGGCATGGATATGTTTTATTACGTGATCGCCACCTACGTTGTATAGCTCTGAGGGAATATTATATATTCCTGGAACCTTATATTTTTTTTGTGCCTTGATGGCTTCCTTGACCTCCTCGAGTGTCGGAGGATTATTTTCTGGCTCAGCCATTTCTTCTTTCTACATATCTTATCTGCTTTTAGTCTTGCTGTTTCAAAATCTAAGCGTCTCTCTCTTGTCCTTCTAGCTACATAAATTCTGTGTGCCTGATTTCTTTCTTCAATTACCTGCATGCACTCATCATCAAACTATGTCGCTCTGTTTTGCTTTTTCTCATAGCCTATTGCTGTTATTGCCGTATCTGTTATGGCAGTTTTGATTTTATTCCACTGTTCCTCCACTGATAATATTTCTAGTTCTGTCAATTTTTGCTCGCTCTCTTCTTTAAAGGTTTCTTGTACGGCTGGGTCTTTCAGTTTTTATATGTCTAGTTTCTTCGTTATTTGTCGCTGTTCCGTCTTTTTGTTGTTGATTTTGCATCTAAAGTTAGCCTGCACTAGTAGATGATCTGACCCGCAGCATGCTCCTCTCCTCGTCTTGAGATCCAGGATACTACTAGCTGCTGTTTTATCTACCAGAATATGATCTATCTGGTTGTTAGTGTTTCCACAGGTGATATCCAGGTCCCTTTGTGAATGTTTTTGTGTTGGAAACATGTGGAGCTTATGATCATGTTCTTGCTGGCAGCAAAGTGTATTAGGAATTCGCCACTTTCATTTGTTTCATTTTGCAGAGAGTGCCTTCCTATTGTGCCTTTAGAGTATTGCTCTTTTTCTAATTTAGCGTTCATATCACCCATTATGAGTTTTATATCGTTTCTTGGTGGCCTATCATACAATCTCTCCAATTGTTGGTAGTAGCTTTCTTTTGTTTTCTGTTCTTGCTCTTCCGTGGGACAGTGAATATTAATTATAGTTATATTGAAGAAGCGCGTGTGGATTCTCAGTGTGCACATAATTTCGTCAATCGATTGGAAATCTATAATACTTGATTTAATTTTATTGTCTACAATGAAGGCCACTCCGAGCTCTTTGCTTCCTCTCTCCTTTCCACTTTGTAAAATTATGTGTGTGTTTTCGTATCTCTGATATCTTTTCCTAGCCATTTTGTCTCTTGGATTGCCACTATCATTAATTTGTATTTTCCCAGCTCGCTAAGTAAGGCTTTTTGAGCCCCAGGCTTGTTTAGAGTCCTGACATTCCATGTTCCGATTGCATAGTCCAAATTTCGCCGCTTAAGTCGTTTCCGAGAATTCCGTCCAAAAATCCAAGGCAATTGTTTAGGATTCACAACTATTTTATTTTTAAGGAGTAGGTGGTTAGCCTGCTGCCAACACCCAAAACTGGAGGACCATTTTTCCCGCTCTCGTCAGCCCTGATTCTGCTTCCCATTGGGGTTGGTTACCACAGTCTTCCACAGAGTTGCTCAGGTTACTAGGATTCACCTGCGTGGAGGTGAGAGTCGGAATTGAGTAGGAGAGGCTGAGCGACGCTAACAGAAAACAGCGTCGTGTATTCGCATCACTACCCCTTTGAATAAAATCACCTGGATTGTGTTAATTATGCGAGCTACCATGTGTCCTAAATTTTAAATATTATGCTTAAATCTGGTAACATTATCTCCACGTATTATAGCAACGCAGCCGCAAATATTTGTCCGTTGCACTGAAACCGTTACTATTGTAAATTCAGTTTACAATCAGTGTCATTGTGTTCTTATATGAATCGTGTGGTATTACTTGTTGTTTATAAATTACGTATTTATTGTATCATAGTGCCTTGAAATTTTATTTTGTGTAAAACATTTATAGCGTGTTGTTTATGAATTTGGCGGTATTAAATTGTTGTTTATAAACTATATACGCATTTGTTGTATTATAGCCTTAACATTTCATTTTGTTAGTGCTTTAGTGAAAATAAGTGTAATTGTGCGATGTCGTAATATTTTTAAATCTGAAAAAATTGAAGCACTTCCCAGTTGTTCAAAAAAAGTAGTAAAAGTTCATACTCCTAAAAATTCTCCATTTGCGTACAAAGAGAAGACAATTATTTTGAATGCATATCATTCACTGGAGAAAGATTATCTAATAGTACAGAAATCAGGATCGACAAGTTTAGTTAAATGACTTCAAGGCATATCGGTAGGAGTGAGCGGATCATTTACAGAATTTTGAGAGAAGAAAAGAAATAAGGGGATGTTCAGAAACCTAAAGCAAAGTCTGGAAGAAATACAATAATATTAGACAAATTTGAGGAACATGGAATTCGACGTAAAGTTCATACATTTTTCTATGATAATAAAATCCCTACTGTAAAAAAATTTTTACAGTCCTTGAATGAAGATAAAAATATACCCAAAATGGACAAATCGATGCTTAAAAAATGTTTACGTGATATGAACTGTTTATTTGCAAAAGAAAAGAGGAATAGCCTCCTACTTGAGAGAGATGATATTATTTGTTGGCGAAGAAATTATATTTAGGCAATTAGAGCTGCTCGAAAAACAGGAACAAAATGCTATTATTTGGATGAGACGTGGTTGAATGAAGGACAGAGTATAACCAAATTTTGGCAAGATAGGAATGTAAAAAGTGTTCGTCAAGGCCATATGGAAGATTGGTCAACAGGATTAAAAAAGTCAACAGGAAAAGGGAAACGCTTAATAATAACGCACATAGGAAGTGATTCAGGATTCGTGGAAGATGGATTTCTATCGTGCGTGTCCAAAAAAAGTGGCGATTATCATAAGGACATGAATGCGGATGTTTTCAAGGAATGGTTTGCAAAAATTCTCGCAAAGATAGAACCCGAATATGTCGTTATTATGGATAACTCCCCGTACCACATCCGATTAGTGGAAAAATTACCAACCGATGCATGGCGAAAATCGCAAATTCAACAATAGTAAAAGTATCTCATTCGATCGTGCTTCGGTTAAAGACGAACTGCTAACCCTAGCGAAACAGCATTCGCCGATATAATACAAAATATCTTGTGGATGAAATGTGAAATGGCTGAAGCTAAAGGTATTAAGGTATTACGACTGCCACTTTGCCACTGTGAACTCAACCCCATTGAGCTCATTTGGGCTGAAGTAAAGGTGAATGTTGCATGAGAAAATAGACCCTTTAAATTAGAACATGTAAGAGGCTTTCTATCTAGTGTATTAAAGAAAGATACAGATGAATATTGGCGAAAATGCATAGAGCACGTTAAAAAAGTGGAAGAAAAAATGTGAGATACGGATATTCGTATTGACGCAGCAATTAAGTCAATAATTATACATGTAGGAGTCAGCAGCGATGGTGGCAGTAACAGTGATGAGTGAGTGCAGTAAACTGTGATAGTGTCGTGAAGTGATTGTGATAAGATAAATTATTTATTGTGGAAAATTATTGTTGTTAAGTTTTGTTTTTAATTATGTTATTTTAACAATAAACTTTAGTTATGTATGTTACAAGAGTTATTTATTTTTAACTTGCAAGTTTGTTCATTTATTTTCTTTATTAACCTGTTACCCCCTAATTAACAACCCTGTCACCGTCCTTTCCTGGCAAGAGATATGCTCACGCCTCCACGTTGGTCCTTGCTGGACAATAAGAACAACTGGCATGGTAGAAATTTGTGTAAATTTTTATAAACATTAAACATTCTACAGTTTTGATGTCAGATTATGTAGGACGTAGGTATTCCACTCCTAAATAAAATCATGCGTGCCATTAAAAATTTTCTTAAAATAACTCCCCGTTTTCTTTTTTGGCTGAGTTGAGTGTAAAAACAAATTCAATTATATTATTTTTTTATTTTATGAAATATGAATACTATTATTATTTTACATATACCTAAAAATATATATGTGGCGCCACTGATTGCGGTAGGTTGGGATCGTTTCACGTTTGTTTAAGACTTCCGACAATTTCATAGTTGTTGAACAAATTATTAGGTATAAAGACACCACATTCAAACATGTATTTTTCATCTCTGATAGGCGGATAAAACTTAATATATTTCTCTAGATTATGCAGGATTATATATTAGAACGAGGTGCCGCTTAAGTATTACATAACAGCTAGTATCCTTTGACCACATGCCGATGATTTTTTTGCTCTACTGCCTACACTTATTGACTCCACTATAACCTAAGAATGATTGTACCGTCATCATTCCCTACAAAATACCAGTTCTAAGTCTAAAAGGCAAAAAATAGCCTGATAGACCCAACCTCGAAAACTGCGGAGACGCATTTGATTGCCCTTAATTTTCTAATTTATAGAGTTTTCGTAATACAGTTTTTTATGGAAAAGCTTTTTTTTTGCAGAGCGTGAAAATTGCTATGTTCTGAAAGGCACTTATATTTTGAACACAAGATCTGAATCGACCGAAATACAAGGTGCTTTTGGGGCTTACATTATCAGAGTTTGTGTTATGGTGAAAAATTTCAAAAATTATTTATGGAAAGACTATTTCAATGTAAATGAAATCTAATTTCAGATTTATGTTCTACTACGTCTAATTAGTGTATCTCGAAAGAATATCTCGAGATTTCGAATATACTATATTAAATCATTTTATTTATATAACATGCAATTATATAAATATATACTTTTTAATCGTGCCTTGACATATTCCCTTAACTAACTAATCTAATGATCATTGTACAAACGGTCTCATTCAATGTTGCCGCCTGTATGGAGAAGTAACCCGCGACTGAAAATTAGTTTGTACGTTGTCTAATAGGTAGACGAATATACAGACATAAAATACACATATTTATTGTATAATGCCTGTATTAGAATATTTCTGATATTATTTTATAGCGAGTAGAAGTTGCAGCGGCCCACTGCGAATACCTCGTTGATTAACATTAACACAGCCAAAAAAATTAATGTTTATTGTTCAAATAGATATTTTCCATAGTACAAATATATACAAGGTATGCTCGTCCAAGCTACCAGAATTTGATTTTTCTGCGCATTGACCTAGCGGGAGTGATATATCACAGTATATCGCCAGAGAATCCTATATATTCTGTGATATTACACACATTTCAATTTTTTATTATATTATCCCTCAACATTGTACCCCTGCAACCCGGGGTCAAGTAGCCGTGTTGGGGTGCGTATCTATGCGTAATATCATTTTTGTGTTTGGTTTCTGTGTGGTGTGATATTTTTTAAAAGGTTAAAAAAGAAACGATCATTTATAATAAACTTAAGACATGGTTGGGTGCAGTATAAACAGTTGCAAAAATAGGAGTGGAACTTCAACTGAAAGAAATGTAAAATTCTTTCTGTTCCCAAAAAATGAAGATTATCGAGAAAATGGTTAGAAATTTGTCCAGTAAACCCTGATAATCTTAAAAAATGGTAATTATAAAAACAATAATTATAGAATACATTGGCTTATTTACTTATATATAGTTACAAAATATGTATTAGTAAAATATGTTTACGATATAAAAGTTTGTATTTATTATTTAACACAAAAGTGGTCGGAAATAAAAAATGTTTTCCTCACAGCTCGCATTGGTTGAATGCATTTTAAGAGGTCAGACATTAAAGCAACTCCAGAGTATCTCAAACATGTTGAAAATATTCTTCAACGAATATCTGCGTCCTATCTACAGAACATTTGGCAAAAATCATTCTCCAAGACATAACGAACAAAGCAAAGTAAGAATAAGAAACATATTCATGCATATCGTTTAAATTCAAAGAAAAGTTAGTATGCAGTATGATATCTAAATGTGAATCTAGGATATCTAAAACTTTAGGAATATTTAGATTTTATTCTGTAAAATTTGATTAATGACGCTTACATCTCTTGTCAAGATACTCTATAATGTACTCTATATGATGTAAAATGCCTTAGTATAATAGGTACTTATTTTATTTATTAAGTATAGTGTGTGTTTATTTTGTTATAGAATAAAAGTATGAAACAAAACGAGTGTATGATTTCTTGTGTGTGTATACCTTCTCCCTCCCAAGGGTCTGCTGGAATACAATTAGAAGTTATATTACCTGTGGTGTATGAATTTTTCGTATATTGTTTATCATTTAATATAACAATATCATTTAAGTTGTAACTAAAAAGATTAATTTTATTGTACAAATAACTCCTAATTTGTATAAAAACATATTATTTATATTAAAAAATTGCCATTGATCATAAAATCACACCAGAAACTCATATAGTATTCATGAACACTTTGATAAATTTGGACTAAAACTATATATGTTAATTTTTTTAGCATTGATAACTTAACCTATAAACTTTTTACAGTAGCCGAACTAAATCAAATAAAATAAAATATGTACCTATATACTGCATCAAAGAAGTACCACCTCTTTATCATATTTTTTACAAAGAATGTCTTACATATCTATAACTACATCGTTAGTAAAAAAAAACATTAAAATTATAATGAAAATTTGCTACATCAATGTAGAAATGTATGTAAAATCTTACATTATTATTCAAAACCATTCTTAAAATTTTCCAAATGAAAAATATTTTGTCAAATTTTAACATTATTTCAAAAATGAAGCATCTCTGTTTTTAAATGGCATGTGAAATCAGCTCGCTTTGAACAGAAGAATGCACTATATTATTTGAAATATGCGCACGGAACGCTATTATTCCGATTATCAACATGGTTCCCGTTGGGTCCAGAGCATATGATTGGTTACTGCAAAAGCTGCGCAACAGCATACCTTGTATATATTTGTACCATGATATTTTCAGCCAGTAACGCCTTATTAGTGCATGGTCACGTAGGCGCCCCGCACAGCGCACGTCGCACCGCACAGCGCACAGAAAAATTAAATAAAACCTTCATTTTAAATGAGAGTGGCCAAATCAACAATTTGAGCTTTGCACATCGTACATCGCACAGGAAAATTAAATAAAACCATGATTAAATCAGAGTGACAAATCAACAATTTGAGCCTCGCACATCGCACATCGCACAGCCTTCAGCACGGACTATACCGTGTTCTTAATAAAATTATGGAAGGAAACAGCCGAACAGTATATGAGCAATTAGTACAATTTCTTTTGCATGAAGGCCAGGTTAGGCGTAGTGCGATGTGCGATGTGCAGTGGGTGATGTGCGATGTGCACTGTGCGGTGCGCCGGCGTGGCCATGCACTTACTTGTTTTGTAAGAGTGTTACTAAAAATGCCTACTAACGCCATTTAAAAGAAAACCCATCTTCTTTTGGGTGACCATGCTGTATATTCTATTCACGATGTCCATTCTTGGCAATATTTTCAACTACACAGTCAGCCATTTTCTGAATTATTTTTTTTAAGGTTACAACTCTATGTATTTTAAAAGTATAGCAAGTTGGTAATTTTGTTAGCTACATGCACAATGTTATTGTCCTTAGTCAAAATTTAAATTATATTTTAACGTCCAACCTGTATACCAAAAGTATATACAATTCGTTCATTGGTAATTGCGTCTACCTATTAAATATAATTTTTCATCATCCAAAACTTTTGTAGTTATAGGACTAACAGACAGATACATACTAGTCAGATAGATATACAGACAGGCCAATGGAATACAAAGACCTTAATGGTTAAATTTAGATCTAATATTATAATAAAATACAGTATTTACAACATATGACTGTTTATATGCCTCTTATGATCACCCTGTACAACGAATATAGCTCGATGTTAGTATGGTGTGTTCTACCACGCTATATTAAAAATTCGCACAATTTTAAGTCTAACGCGAGTTGTAGCTTTTAGTACATATAGGTACGCAGTAGACAATGTATAACTGAAATTTTCAGTCGTTTCGTGACAATCTTTTAAAAGGGAGCAACGTTTCAGAGTAAAATTGATATATAATATAATCTACGTATAGTTCGTTAGAACTTGAAAGAAGTATTATACAGGGTGTCCCAGATTTAAACGGACATACTCTAGTGGAAGTACTCTAGTGGAAGGTAGAGCACACTCAGCTGGGTTCAAAACACCCCTATACTTACCGTTGAATGTGAACCGTTTTTAAAATACGAGGTGTTTTATGGTTTTTGACCAGAACTTCAATCCGCCATATTTTTGAAATGACTGCATATGTTTAGATAAAATTTGGTATACATATTATACTCTTTTAGGCTAATGAACAGCTTAAGTGATTTAGGAAAAATTCCAGGACCAACCCCCATTTTTTTTAATATGGGTCTTAGGGTCGTTAACAGCATACTGTATATTATTTTTGGTAAACGTTAGTAAACTTTTAAAAAGCCTATGGACCACTTTATAAAATAATGGCATAATATTTTATGGCACGTTTATGGTTATTCTTCAATAAATTTTCAAAAGTATTGAAAGACCAAATCTGGCATTCTACAAATAACATAATCCAGTTGCTAACATAATAATTTTATTAATTTTAGCTAAATACCCTGTAGAAGAGGTTGCTATTGGTTTTTGTTTTGACATTCAGTGTTTTTTCCGTTCAAAATAAAGCACATTCTATTTATTTCACGAATAAAAAATAAGTAATAAAACGATGCGATTAACACATGACATTGTTGCATTAAAAATCCCAAGTAGGCCATGTCAAATGTGTAATTTTACAAATAAGCATTGCTGTTCGCTCTTAGTAATTATTAGAATAAGTGATAAAAAAACAGTTACTAAAACTAAAATTTTAAGATGCCGTTTCAACTTAGTAATGAAGATTATGCGGATATTATTTTTGTGTATGGCATTTGCGACGGAAATGGAAGAGCTACAAAAAGAGAGTAAGTATCAAAGGCAATTTCCAAATCGCCGTGTACCAGACCATAAAACTTTTTCAGAGGTATACCAATTTAGTAGGGAACATGGACAATTTCCGTCAATGACGAAGCATGAACATGTTCCCTGAACTTTTCCACAAGAAGAGCAAATATTACAGGTTGTGAAAAATAATCCATCCATAAACTTTAGAATAATAAGTAATGAGTTAGCAGTACCTAAGACAAGAGTATGGCGAACATTAAAGAAGGAAAATTTGTATCCATTTCATGTTGAAACAGTTCAACTTTTAGAAGACGGCGACGACGTTCCCCGCTTAACATTTTGTAGGTGGATTTTGGGTCACATAAGAACAATATCGAGAGTTCTATTCACGGATATAGCCCAATTCACACGTGACGGAATTAACAACTGTAGTAATCAGTATATTTGGGCAACCGAAAATCTACATGCATTTCCGACGTTTCCTTACAGAGTCGTTCTTATTTGTCCGAACCGTACGCCTTGTAGTCGTAGAGATCTATGAGGATACTAGATATATCGTGCCAGATTTATTAGAATGCATCAATCCTAGGGGTTTGTGGTTTCAGCACGATGGTGCTGTACTGGTCCGGGATCATCTGAACCAGCATTACACCAACAGATGGATTGGTCGTGGAGGTCCGGAAGTCAGAGGTGTACAATGAAGAGTTCAATACACGAGAACAGCTTCTAGAAAACATTATTACTGTATGTGATAACATTAGAAATAGGGGTTGTTTGAAGTGATTGATAGGTCAATGAAAAACATATTAAAACGTTCTCGAAAATGTATTGACGCTGGGGGCATTCATTTTGAAAACTTGTTATAGCTTTAATTATTTGCACCGTTTTTGTTTTTTTTTTTCAATTATTTAAAGTTCTAAATAAATTTATTTTGTCAAAGTAAAATTGCAAACTTTTGTCTTTAATATTGTCAAGTTATTCTCAAAAGGTGTTTTATATTATTTAAATTGTGCTTGTTAATTCAAGCCTCTTCACTAACATTATTTTTCTTTCATGAAAGAAGTGGAATGTGTATTATTTTGGATGAAATTTAAACTAAAAGTAGCTTAGAAACACTGAAAGAAACACAAAACAAAAACAAATAACAATCTCTTCTAAGGGATATTTAGCTAAAAATTAATAAAATAATGATGTTAGCAACTGGATTGTGTTATTTGTAGAATGTCAAATTTGGTCTTTCAATACTTCTGAAAATTTATTGAAGAATAAACATAAACGTGCCATCAAATATTATGACATTATTTTATAAACTGGTTCATAGACTTTTTAAAAGTTTAGTAACATTTAATAAAAAATAGTATACAGTGTGGTGTTAACGACCCTAAGAGCCATATTAAAAAAATGGAGGTCGGTCCTGGAATTTTTCCAAAATCACTTAAGCTATTCATTAACCTTAATTTTATCTAAGTATGTGCAGTCGTTTAAAAAATATGGCGGACTGAAGTTCTGGTCAAAAACCATAAAACACCCCCTATCTCAAAAATGGTTCACATTCAATGGTAAGTATAGGGGTGTTTTGAACTCAGCTGAGTGTGCTCTACTTTCCACTAGAGTATGTCCGTTTAAATCTGGGACACCCCTGTATATCTATTGCAGTCTCGATGTCTAGTAGATATTTTTTTGCACTTACTCAGAAACCTTAGTATCAATTTGAATCAATATAAATTTAAAAAAATATAGGTTCTGTTTACACGCCATTGGCGATTGTCCTATATGACGGATATGGCCCGGTTACAGTAGAGATTATTCTAGCATGCTATTTTGCATATGTTACAAATTTTAAATAATAGTATCAGATATAACACAATTTATCATTTTTAATAGATACTTTCATGCGGCAACTTCTGACAGCAACTTTCACTTATATTAAAGTTAAAAACATTTTAAAGTTACATTGATGTACCCATCTTCTCTACGTAAACTAGCTCTATCTTGCAGTTTCAATATCTTGTATCTTCATTTTTGTGTGCTTAATGAAAAACCTTAGAAACAGTTTGCTCCTATTAATTACAATAAAGCTTTAATCACAATTTATACGCCCCTGGCAATCGCTCTGTATGACAAATAACATGCAATATCAACATTGTTCTATCTTTGAAAAAATTAAGTCTTACATAAGTTATAATGTTTAACAAGTATCCGCATTCACAGTCTTTAGACGTTGGTGAAATTTCGATAGGTATTAGTCTACTGTGTCCTTTTACATGTGTGCTAAAGAAACAAACATTTTAAGTTTAAATGAAGTTACATATTTGCGAAAACGGTGTTCAGACAGATACAGCTACCCTATTCGATATCTGAGGTCAGCCTGTTATGAAATGGATTTCTGTAAAAAATCTATTTCTGTTTATTATTAAAAAAATATATTACGATTATAAATAATATCAATTTGATTAAATCAAATCCATATAACAATGGTGAATTATGAAGAAGAACCATTTAAATTACATAATGAAATATTTCACTAATTCGTGTACTATATGTATGCACTAAATGTAAATACACACAGCGGCAAGAAAGGAATGGATATAAAATTTAAGTGTAAAAATATATTGTTAAAATTAATTGAGATTAATGTAAATGATAATTATATGAGGCATAGGTATCAAAAAGACCGTTTCATTATTATTGTTAATCGAAAGCCCCCTATATATTTTACATAATAATTGTAGTGCTGTATTTTAGTAGTTAAAATAACATACATAAATCAAATTCTTTCTTAGGGAATCTATGACGAAATTATTTAGATTTATTTCAGGACCACTCGACATAAATTACTGCCAAGAAATTATCTTATTATTTGTTTAAAATGAACTTGTACCAGGAAGTATAACAAATCGTATTATATCATTTTCTAATATATATCACGTGAATTTATGACCTGATATTTTCATTAACTTTTTGCTAAATATACCATTCAAAAAGAATAATAAGTACCGTAAAGTTAATAGAAATATAAGCCAATAAACATTTTCAGCGTGACCACCCGTGAAATTTGTAAAGGTTAGTGGTGTAAACAGCCCTGAGTAAAATGTCACCCCCGATTTTTAACAAAAGCTCAAGATATATAGCCTATAAACTTTTGTACTAATTTTAAACAAAAAGGATCCCTTAAGTTCAAGGTTCTAAATCTATTCTGGGAATAATTTAAAAAAGAGCATAGCTGTGCTGCTTTCTCTTCGAATAACTGAAATTGTATTTGCTGTGTTACTAATATAATGGTTTTCTGCTTTGTAAACGTATAGGCATTTAATATTTTAACGTTTTCTGTTTTTACCTAAGTACAACCAATTTTCTAAAGTATATAATCCCTTTCATATTCAGTACAGATAATACGGGAGAGGTTATACTATAGGTATATGTTTCAACATCTAAATATTACTTCTTCGTCCATCTAGTGGAGCGGAAGTATAGTAATCGTCAAAAATTTCAATTTTTTTTCTGTTGGTAGTAAATCCAGCTAAAAAAAGTATAAAGAAACTTGGCATTTGATGTACATGCTAGAAACCAAGGTCAATTTTTTTCATGACATCTGCCAACCCCACCACCACCAATAAATTAAAAGGGGTTAACAAAATAAAATTGTTCTCAAACAAAATTTTTGGAAATTTTGCGGAACCTCTTCTCTATCGAAGAGTAGGGATTTTTTATTTGTCTAACAATAGACAAGGGACCGACTACTTTACGTCCCCTCCGAAGGATGGTATATCCTCTATATAACCCCCGTCTAAAGTTACAGTCAGGTGTTTGAGCGAGAACGCTGTACTTTCCTGGAATGGGGCAAATATTATGTTATTAAAATTTTCTAAGCAATTGTTTCCACATACTGGAGTGCAAAGATGTTTTCGTTTAACGAGCCATCTGGATGTGAAAGCAGTGATGTTTATCTTTTTTTATATAATTTATACCAATCCGAAGCTGACATAGTTTTGAATTAGTATTACTCCGTAGTGGATTTTGAATAATGAAAAGTAGAAGAAAGAAAATCAATTTATTAGGTGTAAGTTATTTGAAATACAAAATAAATACAGTAATAATTATTTTGTTTGTACTTTTTTTATTAAGTACGTTGGAAGGGAAGGAATAATTTTACTCATGCAACAAAGCACAAAAATACTCTACGGTAACATTTTCGCATTATCTTTTTTGTATGGTGGCAAATAAGTAAAAATGTTGCCCTACGAGAATCCGTACGCCTTAGCTTCCTTTATTTAAAATTTTTAAATTAATCATTATCTTATAATTAACTATTAATGTAATGTCATTTCGTGTATAAAAAACTAGGCGGTGTTAATAAAGTGCTACAAAAGTAACAAAAGGAACAGTGGAAATAATAAATGATACATATATAAATGATCGAAATATTATTGTGTGAGAATTTGTACATAATTTCGAAACGTTTTGAGTTGGTAACCAATTACATGCCGACAAAGGATTGAATTTAGGAGTAATTTTGTATGAATGGCGTATATGGTAATAATACAGATGATAATAACACGAATGTGCAAATCATTAAAAGATGAACAGTTGTTTCTTGTTTCTATTATTTATTAACGATTGTGTCACTGGGGGGTTACATTTCGACGGTCATTCATCAAAGAGAAGGTGCCGGTGAAGACAAGTGTTATATAATTAATTAAAAATATACCTACATGAACAATAAAAATTGAAATATATAACTCTGGTGGTGCACCTGTATTATATTATACTTGTCCAATTTTTTCCCAACACCTACACAACACAAATTTTACTTTCACAGCATTGCATTCTGACCATATATGTAAATAAAAATTTATTTCGCAACATTTACATGTCATAGATATTGTTTAGTTGAAATCTTAACGAATAGAACCGTAGCGGGAAGTTTTTTATGAAGGGGATACTTTTGCCGAATCGTTCAAGTTCGGCATAAAACCGGTGAAGCGGGAGCCAGACTCGCGAATCGAGACTTCCATGTTTTATGAAAACAATATAAATATACACAACTAGGGATTAGAGATCCTACCTCACTCTAAGGGGAAATTAAGGAGTGTATCTACTATCAGCACTAGATGTATTAGAATTAAAAAAAAACATTCCATTCCAATGAGTAGCAGCTCAATGCTTTCCATATCACAACAATACAAGAGTTGCTTCCCGAAGTTTGTCAAATATAGCATAGTAAAAATTAAAATTGTCTTAAAAATAACTTATAAGCTCCTTAGAAATACACGATTTTTTATTAACTTAAATATTTATAATAGAAATTTCATAAAGATTTCCTTAAATTTCATAGTTTTACTTAAATTTCCTCATTGTCTCTAATACTTAGTTTTTTTCAGAATTGTTAGCCCAATATTTTCTGAATTAAAGGGGATATATTGTGACAATTAATGAATGATGAATATATGAAGCAAAATTATATGATCTATAAAACGCATTTTTGAACCTTCAAACGAAATATGGCGCTCGAGATGTAATGTTTAAATACCAAATATTATTTCTAAGTGAACTTAGACGCCAGTTAACTATAATTATACAGATATTTCATTTTATTTTTATTTTGCATGCATTTTACAGTAAATATTTCAAAAATTAGAGTAATCGTCAAAAATACTTCTGATTTATTCAACTTTTTATATATTTGTTGCGCATTCCATGGAATACTCTTTGCAGTATTTTTTGTAAACGGTGTTAGTTTTAAACACAAAAAAAAATATTTTTCTTAATTTAAATAATAATTAATACATTTTCTATTCACCGATCGATTTTGTTAAAAAACAATAGAGCTCTGCCTCTAGACAATACTAATTTACCGTCCAATTTACCAATACAATCGGACTGTATCATGCTTACAAGAAACGCGACGGACGGAGAGACGGACAAACAGATGGATGGACATTTTTAAAGTTCTTCAGAGTTCGATTACTAACACAATGGTATAAAAATATTTTCTCTTCGAGTGATATTTACGATTTTAGAAATATGTCGCTTTTAAGACGAGGCACCTATCGCATCAGAAAAATATGCGCACTCATAACCTTATACGTCCAAAATGCATTCAATTCCTCAGCAACATATCTTGCATGAGGTGAAGAACAGACAGATTGCCCCATACTTATTGCACATAATTAGAAACTATCTCAAATCCAGGAAGAACGAGATACAAGCTAAACAAGGAAGCGAAGAGATCAAAATAAATAGTGGAGTTCCACAAGGCTCGGTATTGGGACCTACCCTGTGGAACGTGATATATGATGGAGTCTTAGAGCTCGCGTTTCTAGAGGGTGTCACACAAGGTAGATCAGCGAATGGATGGAAAGTAAGTCGCTGCAACTTGTACCTCAGAAATCCAGTTCTCCTAACGGGCAGGGGACACTCCATCAGTTTCGAACTGACAAATAGTACCTGAGAAACAACTCAAATATCTGAGAGTCGTAATAGACAAAACTTAACGTTCAGAGAACATATCCACTATGCGGCGAAGAAAACTCAAAATACTGTCACGACCCTGGAAAGGACGATGCCCAATATAGGTGGACCGTACTGCAGTAAAATGAGGCTACTCGGTGGCTCTATAAGGGTTGAAAGCTGCAAAATTTTGAAAAAAAAACCAGATATTTAAATGTTGGTAACATGGGAATGAAATTGATAAAAACGTCTGACTAGCTCATTATAAGTTCTCAAGGGTTTCAAAAATGATATAGTTTGGAGTCAGACGTTTTTATTTATCTTCACCCCATTTTTGCAACCCCTAAAGTGGTCATCAGTTTTTGAGTCTATTACGCGTTTGAAAGTTTTTCGAAATTGATAAAAATGCCACTTTGGTGGGGATGTGGAGTTAATGTACCTTTACCGCGGTTTTGTTACAATTTCTTTTACGAGTACGAGAAAGAACATCGAAGGACGACAGAAACCTGACCCTCTAATCTCCCGAAAGGGAGGGCGCTGGGAGCTAAATAGCAAATTTATCCGACATTCCGAAGTATATGCAAATGGACCAGGATGCCGGAGTTGATATTCTGGGAGGGGCCACTTTACGCCCACAGAAAAGATTAGGGGTATTAGTGAGTAAGAATCCCACACTACCTCCCCGCGAACACCTAGGAGTCCGATGAAGGGTTGCGGGTAAATTGGAGTAAATAGAGAAAAATAAGTAATGCAAGCTGGTAAGAGTCTAGAAACTTGGGATTTGGTGTATCTACTGGAAACCAAGGCCTCAATTTTTTTTACAATATTTGTCACTCCTACCGCCAAAGGGGTTAATAAAATAAAATTAATACATTGATTTAAAATTTGGTACACGTATATAACATAATGGCATATGCAACTAGATTATATATTGAGATCATTCCGTTGAATGGTTGGGAGTGAAATAGAGGTAAATAAGTAAAGCAAGCTGGTAAGAGTCCAGAAAGTTAGGATTTAGTGTATATACTAGAAGCAAAAGTCTCAAATTTCTTTATGGCATTTTGAATCCACATTACTCCCAGTTCATTATTAAAGTTGTTAACAGAATAAAATTAATATATTGACTTGAAATTTGGTATATGTACGTATTATAACGAGATCCGGAATTAGGTTACATTTAGAGCTTAATCCGTTAGAGGGCGAAATTGGGGTAAATAAGTGAAGCAAACTAGTAAGAGTCCAAAAACTTGGTACATACTAGAAGTCATGGTCTCAAATATTTTTGTTATATTTCCATCCCCACCGCTATCCCCACTCTATTATTAAAGCGTTAACAATATAAAATTAATATATTGACTTAAAATTTGGTACACCTATGCAATATAACGAAATTACATTTAGAGCTTATTGTATTAAAGAATAATAGGGGTAAGTAAGGAAAAATAAGTAGTGCAAGCTGGTAAGAGTCCAGAAACTTAGGATTTGGTTTATTCACTGGAAACGAAAACCTCAATTTATTTACAATATTTGCCATCCTTGCCACTACCATTGAAGGGGTTAACAAAATGGAATTAATACTTTCACTTGAAAGGTTCACGTATATGATATAACGGCATATGCAACTAGATTATATATTGAGATGATTCCGTTGAATGATTGGAAGTGATATAGGAGTAAATAAGTAAAGCAAGCTCGCAAGAGTCAACTTGAGATTTGAAGTATATACTAGAAACCAAGTTGTTAAATATGTTTACGACATCTACCACCCCTGCCAGCACCTCCACTCCATTATGGAAGGGGTTGACAAAATAAAATTATGATTTAGTATATACGAGAGGAAAGGTTCTCAAAAAAAATTTTTAACCTCAGCCCCACTAAATATCGGTCAGTCGAAAACGTATCGAAGTGGCACATCGTTTTATAGGTTTTTAGGTCAGATGATTTCAAACATTATGTTATTAAAATTCCATGAGCAGTTATTTCCACATACTGGAGTGCAAATATAATATTAGGATGCTTTCGTTTAAAGAGACTTGGATGGCAAATCTGGAAGTGAAAGTAGTAATTTTTTAGGTAGCGGTTTCTTTTCAATCCCTGGGCCTGGATGCAGTATCATAATAGAACACAATTCAATTTGGCGACAATTCGCCGAGTAGTTTAATTATTATAAACAATTATTTATTTTAAAATCGTTTCTGACGTCCTATGATAAATAATTAAATTAATTAAAAGAACCAAAAGACAAACATTATATAAGTAGATTTTTTATAATTATAGATGTGCATATATCTACATTTTTATAAGATTAATATAAAAACAATAGTGCTAATCGTTGCTACTCTCAGTTAACCACAACTTTTCAAATATTTTACATTATACCAATTCGTAAACCAAAAAAAAGCTGTTCTAACTTTAACCGCCAATTATGGTCTAACAATAATCGAACAAATTGCAGACTCCGTACAAGTATGCATATGCTCATACACCACACCGTATACAAGAACTAGCCATGTGGGCCCTTTTAGACTCGTGCCCCCGTCGGTCTTTTTTCAGCTTTAGAAAAGTTGGTCTACATTAAGACCCCCCACGCGGACCCCCAAACAAGCTTTTAGGACTTTTGTATGATTGCATTTGCTCGTGTTTTGTTTAAAGTCAAAAGTTTTCAACCCCCTATGTTGACAAAACGGACCCCCTGTACTGTGGACGCGTTACTCAGGTCTTGTTGTTGTATTTGTGAAATATGTGTGCCACAGAATTATTTACCGTGAAATTGTGTGTAAAGAAGATTTTAGAGATTTGTGGATCGATGTAGACGTCAAGGGTAATAATTATGTGCGCAGATGATTTGCAGAACGAGTTTCGTTCTTTCGACTTCTTTAAGAGTGTAATGGTTATATTTATTCAATAGAGATTTTGTTGCCATCGTAATTTTGTCACAGGACATAATATGCGTATTACTTCATATAAGGTATGGAAATAAGATAAAATTTACAGAAATAGCAAAAGTCAGAATAGTTTTTCATCTCATTAAATAAATAACAGATGATAACAATCAAAACTATCAAACGAATTTAAATTTTACACATCTTGTGAACTCTTTTTGAATTTTTTTTTTATGGGTTTAGGGGATCGGTCTCGAAGTATTCTCCTCGACTTTCAGAACTGGAAAATCTGTTTAATAGTTTTTATCGGAAAAGACGGTCCATGAACTTTTGGTTAAAAATTGCTTTTTTAAATGGAAAATTATTTTTAACATACTTACTTCTTTGAAAAGACTTTATTATCATCTGTATTAGTAATAGTGTAAGATGGGCTTTTTCGGACTAGCGCACGGGAACAGCGCACCGGAAAAGTTTTCCCGATCTCCGATTTTTTCCGTGCACTGAATAAAAATACCAAATATAAGTCTTTAAAATAGAAATATACAGTAAAGTAAACTAAATTTAAGAAAGTCTATTATGTTATCTGATATTCAATATGTCCCTATTTTGTATTTTGTATTTTAATTCGTAAATGAATATTTTGGGAGTAACCATGGAAACACTTCATATATACCAAACACTGCAGCGTTGTTTATTTTCTGTCAATTAAATTTATGCCGATAAAATGTACCCCAGAACAAAATCCTGAAATTCCCGACAACATCCTAGAGCAAGTGGCACAAGCGAGCGCGAATTTATTACCAGTAAAATCCAGGTCAAGATATGAACACGAATATCAACTTTTTATTGATTGGCGAAATCTGAACAAAATAAAAACTGTAAGTGACGATATTCTTCTTCTTACTTTGTGGTAAAAACAAAGTCTATGAAATCTTCCACGTTATGGAGTCGATTCTCAACGCTAAAATGTTGTTTGGCCATAAAAGAAAATGCTGACATCAACAAATATCCAAAAACTATTGCTTTCTTAAAGTGTTAAGCTGTAGGATATATACCCAAAAAGTGCAGAGTTTTAACACCAGAACAAGTAACCAAATTTTTATGCGAAGCTTCAGATGAACAATATCTACTAGCAAAACAATGTCAGTGTTTAGAATCTTTGGTGCGTATCAAAGAGATGATTTTATACGTTTAAATTTAGACGATGTGGTAGATAATGAGCGCTTTCTTGTCGTGTTTTTACGAGATGGAAAAATTCGTACATTAAGAAGTTTCCCCAGCCCTGCACACTCTATCGTAAATATGCAGCTCTACGACCTAAAAATATGAACAGCAAAAGATTATTTGTTGGGTATCGAAATGGCAGGTGTTACGCTCAACATATTGGATGCCATGCCATCAGTGGTGCTCCGAAAATTGTTGCAGAATATCTAAAACTAGAAAATCCCAGAGAATATATCGGGCATGGACTAAGGCGTTCTTCGGAAAGCATGTTGGTGCAAAGCGGCGGTGATTTACTCACTCTGAAAAGGCACCGAGGATGGCGTTCTTCCAATATAGCAGAAGGATATATAGAAGAATCCATACAAAGAAAAATTTAGGTATCACGAAAACCCTTTCCACTCGCAAAATACATCAAGCGTATCATTCGTTCAAGAGAATCGAACCATTTGCGAAGAATCTGCTTCAATAATTGCAGTTTCACAAAATGGAACTCTAAAAGGACTTAACCTATGCAATATTACCAATTGTACAATAAACATAACCATTAATAATAACAATTCAAACTAAAAACATTATTAGCTGGAGTGTGTTAATATTAATAGTTAGTTAATTTTCAATATTCTTACTCTAGTAGTTACATGTCTTTTTATTCCTATAACTTATGAAAATAAAAATGTTCCAAGTTTCTTTCGTATGTCTTTTTTGTTATATTTTGTTTTTATGTTATCCCTTTCAAAGAAGTATAATAAAAAATATTTGCACGTCCAGAAATAGATTTTTCCATGCTTGCATGACTTCCCGTGTTCGGCTCCGCCTCACACGAAAATTTGTCACACGCACGCGGAAAAATCCTTATTTCCAGACTCATAATGAAATATACTATTTCAAGTGCATTTTCAATGAAATCACTTTTATCAGGTTTTCGACGAGACAAAGTTCCGAAGAGTATTTTCTGGTCTATCGCGGAGAGAAATTTTTTTAGAAAATTTCACACGTCACCTTTTTAGCCATTCAGAAGGTTGTTTTTGTGTCGTTACCATGGCAACCCAAAAAATTTCCGGAAATGTTCAACCTACAGGGTACCCTGAACGAAATTAATAAGTGGAAAATTTTCTGTCAACTTATTGACATATGATCATCTTAGACATTTGCTATTACATAAGTTATTCAATTTTGGATGGCTTTTTAACTTCACAAAGTTCTTCGTAATATGCGCATATTGTATATTATGTTCTTTTTCCATACTCTATAATCTTATTCTTTTAAAACCTCGAAAAAATAACTTCAACAATAACACATATTGAGCTTAAACTGGTTAAACTGAAAAATGAAATAATGATAAATAAATAATGACATTTTGTTTCAAAGCCATCTCTGTCAAGTTATACTCTGCTGAAACTGTGCTAGCTATGTGTATAAAACATCAAAATATATAAAGAAAACAACATTCCACCTATTTTAGTGAACAAAACTTATTTCATAATGTACAAATAGAGTTGTCCTAAACAATTTTCAGTAATTTTTTGAAACTGAAATGGGTGGAAGAGATATTATTTATATATTATGCGTATTCCATTTTCAAACAACTCTAATTTTAACTTTTATTCACAACAACGCTACTTACTAATTGCGATGCGTTTCTGTCACTTTGTCAACAAGACCCATTCATAGCCTACTAATCTTATACCTTGTTATGTCTTAGAATAATCTTAATATCAGTTGAAATTAGGGTTTATTTACTTCATTTTCGTGTGAAATTTTCTTACCGAATCCCCCGCGTGCTTGAATTAATTGTAGGAAATTTTTCTGGTACATGAATTTTTATGTACTCGAAAAATTTCCTGCAATAATTCAAGCACTTGGGAGATTACAAGTGAAAATTTCTCACATCAAGAATTGAAGCCAATTCTTGATGTAAGTTTCGGCGAAATTTAATTTTTCTTAATGACTTATTTCTTTTTGAATGGAGAATTTTATAGGGGTCAATAATATGCGCACCTGTTTTCGGATGATGAATTAAGCCCATTGTTAAGATTTTCCTCGTCTTCCTGTCCATTTTCGCGATGTCACTTCGAAGCAAATCGATAATTCCAAAACTGTAGGTAACTATCGGGACAGCAATAGTGTTTATTGCTGCGATTTTGTTCTTTCCGTTTAGCTTGGTTTTCAGAGTTTGTCTGATGCGTCGGCCGGTAGAGTTAGTAAACTAAAATTGTGATTAAGTTTGTGTAAGAGGACAAAAGTTCTCAAGAAATTACCATCAACCACTTTGTGCAGACGATAACAAATATTATATTATTTAAATTATATAAGCAATTGGATGAGAAATTAGAATGTGGAAGTAGTGATTCCTTAGGGAGAGGTTATTTTTTCAATTTCAAGTTATGTATTCACACTTATAGATAATTACCTAGAAAAGTAATAAACATACTTAACGAACACATAGTAGAGCTTCGCAGAGTAATAGAAAATATAACAGCAACTGAAATAGTAGATATAAATAATAACAAATCAGCATGGTACCGAAAAATTAGCCACATAAAGAAAGCGTAACTAAAAAAGAATTTTGATAGATCTTGTGTTATAAATTAATTCATTTTTATTATGGGGGCATTTATAATAATTTGCAGGGCCAGAGCAGATGTTGTGTCACTGTTTGTCCGATGTTCGCCTCCTGTGGCGAGCAAGGGTAGGTTTTTATTATAGAGGTCGACAAAGCCTGTATTGTTATTAATATTGTTATTTTAAGTTGTATAACACGTTAATTTATTGCCAAGTTATCTTTCTCTAAATCTTAAATAATATTTTTCGGCGTTTTATTGAAATTTATTTAACATCTTCAATTCATTATTTATTATAATGTTTAACTAAAATTAAAATGTAGGATTACAAATTACACTAAGGTCATACTTTGATATTTTGTTATTGGCTTTTATACATTATAAATTTTTTATATCATTAGGCAAGCACGCTATCGAAAAAATTGTATCAATAAAATTCTTAATTTTAGTAGGTAATAATAATAATAATAATAATAATAATAATACGTTTATTGGCATACAAAGTTTTAGAACAATTTTTACAGTATGTATTATTCTACTATATTACTTGTATGTCGTTTAATAAATACATTTCAAATGAGTAAGCATTCCTCTAGGGTTAATAAAAAACGAATATTTTTAAATATTTTGATTGGTGGAATTTACAGAATAGCACAACTTGTAGGTTTTCTTCAGTATTTGACCTCATAGCTAAAGACTTCTTTTGTCATGAATTATTAGGTTATTTAATTTTATATACACTCAACATAAATTAAAGCATACTTAGATGAGTTTGGCTATACTCGATATAGCAGTTTAGATCTGTTATTTCCTGTATTTCTGGGACAAAGGGCACAAAACAAGTAGAAAACTTTAATTTTAATTATCATAATTTCCTTTGGAAAAATAAAAATAAATGCACATAGATTCGAAATAAATGTGCTATGCAGCTAACCCAAAGGAAGCTTTTAATTTAGGTCTCCGGCCCACCAACAGGCAATCTTCATTTTAAATATATGTACTGTATTATAAAATGTAGATGTATTATTAATGATTATAAACAAAGCGAAACATATTTTAATCGTTAATCCTTAATAATATTTCGGTACGAAAAGGCAGCAACTCGAAGCGCGGCCAATACTTAAATGGGAGTTCACAGAAATACAGAGTTCTCGCCCCACTTTCTAACAAGGATCTTGTGCTCACTTGCCCTGTAATGGATACCGGTTTTACTGTGTTACCATCTGACGTTTAAAAACAATAAAATAGATTTACTTTTACTGTACTTAATCGGTTTTAAGTTGAAAGCACTATCTGAAATTTATTATTAATTTATACTTGTAGCCATTTTGGCGCTTTTTCATAATAGTGCAATTTATTGGAAATAAACGATTCCATCATTTTTAATTTGAATTACTTGCACAATTAAGACTTGTGAACTTTAAACTGTGAGCGCAAAATACTCCCACTGACAGACACCTATATTGACAAACTGGCTAACTGCACTTTAATGATGAATTAACTTTTTGTTTTTTATAGTGCAAATAATTTAACAACTCACAGTAACTAAATTAATTGTGATTAATTTAATTTCAATAATACTTCATTAATCACACCTAGTTATTTTAATTCTTACTACTAATTTACCGAAGAATTAGGCAAATCAAACACATTGTAAACTGTGTATGGTTACTAAGCGGCGGTATAGTCTGCAAAAAAAATAACGCAAGTCCCGAAAACACATGCAATGTCTCTTTGAGCTGCCGATGCCGACAGTACTTACATTTCTTATGAAAAACAGCTCGCAATATTCATGTAGGTCGGGTGACATTTATCTGGTGTTTTCTTACGTTTCTTTGTTGTATCTTGAGGGTATAATGAACATAATAAAATTAGAGATGTAGGTCTCAAAAAGACCTTGAACTTAGCTTAATTTCGCTAGGGTCAATATTATAAACACTGCTGTTTGGTCTGAAAATATCGTATTCTTAAAAAATATTTAATTTAAGAGAAACCGTTGGGGCCCAACTAGCAATTTGATATTTTATAAAAGTTGTAGAACTGTTTCTGGCACAAATTTTATAAAACATTACTCTCAGAAACACACAGCAGCTATAAATGTAAAATTGGCATCATCTTATAAAGTATTTCAGTAGCTGTTGATGTTTTGTAACGCCTATTAGAACCATTACAAATTAATTATATAAACATTTCCACAGGCATTATAAAAATTTAGTACCATCATTATATAGCAGTTTTATTAAAGCTTCCATTAGTTGTGCTATAAAACACACTTTACTGTTTATCAAATTACTGCTATACAACAACTGTTTTACGAGAGCTTTTAAATAGTCATTATTAGAAAAATATGTTGCTTTATACACACCAATAAAATAAAATAATTTCTTAAATCTAAACATTGCAAGATTATTTTTGTCACTAAAAGCGTATGGCATTGAGATTTATTACTAGGTAACCAAACTATAATAATTATTTAAGAGACTTGTTCTGGCTTACGACTACTGCAATTTTTGATGTCGAGGAAATGTTACTGTGAACTATGACCATGTTTGTAATACATTTTTAACGCACCCCACATTTATTGATGATTTCTAATAATTTTTGAAATTTTATAAATATCAATTTTATGAATTTTACTCTTCTTGCAATGTAACTTACTAATTTGTTTTAGTAGTCAACTGTATAAATAGTTAGCACATTTTCGACTGTAAATTCTAATAAACATTTGATATTTGAACTATTCATATTTTGTCATATTTACTAAGTACCTATATCACGAACGCTCTCTTTTTAAGATGGCTTCCCTCTATAAAATACTTTTATATTAGTAGCAAGCGTTTCAAGATATTTAAACTATTGGACGATTCCTATAAAAATCTATAAAATAATGCTCCTTATTGTACCTTTTACGTGAATCTTATAAAATCACCCACTTTCATGATACTTTTGCAACCATGGAAACAGAATTGGTTCGAGTTGCATAAATATAACTTAGAAATTAGTGGCAGTAACTCACCTTATTTATATATTTATGGTTTATTTATTGCCAAAAATACGTAGTTACTTTTACTAGTGGAAGTATCAGTACATTGGTATATAAATATAAATAATTGTTTAAACAATTTTTTTTTTTGGTTTTTATTTAATAAAATGAAAACAGTTTGACGTATCCGAAAAAATCTTGATTCAATCGAAAGATATTTTCAATACGCGTCGTTTGGAGCTAGGCCCGACTAATTTTGTCAACCCGTTCATTTGTTATAGCCAAAATAAATTTCTTAATTAACAAATTAATTACTCCGAAAGTAATGAGATCAGGATATTGTTTTTTTTTTCAAAAAACATACCTTTTGTGCCAAAGAATATACCGTATTATTTTTGGTCCGATATCCTTAATACTTTTTGATTGTTTAAACAATTGGCATAATCTGTTAATTATCAAATAACTCTTTTTTCGAAAGTTTGATCGACTTCAAACCAACTTTAAATGATAAATATTGATGTCGGGCATAACCCCCATAGAAGTCTGCATAAATGCAACTTTTTGCTCTTGTTTATTTAAAGTTTAAATTAATTTTGCAAATTAACAAACGGAATATCTCGGCTCTGGGTAAGCGTATTGAAATGGGGTTTTGTGCATATGAAAGTGCTTGGAAAAAGGAAAGTTTTGAGACCAGAAAGAACTTGATCGGATAACCGGAACAGGAATTAAAAGTGATATTGCGTGAGCGGCTCTAATTTGTTTATTAACAACTTTTTGGACACGAGGTTGGTGCAAATGAAAGCTAACGAGTTTTTCCATCAACCACAAAAAGTTCTACAAACATTATTCAATCCCTGAAGAGTTGTACGCGTTTTTGACCCTTAAAATAATCTCTCCCGCAACGAGAAAATAGTAAGATTTGACGCGCAATGGGGTGGCGGGTTTGATCCTCGATGTGGGCAATTTTTGTTTTCGTCAAATTTGCTTTTTCTTCATGTAACCAAGTAATTTTTATGATAATATAAATGTTTTTACTTTCTGAGAAATTCTTAAAAACGTCGTAGATATTTTCTTTTTGTAATTTTCATTAAATAAACCGTTATCTTGCAACAAATATGAATATTCTCGTCCAAAGAGGGGTTGTCGGTAGTTTTTGTTTTTTTTAATACTTTTTGTGAAAGAGAAGGCTTGTTTTACTTTATTTGAGGGGGGTGCCTGTCGAAAATAGACCAAAAATAAAATAATAATGCCATTCAAATAGTTAAATCCTTTAATTATTTCTCATTTATAAGTAACAAAGTGTGTGTTTTTTTCATTGGCCGTGAACTTCTTTCATTATAAGAAAAAAGTGAAAAATAAATTTGTTTCCTTTTTATTTTTGGTCTTTTTCGACAGGCACCCCCCTCAAATAAAGTAAAACAAGCCTTCTCTTTCCCAAAAACTAGTAAATAAAAACAAAAGCTACCGACAAGCGCTCGTTGGATAAGAACAATCATATGTTTGTTGCAAGATAGCAAAAACGCGTATAACTCTTCAGGGATTGAATATTTTTTGTAGAACGTTTTGTGGTTGAAAAACTTGTTAGCTTTCATTTGCACCAAACCTCGTGTCCAAAAAGTTGTTAATAAACAAATTAGAGCCTCTCACGCAATATCACTTTTATTTCCGGTTCCGGTTATCCGATCAAGTTCTTTCTGGTCTCAAAACTTTCCTTTTTCCAGGCACTTTCGTATGCACAAAACTCCATTTCAATACACTTACCTAGAGCCGAGATATTCCATTTGTTAATTTTCAAAATTAATTTAAACATCAATGTTTATCATTTAAAGTTGGTTTGAAGTCGATCAAACTTTCTAAAAAAAAGTTATTTGCTAATTAGCAAATTATACCAATTGTTTAAGCAATCAAAAAGTATTGAAGATATCGAGCAAAAAAAATTGTACATTCTTTGGTATAAAAGGCACGTATTTTGAAAAAAACAATATCCTGACCTCATTAGTTTCGGAGTAATCAAATTGTTAATTAAGAAATTTATTTTGGCTATAACAAATGAACGGGTTGACAAAATGAGTTGTGCCTGGCGCCAAACGACGCGTATTGAAAATATCTTTCGATTGAATCAAGATTATTTCGGACCCGTCAAACCGTTTTCGTTTTATTAAAAAAATAACGAAAAAAAAATTGTTTAAACAATTATTATTTGGCCATGAAGCTCGCGGTTTAGGGAAATTTTTCATAAGAAAATCTTGTTCAGCGGAATTTTTCCTATAAGAATCCGCTGCTAACTCAAATGGTATACAAAATTTGTAAAATCACCTCTTTTTTACCCCAGGCAGACTCGCTTATATTGCCAAAACCACTACGCTGTTAATACATATACCTAATATTCTGATGTTTCTAGTTTCGCCGTTAAAAATTATTATGCAAGATCTGCACCGCTTTGTTAATGTTGGTAACTAACATTTTGTGAGAATATTTTTTTTATAAACGTGTATACTATAATTATGACAAATTTTCATTAAAAAACAGACTTTCGTTGTGACTAAATATAAATACACAGTTAACGCAGGAAATCAGTTTTCTTAAATATGTTTTATTGTACTGTTAACCACCACATTTTTATGCTCAAGTAAACAATTCTGTTTTTTAATGACTTTGTTGCTGTTTCTATATTACAACAAATACAATGTTATACAATAATTGAAGAGCTTGGGGGAAAACAGTAACAAGCCACATCTTGTACAAAATTTAGTTTTCAATATAATTCGTTTTGTGAAGAAGGTAATAAGCCACAATAAAATTATTGAAGCTGTTCATTCATAGATGGCGCCATAATTACCTAGTTGCCTTCTTTACTCATTTCAGATTACACTTAAATTTTGTGTAAAAACGTAACAAGCCCGCAAAATACAAGTTGGCGGGTACTAACTGTCAGGTAGTCAAGAGAAAGTTATTTAATAGTGAAGAAAATAGCAACTCTAGTGAATTATCAGGTGAATGTGATGTTAGTGATAAGGAAAAAGATTATTCTTACACAAGTAGTGGCAGTGAACACAGCAGTCAGTCGGAAAATGAGGTAAGTAAAATTTTATGTGGCTTATTCCCCTCTTAACAAAAACTTGCTTTTATTTTTAACTTTTGGTTTTATGTTTCATCGTTTCTAATATTGTTTAATAAAACATATTTATATAATACATAATTTCAAGCACACATTCGTATGAACTAAACGAAATACTTAATTTAAAAAATATATATTTATTTACGTTCAATAAAGTAAAAGAAAATAAATGTTTTGTGGCTTGTTACCTTTTTACACGAAATTTTTTACAGAATTTTAAAATTAATTGCACATTTTTATTGGTGTTAGGAGGCACTACTAGAATCCTCCAACACCCAACAAACATCTTATTATTTTTACTGACAACTGTGGGGGCCAAAATAAGAATTGGACCTTTATGGCTTTGTGGCTTTATTTGGTAAGGAATAAAGTATATGAATCCATAGAACATCGTTTCCTTATCGCTGGACACACCTACTTACCTTCCGACCGTGATTTTGGGGCAATCGAGAAACACAAAAAATATGTAAACCAAATTTATTCCCCAGAAGACTGGATACAAGTCGTCCAAGAATCAACATCGAAAAATCCATTCATTGTATACAGAATGACACAAGATGGCTTTTATTCTTTTGAAAAAATAAATAATTCTCTTAATAAGAATCAGTTTACAGAAGAGAGAGATAATGTCAGTTTTGCAAAAGTTCGTTGTTTCAAATTCGGGGCTGAACATCCTACTAAAATCTTTATTAAACATGTCTTGAGTGAAGATTTTAAGTCAGTTAATATTGGAAAAAGGGGACAAAAACTAAATCAGCTGAGAGAGCTTTACACATTAAAAAAAAAATACAAAAATCCAGTTCAAATTAATCAAAAAAAGCTTGCAAATTTGAAAGCCCTTTTTCCATATATTCCACAAGTACACCACAGTTTTTATTTTGAAATTGGAGTACAAGGTGTAACTGCTAGTGAAGAAGGCGATGTGGAAACTGAAAATATTGATGGCGACGAGCTTGAATAACTAAATTTGTGTTTTTTTTTCTTTGTATGGCCTTAACTTGACATTTAGATATAAAAAACAAGATATTGTAAGATTTTCAAATAAAATGCATATCTACTCTCGTAAACATAGTATTATTATTTCAAGAATATTTTATAATTACCTACTTTTTTGTTTTAAAGAAAGTAACAAGCCACAGTTTTTTCAACATTATTTTGTTTTTCTTGAAAACCTAAACTCATTTTTTAATTTTTTATATGAAAATACAAAGTAAATGGTAGTTCTGATTATATGTAAAAATATGAACAAGATGTTTTTTATAACATGATTTCAGGATTTGATTATAATTTTTGGGCTGGCTTTTCTCAATATTTCAATATTGTGGCATATTACTGTTTTCCCCCGAGCTCTTCAATTATATAACATACTCTGGAAAAATAATTTATTCTTAAAAGCAAAATTGTCATAAACAGACCTTTAATATGACTGTTTTGTAAGATCATAAAAAATAACTATAACATAATTCCAATGTATATTTATAACAGTGCTAAAAATGCTGCTGAACGTTACTAAAAAATTGTTATAAAACAATTTAGTTTCATAAGCTGATTTATAAGTCACCGAATTATTTATAAAGTAATTTCCTTAATTCCATTATAAGATATTTTATAAATTTGCTGTAGAAATGTTTTAATGATAAATTTATAAAATAGTTCAGTTGCAGACAACGAAATAGTATTTTCTGAAATTCTAACATAATCAATTAGCAGTTAGAAGCATTAATAGAATAACAATAAAACGTAATAATCGTAAAACACTTAAATTTTAAAACAAATTTGCAGGTTGCGGGGAAAAGCGAAAATTTTGTAGGGCTTTTTTATTTTTTCGGGCCAATACACTAAGATTGGCTTGATTTTGTCGTATTTATTTTATGAGAGAGACAACTCTATTAGTTTAGACAAATTAGTATTTCTGACTAAAAAGTGACCGAATCAAAGGATTTTCACGAAGCTTTGTGGATTCTGTTTGTTTTGATCTCTAGATCAAACTCTAAAAAAAAATTGGCCGCTATTGCACCGCAATTGTTAAAACAATGATTTTGTTGATAATAAATTTTAAAAACAAAATGTACTTCTAGATAATTTGATGAAAAATAACAATTTTTTACTCTTGTAAAATTTTCGAAAAAAATGCGTATTTTCCGAGATATAGCAGTTCGAATTTTTTCAAAAAGAGGAGGGGAAAGTGACGAGAAAAAATCCAGAAAAACACTGGTGAACGTATTATTAAAATACAAGACCGTTTTCTTTTCTGACTTTTTCTTAAAGTGCACCCTGTCCCATAAGACCCGAAAATGAAAAGTCTCGTAAACTATGAAATTTAAACATGGACAAATTCAGGCGTAAAGTATAGTTTAATACATTTTTTTGGTCCCTTGTATTTTTTTTCTAACGTGCATATTTTCCTGCTTTTCAACAGGTTTTCACGATCACATTCACATTTTGGATCATGAAAAACTGTTGAAAACTCGAAAAATATATACGTTACAAAGAAAATACAAGAGACCAAAATTTAAAAAATGCATTAAACAATACGTCACTTTTTATTCCCCGTCTCCTTTTTTGGAAAATTACCGAAGGGAAGTATTGTATTCGAGAAAAAATCATCCTCCGAGATTTTTTCGGATTTTCACGTTTTAGATCAAGTAGATTACGAAAATACAGGTTTTTCAATTCCGTCAGTTTGTCTGTCTGTCTGTCGGTCTGTTGGTGCATTATCTAAAAAACTACTTGATTTAGAACTGTCAAATTTGGTAGGTAGCTGACGCTACTGTCAGCGAAGAAATGGTTAAACTTTCACTGAAAAATATGTAGCTCAAATTTAAAATTTACACGTTTCATGGCATTCTAAACCTATTTCAGAAAAAAAAAATTTCAAAACTTTTTCATCATTTTTTATTAGTAGGAAGATTTTTCTTTTTGAATCAGGTGTTTTCACAAATTTTAAATTCACTTTCACTGTGAAGATATTAGAGTTAAAAACACTTGAATTTTGAGAAACAGTCGAATAATACCTTAAAATAAGCCATTTTAATTTTGCATTGAAATTGTTCGCCAAAAACACTGCATCAATTCACTACGCACTCATGGCGTCATCAGTTATATTGTCAGTGTCATTTTGTGTTATAGACACGTTATTTTGCAGATAAATTTCCTAAGTAGCTTTTACAAATCCCGTATTAGGTAGGGGTTTGCTTATTTAATCACGTGTAAAATGTAAATAAAGTGAATAAAATGTTGTGTTTAACAATTTTTAAACGCGATTTAAGAAACTAATATAACCGATGACGTCACCGCGTGTTTTGCGTACTCGTTCAATTACTAAAACATTATGTTATTTATTTGTTGAAATTTCAATTTGATGGACGATAGAATGCTGTTTAAATATCAATAAGTGCTTTAGTATAACAAGTACTTCATTTTAATAATATCAAAAAAGCAAACTTGCACATAGTGAAAACACCTAATTTTTTTTTATGAAATGAATTTAGAAAGCCACAAAACGTAAAAATTTTAAATTTATGCAAACAAATTTTTCCACCTTTTATTCTAGGTAGGTAGTAGTAAGAAAAAAATTCAAAAAATTTTTCCATTTCAAATTTTTTTTCTGAAATAGGTTTAGAATGTGATGGAACTTGGAAATTTAAAATTTGAGCAAAAAAATTCCATTAGTAAAAAAATTTAGAAATTTTTTTTCTTTTTCAAAATTTTCAATTAAAAAAAAATATATGAAATGGATATAGAATCTCATGAAACGTGGAAATTTTAAATTTGAGCAAAACAAATTTTTTTTCATTATTTATTCCCTTTAGACTTAATTTTTACCTTGTATATTTTTCAGTGAAATTTTAACCATTTCTTGACAGTAGCGGCAACTACCTATCAAATTTGACTGCTCTCCTTCAAGTAGTTTTTTTTTAGTTAATTCACCAACAGACAGACAGACAGACTGACGGAATTGAAAAACTTATATTTTCGTAATCTACGTGATCTGAAACGTCAAAATCCGAAAAAATCCCGGAGGGTGACTTTTTCTCGAATACAATACTTCCTTTCGGTATGCGAGGGAAGTAAAAATAAGTTTTCGAAAACTTAATTAAGTCTAAAGGGAATAAATAATGAAAAAAATTTGTTTTGCTCAAATTTAAAATTTCCACGTTTCATGAGATTCTATATCCATTTCATATTTTTTTTTTAATTGAAAATTTTGAAAAAGAAAAAATTTTCTAAATTTTTTTACTAATGGAATTTTTTTGCTCAAATTTTAAATTTCCAAGTTCCATCACATTCTAAACCTATTTCAGAAAAAAAATTTGAAATGGAAAAATTTTTTGAAATTTTTTCTTACTACTACCTACCTAGAATAAAAGGTGGAAAAATTTGTTTCCATAAATTTAAAATTTTTACGTTTTGTGGCTTTCTAAATTCATTTCATAAAAAAAAATTAGGTGTTTTCACTATGTGCAAGTTTGCTTTTTTGATATTATTAAAATGAAGTACTTGTTATACTAAAGCACTTATTGATATTTAAACAGCATTCTATCGTCCATCAAATTGAAATTTCAACAAATAAATAACATAATGTTTTAGTAATTGAACGAGTACGCAAAACACGCGGTGACGTCATCGGTTATATTAGTTTCTTAAATCGCGTTTAAAAATTGTTAAACACAACATTTTATTCACTTTATTTACATTTTACACGTGATTAAATAAGCAAACCCCTACCTAATACGGGATTTGTAAAAGCTACTTAGGAAATTTATCTGCAAAATAACGTGTTTATAACACAAAATGACACTGACAATATAACTGATGACACCATGAGTGCGTAGTGAACTGATGCAGTGTTTTTGGCGAACAATTTCAATGCAAAATTAAAATGGCTTATTTTAAGGTATTATTCGACTGTTTCTCAAAATTCAAGTGTTTTTAACTCTAATATTTTCACAGTGAAAGTGAATTTAAAATTTGTGAAAACACCTCTAGTGGCCAAAATAATGAAAATAGAGAAATGAGTTCCCAACAACATAGATTAAAGTGCGCAGAATCGAATCCTTGTAGTAAAAAAGCACCCATTGTTACGGGAGAAATAGGCAGGATGCATAAAACTCAAAGATGTGAATAAATCAGCTGTATAAAGTTTCCTCTAACATTTTTTTCTCTATGATAAAAATTTGTATGAATTTTGTGATTAGTTCCACATTAAAGCTAAGACTTTTCTCTACATTTTACATTGTTTTCGTTTTTTAGCGGCTCTGAATTTTCCCACAGGACACGTTTCCATGAACGGTGACAACATCCAATGGCACGATACCGTCAATACCTTGGCGTTATCATGGACAGAAGCCTGACGTGGAAACAGAACACGGAAGCGATTATACAGAAGGCGAGGACGAGAAGGACTCTACTATATCCTATGATAGGTAGACAAAGCCAGCTCAACCTGAGGAAAAAGCTCACGCTCATCAGGACCCTCATTGCACCCATTCTGACCTACGCTTCCGTCCCAGAGTAATACAGAGTTTTCACTCAATGCTATTCCCTATGTTCACAGTTTCATTTTTTGCCGTGTGATGTATACCTGCCCAGATTATGCGCAGAAATGTTTCTTCCGATAGACAGGGTTGGCTTCAGCTCAAGATTTACTTCAAGCAGGTGTGGAATTAAGAATTTATTTACATGATATATTATGAATATCATAAATTTATTTAGAAACATTTATGTTTCTAAAATAAATTCCAATCATTAATAATTTTGTAACATTCACGTTAACAAATTGCTTTTCTTTTTAATTGCATTTACATGCATACCTAACCAAAATAAACCGAACTATAGTGAATTATTTTTAATTTAAAAAATATTTCATGGAAAATCCACAAGACAATATTATTATACGAAATTGAACTTTTATCCAAATGAAAATTAAAAGAACATTTCTTTACATGGATAAGTGATCATACTAAAATATTACTAAATATTAAAAATTGTATTGTTACTCCAGTTTATATTGTAAAAAAATGTAGGTTAACACAAAATTGATTGTTGAAAATTTGTACATAAGTGCTTCTAAAGTATTCAAAAGATGCATAGAATAAAGTTTTGTGGGTAAAGTTTCTGAAAATTTTCCTAACAATACTTTCCAACATTGTCATATTAATACTACTCTAATATTAACTAGGAGTAATAAACTCAGAAGTCAAAAAAATATATATATTTATAGAAATAATACATAGAGTATACAATTGTTAACAATATAACGCACTGAACGTGGGTATACAGTTTACCTTTATCGTGAATAAATTTTTTGAAAAAACAGAGATCAACAAAAATGTACTTTAGATATCTCCGATAACTAAATATACAAAATAAAAGTTATTACAATAGTTTTCATCAATAATGGTAAAGTACATATATATTTTCATAATTCTTGCCAGTGTTACTGCAAAACAGACTAAGTTGCACAAGACATGGATGCCTCGGAAAAACAAATTTTCATGTGTGTGTGAGAGAGAGAGCAGGTGCCATTTTTTTATGGTATCACATGTTATTCCGAAAACTTATCTTCACAAAATTGGATAAATTCATCTTTTTCCATTTTTCTCCTTTTCGACTGACGTTCCTGATGAAATAATTTTCATTCCAGTTTTCTGACTTCTTCCCTAAATTTAGTTTTCCGCGGGGAATAGGAAGTAAAAAAGACTTTGCAGTCTGGGTCTGAGCAGATGTATCTGGAAATGAATAAAAAATGAAGAAAATTTAAAATGACTTTTAAAAATATTCATCATTCATTTTACATATTTAAGATGAATTTCAAATCAAAACAATCATAAAATACCATAACTTTCCGTTTAAGTTTTTAACTCTTTATATAGAAACGAAAATATAACATACTAAAAGGAGGAAATTAATGACTCATCAAGAGAATCAGTACTTGAACTCGATCCAGGTTGTTATTCTACGGTAGTAGTCGTCACCAAATGGGATGTAATAGGTTGTATGACAGTTCTGCAATTATTCATATTTTAAATAGGCTTTATCAATGCTGCTAGAGCACAGTGCTGTGATCATGCAATATGAAAAGTAATTTAAACTAAAAAAAAAAATAGAAACCCCCTTTAATTTACTTAATCAATCTTAACCTTACTCAAATATTTGTTTGTTTATACATTTCTAACAACTTGGCTGTTTTAAATTGAACTACATCTATGCACTTGATTGATTGATTGATTGATTTGCCAGCGTAAGGTGGGCATTGCTGCCAATTCCGGTGCAGGGAGATTTGTTCCACCACGCAGCCCGATCGCCCACCGATCATCCCACCGTGTGCCAGAACAAACCCCCAGTGCTTTTATATACCGCCGGACCAGCTGCATACGCTGGATTGGACATTGGACATGCTTGTTGTCAGCAGCGAGAGCCGCATGACGCATGGGGTAGGAGTATAGGATGGAGCGTGTAGGTGTTTGTGAGATGTTTCTTCTTGTTTTCCTTCTGTCTTCATCGGATGGAAAGTGTAGGCGCTTGTGAGATGCTTCTTTTAGGTTTTCGTGCTTCTTTTTACTTTCAGGTTTTTGTGATATGCTTCTTCTTAGTTTCTGTCTGTGATCATCTTCTCTCCTATTCTACTTCTGAGTTTTCCTAGCTTATTCATAATTCTCTCGATTGTTGTAATCCATGTGTAGCATGGCCTCCCTATTTTCAGTTTGTTGCTGTTCATTCGCAGCGCTTTCTTCAGTAGGTGTGTCGTGTCCCGTCTTTGCACATGTCTCCAGTATTTCATTACGTATGATTCTATTCTTTTGATTATTGTTCTTCCCTCTAGTAATGTTGACGTTTTCTGTCGTTTTTGTGGTTTTCCTGTTTTTGCTAGCAGTTGGATAATGTCCCTTTCAGCTCTTCTCAGGCTTCTTCGGTTGGCCTTTATCGTTGCTGCGTTTTTGACTCCATATATCATCGTAGTAGGCATTATGATGGTCGTGTATACCTTTTTGGTTAGGCACCATGGTGGTTTGTTGTCCTCAATGAAGGGTAGTAGAGCTCTTGTGACTCTGTAGGCTGTTTTGACTTGGTCCAGGACTGTGGTGAATAGTCGGGGGGATAGGGGACATCCTTGTTTGACTCCTATATTCTTCATTTTTGATTCCGTCGTCTGTCCAAACCATTGTATTGCAGTGTTTTCGTGTAGGCATGCTTTTATTATTCTGTTTATTAAGTATTGCGGTACTCCCCTGTTGAGCAAAGTGTTGACTATAGCCTCATGCCTTATAGTATCAAATGCCTTTTGGAGGTCAATTGAGACTATATATAGTTTTGTTCCTTCTTTCCACTTTTCTTCCAGGATCCGTCTGGTGGTGTACATGTGGTCGTCTGTCGATCTACCCTTGATAAATGCCGTTTGATAATCTGGTAGTTCGCCGATGTATTTTTCCATTTCTCTGAGGAGGAATTGTGCGTAGTATTTATACCCTACACTGCTGAGTGTTATTCTTCTGTAATCGTCCACGTTTTGTGGTGATTTGATTTTAGGGAGCGGTATCTGTATGGTTGTATTCCATTCCTCAGGCAGGGGTGTGGTTTCCGTCCATGCGTTGGTGATGATTTCTAGGATTAGCTGTTTTATGTTGTCCGGTCCATAGTATACTAGTTCGTTATTTATTTTATCTATTCCCGGGGCCGTGTTTCTTTTAGCTCTGGCCATTATTTCTAGTAGTTCGTCTTTTGACGGTGGCTTTCCCAGAGGCCAGTGGTCCATTTCTTGTATTGGTTCTATTTGACTTCTCTCTGCGTTTCCTTCTTCTAGTTTCCTGACCCAATGCTGCAGTGGTATGTATTTTCTTGACTGCGTATTGTTGTTTCTCCTGTATGTTTTGGGGTGTCTAAAGGTTTGGTTTAATCTCTGTCCTGCTGGAGTGGATTCTATGTTTTCGAAGAATTCCCTGCTTTTTTTTTTTTCTGTTCGTGCCTCCTCTCTGTGTCTCTTCTTTCTTTCCTCGCTTCTATTATCTTTTTGTCTATGTTTGGTGTATATTGTTTTCCTGTGGCCTTTATTTTCTTTAGTTTTTCGTAATTTCTTTTCGTGTCTTTTCTTTTTGGGCCCATAGGGGATTTGTTCCTTTTCAACGTTTTCCTCGCCGCTATTTTGATTTTTAAACCCATTGTTGACCAATTTAGTTCCTTTCCTGTTAACTGTTTTTCTATCTCCTCCTGGTATTTCTTTTTTATTCCTTTGTTTTGTAGCAGTGAGATGTTCCATGTGTCATTTGCTGTTTTGTTGTATCTTTTTTTCTTCTTGTTTCTTTATTACTAGTGTTCCATATAATATTTTGTGATCTGTTTTGACGTTTGTTGCTTGTTTTGCCTTCATATTTTTGACCCTGTCCCTTATTTTTCTATCCACTAGGATATGGTCTATTTGAGGGTTGATGTTTCCTTTATTCCAGGTATTAAGGCAGGTTAGGTTCTTGCTCCATGTGTTTCTAACTGTTAGATCTAACAGATGTGTCAAGTTTTTTAGAAAGCTTCCATTATCGTTTGTCCATGTGTGAAGTAAGGTTTTTCCTATGATATTCTTGTCTTCATGTGTTTGGTCGTCCTTTCCTATATGCGCGTTGAAGTCTCCTAGTATTATTGTGTTCATTTTTCTATTCCTATTTCTTCTAGTCTCTTGGGTAATCTGCCTGAATACTCGTCCTGCCCGTTTGTCGGTGGGCACATGTACTCCTAGTATGCATATGTTTTCCTTTCCAATTTGTAAGTCTGCCATGGTTATGTTTTCGTTTACTTTTCTTGTCTTTATCTGGATAGGGGTGTTCCGTCTTATTGCCCATGCGACTCCTCTGCTGGTTTTTTCTTTGTCCCCTCCACTTAGATGCCATTTGTAGTTGAGTAACTGCAGTTCCGTCTATCGTGTGTGTCTCTTGTATGCATGCAACGTGTATGTGTTCCATCATAAGAACCTCATCGATTTTTTCTCTTTTCTCTCTCGCTATGCATCCTCTGACATTCCATGTCGCCAGAATGATGTCATCGTGTTGTAATTCTTGACTGTTGGCTTCCTCTGTTCTTTGTGATATTTGGTACATGTTTATGTGCGTTGCTTCCTCTAATTCTGGGCGAGGTGTTATAGCCCCAGTTCGAGCGTATGTTTCTTCTGGTTGTTCTGCTTCATGTTTTTCTTGTGCAATAATCGCGCTATCGTAGTGATTTCTTTCGTTTCAGTGCTTCCTATATACTATCTCTAGTGGTGTGTTCTCTCTTCCCTGTTGGTTAGTAGGATGGAAGATTATATGCTCCTTCTTCTTGATGTACTATTATTGTCCTGTTTTTCATATTTGTTGTTACTGCAATTGTTTCCTACCCGCCCGCCCCCCCAAAAACCTTCTCTTCTCAGATCTCGAATGAATGCATTTATTTTTCCCTAGAGTTGTATCTATTGTAACGGGGTGCTAGTTCATGGATGGATGCCTGCATGAATGGCATGAAATGGTCTAAGTGATTTTCGATATAGTCAGCTACTTGTTTTCGTAGGGTTTTCGTCGCATTGGTATGTGCCTGTGATGTTATATTTTCTCCCTCCAGTTGGTGGTTTAATGCTCCATATAGGCAGTTTCCGTCGCCGTCGATTTTTTTTTTTGTACCAGTAATTGACGTGTTCTCGTTTCAACGTCCTGTATTAGTGTGTCCATTTTATTTGCCTTGTTTTTCAAAACCAATATTAGCTTGCTGTAAGAGAGTCTTTTTATTATGTTATCTGTATCGCGGTAAAATAACTTTTTACAGCGAGTTGCAAATGAGAAAGCGGCCCGAGAGAAACCTCCGCACACCCTGTATATTGTTTTGATTTTTGTAGTGCCTAATTCAAATTCCCCATATAAAACTAATAACTCTGCAGCGAGAAACAAAAAGTTTATAGTAAATAAATTATTTCTTAAACAAAAGTACCCGTTCCACATGAAGAATTCATTCATTCGCGTATATGTGAAACAATGGATTTCCGAATCACAACATTCTTCCCATCTGTGAAGGTTTAATAAATATATCTTATCTTAGAAATCCGCAACGTTTTTAAATTATTAATAGTCTTACTGCATGTGTAAGTATTTAATAGTTGATTACATACTTGTAATTAATTTATGCTAAAGTCTTACCTGAATCTATGACAGAGTTGAAAATTGATGGTATATATAGCGTTCATTTAACTTGTTTTTCAAAAGATTTGAAAACATGTCTTCACCGAAATGCAAGCTGCACACTGCACACCCTGTAACTACTGCACATATATACGAGTGTGGGATAAATTTATTATATTTCCACGTCCATAATTTCTTGCCCAGGCTAAACTTGTAATATAAATATATAATTATAATTACGCTTTTATTTATTTTATTATTAATTTCTTTTTACCTCTCATGATCCTTGGGGAAACTGAATAATATGATATTCATTAATCACCCAACTAAAAAACACTATCATAAATGTACAAAAATAATTCTACATAGAAAAATATTATGAAAAAAATGTTGTAACTAATTATCAAATGTCACAGAGCCTAATCACGACGTTCGACGTTCAAGCAAATACTGATTTATATGATGCGCAGATCATTTCTAAATCGGTACCTGCCCAAAGTGGAGGAGAGAAAGACAGAAAATTAAGCCATGAAACGTCATCAGTGAAAACTCTGTATTTAAATCTACTCTGTGGCTCCGTTGTCTGGGGATACCAAGCAGCCACCTACTTGAAAAGGATACAAGTCGTGGAAAACATCGCACTCAGGTGCGCCGTGGATGCACCATGGTTTGTCAGAAACGCCGACATCTTCAGGCACCTGAAATACACCCCGGTAACTGAAGTCATCCAAGACAGAGCAAGGAAACTATACGCCCGTACAGCAGAGCATGGGAATCCGCTGGTGAGACAGGCGACTCACTAGGACCCCAACGACGCTTCTAGGCACAAGAGGCTGAAGCTCCAGATCCTGGATAATGGGTAAGTATAATTAACCTTCCTTTCAGCCCGATCTTCAAGCCACGCCGTAAGGAGACAATGACCAATCACCCGATCCCGGGGGTATCCAGCGAGCACAATCCTTGAGCTACACAGACCAAAACTTCCTTCCGACGAAATCGGAGCACATGATGCCAATTGGCACCCTGGGCTCCGACTAGTCACACACCCCCAAGCCCTTCCAAACTCCGAGAGGGTGCGGCAACAGTCGTTCCCTCTCACGACAGACGAAAGACGCTCCCGGGAGCCGACATGCCAGCGAAGAACGAAACTCAAGACAGAAGAGCGCCAGAAGAAACAACCCAGCTGGCAGAATCCAACAGCCAGGACTAGGGGAGGTGTGCTAACTTCGCCTACACCGTCTGCATTTGCAGGGGGGGTAGTCGTAAAAAGCGGGCCCACCCCTTACGAGGCCGGTCCAGGTCTACAGCGATGATTGGGACAAAAAGCTCAAGCTCGACCCCTAATCATCCGAGACCGTCATCAGAGTCAAGAATATTGGCGCGGCTCTGAATAGTAATAATTATCGATCGATATGTCCGGTCGTACAAAACTCCCAGAGAATTCTCATTTTCCTCGCATTTAGGAGTGGCTCAAAACTATAAGTGGAAAACTGGATTTATCTCCTAAACGGCTTAAGTAAGACAAAAATTTGTAAAGAACTATTTTGTAGAAAAAGAAACGAGCTACAAATTTTGTTGAAAACTTTTTTCTGTATTTTTATTATTTTAGCCGTTAGAGCAAAGAAACCGAAAATCAAAAAGTTTGTTCAAATTTTTTTGAATTTTCCCGGAACTTGGAAGTACAAAGAATGCATCATTCCATTCTACAGGTTATTAACTACTTAAATCCCAGAGAATTTTCTTTTAATAAAATTTGCGAGGTTTTTACAACATTTTGCCTTCATTGCCTGTACTATATAGAAGTGATGTGAAAGTTTTTCGCTCAAATTAAAAATTTCCACGTTTCATGACGTTCTAAGCCTATTCCAAAAACTTTTGAAATAAAAAAATTTGCTAATTTTTGCTCAGTACAAAATTTTAAAAAAGATGACGGAAATTTTTTTTTTTGCTCATATTTATAATTTCCACGTTTCATGACATTCTAAACCTATTTAAAAAAAATAATAATTAAAAAAATTTACTACTATAGAATGGATGACGAATTTTTTTTTTACCACTAGAATATATGAAAAAAAATTTTGCTTGCTCAAATTTCAAATTTCTACGTTTCATAATATTCTAAACCCATAAAAAAAAAAAATTAAATTCTTTAACCGCTACTATACTTCCACTCCACTACGTGAATGTGGAACTGAAAATGTGACAGATGGCAATACTGTTTGTCATATGCACCTATTATAGTTTTATTGAAAAATGTACAGGGTGGCCATTCCAAGAAATAATTCAACCATGGTGGACATTTGTAAAGGTATTTGCGCAAACTTTCCATATTTGGCACCTGTTATTTAGTATTGAATTTTTGCTGTCGGATGACACTCTGCATATTTTTTTGACCAAAAGCTATCAGGTTTTCTTTGTAATAATAGTGATAACTATATTCTGATTATTATTCTCAATGTCATTTTGTAATTAATATTTTTTTAGAGTGACCGCCATGCACAAATAAAGAGGGAACTTTTTCAAGTTTAGGTCGATTTTCATCTAATTTGCCTACACTACATTACAATATTTAGTTTTTTAAATTTCGGATTCGCCGTTAAAATGGCGTTACTTTCAAACATGACGCAGTTTTTCATTAGTCCTAATTAAAACATTGCGCTTGACGTTTTTTAATTTCACAGTTTTATATAAAACCGTGAGCAGCGCACTTTTAATTACATTGAAATTTACTCCCCTGTTTATACCCTTTACAAATCTTAATAATAAAAACAAGTAACTATAACTTAATTAGGACTATGTAATGTTTTATGTTGCTCATAATTTAATTAATTTTACTTCTTATTTGCAGACAGGAAGTTTAAATTAGAGTTTTAATTTAAAGTTCATTAGAGTAAATATATTTTAGTACAGTGAGTTTATTGTTACCAACTTCGTTTCTTATATTACAAAAATAATAAATTGACATTAAAATAAATAACTCAGATAATAACGTTGACAAATTAATCCATAATTAACTATTATCCTTAACTTGCTCATATAATAATAAAATCAAAATAAAAAATGATAATAATAGAATAGTAATAATATAAATATTATAGAAAGAAATTTAAAAAATTATAGATATTAATAATTTGTTTATACCTACTCATTTATGAAGCTGTAATTTTTTGATAAAGACATCATGCTTTTTAATAAATAATTTGGAACATGATTACAACACACGACACAAAAATAAATTGTCCACCAACAAAACAAACTTTTCGTATACCTATCCAAAAAAAGTTGAATTTTCAATAATAAAAATATATGTTACCTTTAGAGTTGAAAAATTAAGGTAAAAATAAAATAAAACAGGAGTTAAAGTAATTACTAACCAAAAAGTTTAGTATACGAACATATTTCTTGGATCACTTTTTGTTTTAAAGATTTTATATAAAAAACTGCTGCCTAAAAAATCAATGCTTCCATATTCAGATTTCCCATCCAAGTCTCTTTAAATGAAAACATCTTATCCCAAACTTGCACTCTAGTAAGTGAAAATAATGGCTTATAGAATTTTAATAATATAATATCTGAAATTGTTGGCTGCGAGGTTGTAATGAGGATATATAATATTTTTTGAAAACTTTTATTCTGATAAACACACTCAAAACACAATTTTGTTTTGATAACTCACTCCTCTAATAACGGAGTGGAGATGTTGGATGTGGTAGTGGAGGTGGCAGATATTATAAAGAAAATTGAGACTCTGACCTCTAGCATATACACCAAATCCCAAGTATCTGGACTCTTACTAGTTTTCTTTACTTATTTATCCCTATTTATCCACCAATCCTTCAACGAAATAAGCTCAAAATATAATCTGGTTCCAGATCTCGTTATAATACGTACGTACACCAAATTTCAAGACAATATCTAAATTTTATTTTGTTAATTTCTTTAATATTGAAGTGAGGGAAGTAGAGGGAGTGGTTAAACATCTTGACTATAATTGCGCTCTAGTATGTAGAAATAATTGGTCAGAATTTTAATAATACTTGAGGCAGATATTAGTAAGAATTGATGCGTTGGTTCTTAGCATATACGCCAAAAATGAAGTTTCTGGAATCTTTTAGTTTGCTCTACTGATTTTCCCCAATTTACAACACAAATGAATCATCCCATCGCCCTCTTCGAGGGAGGCAAAAAATAAAGGGCCGCGTAAATGTTGCCCAAGAATTCTAAAAAAATTCAGGCACATTTTTACTGCAAAAAGAAGCATCTTTTGTCCCTTGTTTTTTTTTTTCCAAAGCGCTTCCTTCTCCCTGAAAAAAAAACAAGAAAGGAAATTAGTAACTTTTTTACGGGAGAAGGAAACACCTCAAAGAAAAGGTTTAAGAAGCAACTGTTGTTTTTTCTTGTCTAAAGAATATGCCTGAATTTTCTGGGATTTTTCTAAAGAAATTTAAAAAAATAGAGAAATTCTTGGCCGAAATTACTTTTGTCTAAAAAATTCTGAAAACCGGCAGGCGTGTTCTATCGACAAAAATAAACCGATTTTGTTCTTGGAGATTTTCTCTAAAACGCTTACTTCACCCTAAACTAATTAATCAAAGTCTATGAATTATTTTTTTTGTTATTTTTTTCCGGGAAAAAGAAGTACCTTGGGTAACAACACCAGGAGATAAAAGATCCTCATATTTGCCCAAAAAATGTGCCAGATTTTTTTCAGAATTTTTTGGCAACATTTGGTCCTTTGGTCCTTTGTTTTTCACCTCTCTCTTGAAGAGAGCGGGTCAAGTGGCCTGCTGTTGGGGTTAAATGGTACCTACAGATGCCTACAATATCTCCACCAAGCGGTGGCAACTGCGGTGCATGATCCACTTTTGTCGATGGGCCCCCGTACTACAATAACAGAACAATTCTTTTAAATTTGTCACAAAAATTGATTGAAATGATCTCCATCCCGTAAATAGACATTTCGGCATGTCGAATTAAAGACATACGCACTCCGTTCAACACATTTGGTAAATTACCACACTAAACTATCAACTAACATTGTCAACAAAAGAAAAGCTTGGTCCAAAATTCAAGAAGCAACACAAAAGGAACGAACAAGTAAGTAGTTTCTGTACGTAACCAAGTACTTAACGACTTGAACGGTAAGTCAATAAAATACATCTTAAGTGGCATAAAATTCAAAAAGAACAAAAGCAACATAGAAAAACAACAAACAGGTAGGTCGTGTGTACGTTCTTCACTAAGTAACTAAGTAACTACATAAATTAAAATATTGCTTGAGAATATCACAAGGGAGAAGGGAGAGTACCTAACTGCACAAATGTCAGGGTAATATGCGCAAGCAAGCACGAAGACAATAAAGACTACCCCAATATGCCAGCAGTTCTCAAATATTATTATTTAAAACGTTTGAAATTTTCTTACAATTTCTCCAATACTATGGGCTTTAGACCCCACGTCATATAAGGTTTTTTGTTTGTCTAGTCGTTCCCCACCATACATTGTTTTTTAATGACATGAAACTAATTACACTCTATATAACGGTGTGTAAGCGAGACACTCTATATGTATTTATTAGTTTACCTTGACTTCATTATGGCCTCTGTCCCAATAGTATCTATTTACCCACGCAGCCATCATTTTGTGGCTATCGAAAATTATTCAAAATGTCCATCACAAATTAACTTTTTCTATCTAAGATTTCTAACATCATTGCGGATGACACCTTTTTAGTAGAAGTAGTATCATCAGGAGTGGGACTTGAAGTCATTTTCACTTCATGTCATTTAGAAGTTAAGATTATTAATCAGCTTGTTTCTTACAACAAAAATTCCAATAAGAAGAATAAGAGTAGTAACTTTTAATTTAAGAAACTATCTACGCTTGTATGAATCTCCACCTTTCCAAAATTTCTCCGGTACATTTCCACCACCTTCTTCGATTTCCCCACAATATTTCTCCACTTTCCCGCCGTCTTCCCTTACCTTCTCTACATATTTTCTTTTCTCTCTCACCTACACCTACCCTCTCCTACGTTCAATTTAAAGTAGCCAGATATTATCTAAGTTGGAAAGATATCTAGACGTGTACAAAATTTTATAAAAATATCTTGAGCCGTTTTCAATTTATGGTGGAATAAATAATATACAGACACACAAAAACAGATAAACAAAAATTCTATAAATATATTTCCTGGCATTGGTCTCATTATTATTATTATTATTATTTGTTTTGCACGTCTTTAGACGGAAGGTGATAGTTACGGTTTTTTCAAACAAGTAATCTATCAATTCTACTGGGGAAGGTTGAGGTGAGACCGGACTATTGCTGTTGTATTTAGATAATATTATTATTATTATTATTATTTTTTTCCACAACTTACGTTGGTAGCATGACTCCTGTCAGACACGGGGCCCCTAGAGGCCAACGTGTCCGTCAGTGGCTAACACACGGCGGATAGTGCGACATGTCGATAGTATGACAGATTTTTTATTATTATTATTATTATTATTATTATTATTATTATTATTATTATTATTATTATTATCAATCTTGAATTATGGGAAAAAATAAAATTACACAAACACTGATCAATAATCGTTTTTCTACTTCCTAATCTCGTTTTTTTAAGATTTACTTTATCTACGGTTATCAAAAATATACTTATACTTCAGATGTTCACATAGTGAAACAAGTCACATAATAATTATACGTGTTCCAAATTTCAAGTAAATGTATCAATTTTATTTTATTTAATAATGGAGTGGTGGGGATAGCAAATGTTAGTAAAAAATGCAAGGCCTTGGTTTCTAGTGTATACACCAAATCCCAAGTTTCTGGATTCTTATCCAGTCGCATTTATTTATTTTCCCTTATTTGCCCTCCAACCCTTCACCGGAATAAGCTCAAAATATAATCTGTTTCCAGTTCTCGTTATAATACATACGTGTATCTTTCATGTCAATTTCTTAAACTGTTCCAGAGAAAACGTGCGCACAAAGAAAAAAAATGTTACAGACCGACTGACAGACAGACAGACAGACAGACAGACAGACAGACAGACAGACAGACAGACAGACAGACAGACAGGAATTTTTCTCGGTCAAATATCAAATCTCGACGTTTAATGACATTCTAAACCGATTTCAACAAAAAAAAAGTTGAATTTTTTTTTACGAATACTCGTTACGTGGAGGTGGAAGTAATGAATTTTTAAATGCAAATATATGTGTATGAAATTATAAATTGCAAACAAAAGTATTAAACGTTGAAGAACTTTTTCAAATATTTATAATAGAATTACCTATAATTCATTACTTATATGTTATTTACTTCATCCAATTCTTGTTTAAAAATTAGAATGCATTTTGTTGATTTGGTTGAGCATGTGTATTGAATAATGGTAGATGTGAAAGACGAAATATCATAAATAATATGAAATGTTTAATTTGAATATAAAGTGAGGGAATGATTAATGTATTCGAGGTAAAGCAAGGCGTTCCGAGGGCGTTACAGTCGCGCCTACATATGCACAAGGCACTAATTATTGCTCCCACTCACGAAGTGCCCGCTGAAAATTGCTGCTAAGAGAGCAGTGAAAGATTCTGTAGATCGTTGCCTAAATAATGGTAATTATATTCTCCAATAAATTGTGCTAAATTTATATTAGTAGTCAATATCTTGCACATTCTCTAATGAGACAACAACGTTAATAACAACGAATTTACTGAAGAAAAGTTAAGGACGTAATGATTTACATAAAACAAGCTAAGCTTTATACTTTTCGCCGATTTACTGCACATTATATATAGGATACTCTTCGCAATTTTTTTGTAAATAAAATTAGTTTAGATATCTTTTAATTGCAAAACATTAAAAAATAAACTGTTAACAATTTTTTTATTTATTGATCAATTTTGTTTATAAATAGGTTCTTTCTCTAGCTAACATTAACTTACTGTCCAAATTTTAATATAATCGGATAGTGAGACAGACGCACACAGATAGATGGATGGACATTTTGAAATTTGTTATGAATTCGATCACACAACACAGGTGGTATTACTGGTTTTAGAATTGTGCCGTTCAACTCTCCGTTTTGCACTAGCCAAAAGTATTAATAATAATAATGGAACTATGAAACAATACTTGAATAGAATTACAAATTGTGTGATTAAAGCAATACTTACTATTATTAGTCACCGAATGTATTATTAAGGGTTTTGAAAGTAATCGTAGTAAAAACAATAGTAAGGAAATTGACATAGACCCTGATACTTTTGTAAATTTTTTCGCCACATTAGCTGATCACTTAATAAATAAATAACTTACCGATAACAAACAGAAATGCAGTTCAATTTTTGGAACATACACCAGCATCAAATACTTTTTCTTGGAGCCGGTCACAACATTAGATGTTAGGGAATGAAATCAAAGCCCTTAAAGACTCATATTGCAATGATATTTATGATCTAAATAGTATGATAATTAAAGAAACATTAGATTTTTTTGTTTATCCACTAACTATTATTACAAACAAATGTTTTAGTGAAGAACATTTTCTAGCTGTTGTCAAAATTGCGAAAGTTGTACCAATCTTTATAAAAGGCGACAAATGTAGTCCAGATAATTACCGTCCCATATCAATTTTTTCCAAGATAAGAGAAATTGTTTTAAGAAATCGTAATCAAATATTTTGAGAAGTATTAATTACTACATAAATCCCAATTTGGTTTTTGAACTAATTGCTCGACAATAAATGCAGTCTGCAAGATCGTGAGTGACACAGTGCAGGGCTTTAAGCAGGGCAAAGCCTTCGGCTTGTTCAACATAGTATTTTTGTGGAAAAACTTAGTTTTTATGGAATAGAGGGAACACCATTATCTCTTCTTGAGTCTTATCTGCGAAATGAGCAGCAATGCGTTTCAATAAGTAATATAAAGTCTAATTTTAGATCGGTAGCGCATGGTGTGCCTCAGGGTTCTGTCCTGGGGCCACTGTTATTTATTATTTATATAAACAATTTATTTTATTACTTATTTCCTAGCCGAATTATTATATTTGCTAATGACGCTACCCTACACGAATCAGATAAATGTCTTGCAAATTTACATGAAACAATATCTGAAATTGAAAGTAGTGCCGAACTGCAGTAAAATTCCAATATGCTAAAACACAAAGACTGATTTTTTTCACTAATAACCTCATTACAAAATGGGACAATGTCAAACTTTTAGGCGTGGTTCTCGACGATACTTTAACTTGGTTGTGCCATATTGAGCAACTCAGTAGTAAATTGGCTAGTTATTTTTTTCTAGCGAGACGTCTTAAATATGTGGTAAATAATTATACACTGTTATCAGCGTACTACTCACTGATTCACTCTCATATTAGCTATGCGGTCGTACTATGGGGAAGCTCAACAAATGCGCTCAGGATTTTTAGCCATTTTATCACTGAAAAATATTTAAAAATTTTAATGAAAAAACTTTTGCGCCAAACGGATCAGACAGAGGTTGGTTCTTGAATACTTGATTGTTTCAGTGGCAAAATACCCAACAAAAAGTAAGAATATCTGAAGATGCCACAAATAAACAATTATAGACAATATTCTTAGACAACAATAACAAACTACTTATTAGAATTATTGCTAATGCTAATTACTTCCACATCCACCTAGTGGATTGGAAGTAAGTAGGTATAGTAATCGTAAAAAAAATTCAGTTTTTTTTTACCTGAAATAAGTTTATAATGTAATGAAACGTAGAGATTTTAAATTTGAGCGGAAAAAAATTATGTCTGTCTTTCTGTATCTTTTTTTGTCCGCACGTTTTCTCCGGAACGGTTTAAGATATTGACTTGAAATTTTGTACACGTATATATTGTACCGAGATCTGAAACCGGATTGGTTTTTGAACATATCTGGTTAAGGGTTGGGGAGTAAATAGGAGTAAATAGGGGGAAATAAGTAAAACAAGTTGGTAAGAGTACAGAAACTTAAAATTTGATGTATATGTACCTGAAGTCAAGGCCTCAAATTTTTTTATGATATTGTCCATCCCCCCACCACCCCCACCCACTCCATTATTAAAGGCGTTGACAAAATGAAATTGAGATATTCACATGAAATTTGGTACACGCATATATTATAATGACATCAGTAACTGGATTATATTTTGGGATTATTCTGGGGTTAAATAGGGGTAAATAGGGGAAAATAAGTAAGGCAAGCTGGTAAGAGTACAGAAAGTTGAAGTTCGGTGTATGTCAGTATGTGTATGTATCTCAATTATATTTTATCAACCCCTTGAATGATGGAGTGGGGGGGGGGGTGGAGGGGGATGGAAAATGTTAGAAAAAATTTTGAGGCCTTGGCTTCTAGTACATACACTAAATTTCAAGTTTCTGTACTCTTACCAGCTTGCTTTACTTATTTCCCCTTATTTACCCGTATTTACCCCCAACCCTTCACCAGATATGTTAAAAAACAATCCAGTTCCAGATCTCGTTATAATATATACGTGTACAAAATTTCAAGTCAATATCTTAAACCGTTCCGGAGAAAACTCGGACAAAAAAAAGTTAGACAGACAGACAGGCCGACAGGCAGGATTTTTTTTTCTCGCTCAAATTTGAAATCTCGACGTTTCATGACATTCTAAATCTATTTAAAAAAAAGATTTTTTTTTTACGATTACTATACTTCCAATCCACTACGTGGATGTGGAAGTAATTACTCCAGTTTTGAGTAAAAACGGTATCTACAAGTGGATGCAAAGAAATTGTTCAATCCCAGGAGCCCCGGAAAGAGGTACGTGAGGGAACATTGCATTCTAAGCAACTTTTATGATATGAACAATTTTTGGAATATCACTAGTTTTAGAGATATTCAAGTTTCAATATATTTTTTTAAGTAACAAACTTTTAAAAAACCGCTACCTAAATAATTACTACTTCCACATCCAGATTTCCCAGCCAAGTCTCTCTAAACGAAAATATCTTGATACTATATTTTCAGTATAGTAGTTATGTGGAAATAATTGCTCATAGAATTTTAATATTATGTTTGAAATCTTCCGACCCAAGGTGATAATGGGGGTGGCTGATGCCAAATAATTTGCTCTCGTGCACAAACTGAATCACGAGTTCATTTTGTTGAACCCTTAATAATGGAATGGTGGTAGGGGTGACAATTGTCATAAAAAAAACCGCTGCCGAAAGCATCACTACTTCCACATCCAGATTTTTCATCCAACTCTTCAACGAAATCATCTAAAAATGTACTATATTTCCAGATGTCGTTATACCAAATTTCAAGTGAATATCTCAATTTTGTTAAACCCTTTAACAATGGAGACGTCGGTGGTGGAGGGAGGGGTTAAAAATATAAAAAATCTGAGGTCTTGGCTTCTAGAATATACACCGAATTCCAAGTCACTATACTCTTGTAGATTCTTTAAGGGGTCGCTCGGCTCTGAACAACCCTTCTTCACATCGACCTAAAATATCTTTTGTGAATTACCCTACAATTAGTTGTTGCCCAGGCCCAAGCTTTTTGCAAAGCTTATGATTTTCCTGGGGGCTAATTTCCCTAGGCGTTAGTTCCACCATTTCTATGTTCTTTAGCCTAGTGCGGACTAGCATCTTGCACTCGCAAAGAATGTGTTCCGCAGTTTCTGTTGCAGTATCACAGTATTTGCACTTGTCGTCATCTGCCTTGCCCATATTCTTAAGATTATATCTCAAGGGGCAACGGCATGTTAAAAGGCCTGTCATCAGCCTTAAGTCGGACTTATCGAGTTCGAGAATCCTTGTGGCATTCTTTGTCGAATAAATTAGGAACTTTTCTCTTGTCTTTGGCATGAAGTATTCCTCTTTATGTTCTCTTTCCCATTTTAGGATCTCCTCCATGTTGTGCCCCTTAGATAAGCCACAAAATGGTTCAGGTCTAAGAAAATGGGGCTTCAGCACCTTTTTTGCAAGGGCGTACAGTGGGGCCCAACCGAACTTTTTCAGACAAATTAACTTTCTGAAAGTACTTTATTGCCAAATGAACTGATTCTTTTTTTAAATACTCAGATCCAAATTCCTAATCGATCTCTCTAGGCAGAATTTTACAATTTCGACAGTTGGCAGCTGTCTGCCTGCTGTCAAAATACAAAATCTGTGTATTTTTTTAACAATGGTATCTGAGTTAGGAACAAAAACCCTGTTTAGGGTTCTTGAGAATTCTGATCAAGAATTCACTGTCAGTATAAAATATTAAGACTTGACAGCTATCAAATCTGCTGTCAAAATACAAAATTATGGAATTTCTCCACAAAGAAGCTGATTTAACGGAAAAATTTTCTATTCAGGAATTTGAAGAATGCGGATCGTGAATGTCATAATGCAACCTTGGCACCCGGCAGATGTCAAGTGTTCTGTCAAAGTAAAAGATCTTTTAATTTCTCCCCAGAAGTGGTCGTTTTAGAAGAACAATCTTTATTTAAGTTTTATCGCAATTAAAGTTTAATTACTAAAATTTAAAACATCATATCTCAAGAAGTATAGGTCCCTTTACCTTGAAATTTACAGGAAAGATGAAGGTCAATTAGTACCAATATTGCTCAAAATTTCAAGTCAAGTTGTTAAACATTATCTGAGAAAATCTATTTTCTGAAAATTATAATAAAAATTAATATTTCGCCCGGAGGGATCGATTAGGAATTTGGTTCCGAACACTAAAAAAAAAGTCAGCTCGTTTGGCCATAGAGTGTCTTCAGAAAGGTAATTTGTATGAGAAAGTTCAGATTGACCCCACTGTGGGGCGTTAGCTAATTCGTTTTCCTCTATTCCCTCGTCACATCAAGGTAATCTTGTTGTTTCTTGCCAGTTGCTTCACGGATTGTTTGCATTCCCAGGCAATTGTAAACTCAAAGGTGTAAGACCTGAGAGCTTTTAACGCTGTCTGGCTATCTGAGAATATATAGATCTTTGCTCTTCGAATGCCTTTATTTATGCCTGAGCACATAGATCTATAGCATAAATTTCTACTTGGAAGATGGTTGAGGTCTTACCTAGAGCCCGCTACGTCCACGCCAACCCTTTCAGCCACCTTCGATCCACCTGCACACCAGATGAGTGACCCTTTTTCCAACTGCAGGGCCTCGACTCTGCCTCTCTGACGGTTCTCAATACGCACATCAAACGGACAGTCAAAATCCCGTTTGAATGAGACTTGAAGTCTGCGGTTGGCAAATTACCACAATCGGATTGATGCCATTGGAATACCTATAAAAATAAAACATCATTGTCTATACTTAAAAATCAATATTCTGATGAAGCCGAAATGGAAATGGATCATGAACATTATTTTTGTATGTTTAGAAATGAAGGGAGCGATATTAATAGTCAATCAGATGATTCAGAGGCAAGCTCAAGCGAATACGCTTAATTTTTTCTCTCCCACTTTATATTTACTTTTGGAAACAAAAATATGTAATGTTATTAATTGTAACGATGTAATTATTCATTGTAAGTATTTTAGTGTATAAAGTTTTTAACTTGTTTACCAAGACAAATAAAGTTCAATATCTTGGGTTATAATTGTAGTAAAAATAAGTTTTTTTTTCAAATTAGGGTAGTAGTAAATGTTTTTTACGTATTTTTAAAAACAATTATTTATATTTCAGTAATATTACTTTTGAAATTGGCAAGAAACAACTGTTTAAGCAGCAACAAGAGAAAAAAAAAATATGCTTTTAAGAGCGAAAAAAGTTTATTATTTTGTACCGTCAGATAGTACATAAAAAACTTGTGTCTTGATGCAAGGCTCATAACTATAGAATGCTCTCCAAAAACAATAGACAATAAAATTTTCGGTTCAAGGCCATTTTTAGCTGTATTTAAAGATAATTCATTTTAAAATTTAGCCCACTTATTTAGGATCATAAGAAGTATCCTTTTCGAGAATTTCGAAAACTAAAAAACTACTAACCGCCGCGGTTCTCCTTTTTTTGAGGTTATGAAATCAATTTAATGTGTGAAAACCTACACAATATTGTTATATATTTCTTCTGATTAATTTGGTTCTTGCATCATTCCGATCCGAATAACGGAACCTGATATTTACAAAAATGTAAAGCAGAAACAGGACAAGATGAAGGAAAATCTCTTTACATGACGATTCCATTTTCACAAAAATGTTTGCTTATTCGTCTCTACTAATATTGTTTGAATCTTGAATAACTCGAATAGATCATTAATGTTGTGGAGAAACCTATGGAACATAAAGCAATTCTTTGTGATTTTTTTTATGGTATACGCAATAATTAATTTGATACATTGAAATAATTTTCCCAAAGTATCATTAGATATAGTAAACTATTCAGAAAAATGTTTAGTTTTATCATGAACCAAAACTGTGTAATGTATTTACAAGTTTCTCTTGTAAACGCCATGTCATTAAAAGTAATATCTTTTTTTACTATAAACGGTTAGGCATATTCTCCGATTATTAATAAAATAATTGGCTAATAATATTCCGACAATGTCAAAACAGCCTTTATTAAACTGTGCTATGCCGTCATGTTACTTTTATTGAAGAGTATAGAATTTAATAAGCCAATAAAATGACGTCCCACCATAAACAATTATTTTTTATTGATTTCCTCTTAACATTGGACACAAATTGTCATTCTCATAACCTAAGTTATTTCTGTAATTTCTTACAGAAGATAATTTTCAATTATGTATTTAACGACTGCATCAAATACAAAGATTATTGTTAAATGAATTAATAATACCAATACTTATCATCAATTTTTTTAAATATCAGTTAGGAAATGTTATAATATTAAACATGAATAATATAGCTACTCGCATTTTTTTAGAAATACCAGAACGAGCAGGAATTATTATATGATTAACAGTTTGCTCTAAAAGACACAATTTACTTCTACGTGGTGCCCCTGAGAGTTTATTCAACTTCATGAAAGCCAACTAACTCTACAATTATTATCAGAGACGTCAGCTGTAATAACAACATTTTTATTATTTAGCACAAAATGACCCCAAAGTTTTGCTAATATATACAGTGTGTCCCAAATTCGATCCTCACAATTGGGATATCGGAAACTGTAAGAGATAGAGAGTCGGTTAAATAAGCAAAATTCTGGCAATTTTAATGCTGATTTTAAATCCGTCGAGAAATCAAAGCTAACTACGATCGTCTTCGAGTTATTAAAAAAAACTGAAATTTTGTATTTTTGTTTTTGTCAAATACCTGAAAAACGAGCAATCGTACAAAGATAAAACTTTGACCTTCTAAAGGCACGTTTTCATGAACGTTTTTGTAGTGCTATTAGTTTCTTTCTAAAGCGTATAGTTTTTGAGATACGACCTACAACTTTCAATTTTCTTATGGGCGCCATATTGGATTTTTACAGATTAGAAATCTACATAAAATTATCGTTCTCCTGATGTATAACACTAATGGTTTATGTTGTTAGTTGGGGCAGCAAACGACAATCTTTAATTTCATGTTAAGTAGGCTATGTATAATGTGTGAAGTTGCACTGCGACTTGTCACTTCAGTTGTCAGCTACCAGTGATAACACGTGCAACTCACAGTCGGAGTGAACTTTTTCAAGTTGTACAGTTCTTGAAAACATTACGAAACAAAAATTGTTAGTTGTGCTTTGTAAAATGCGTCAATATGCCGTACAGCTCGCCGTACACCAACATTGAAAAATTTGACATGTACAACTGTTATATCAGAAAGAATAGAAATAGTAAAGAATCAGCCGGAATGTACTCTAATTTGTATCCAGAGAGACGACAACCTGATGAGACAATTTTTCTTAGCTTACAAAGGAATTTACAAGAACATGGACGTTTTTGTGCACTCGGCAGAAGTATGGTTCCCGCCGTTTAACCAGAGGACGTTTTAAATATAGAAGAAAGTATTAACGAAACACCCACAACTTCAACTGAAAAATTAAGTCTGAGAACTCTAGTGCCAAAAACAACTGTTCACAGACATTTACAAAATAATAAGTACCATCCTTTTACACAGTGATCGTACAAAAATTAAGACCCGGAGACACTGAACGCCGACTTGAGTTTTGTTACTGGTTCACTACTCTATGTGAGCTAACAGAGAATTTTCCATTAAATGTCTGCTGGACCGATGAACCAGATTTTATAATAACGGAATTTTAATAAACATAATCATCATTACTGGGCAGTACATAATCCGCATGTTATCAGAGAATCAAGATCGCAAGACAGATTTGGATTTAATGGTTGGTGTGGAATATTAGGTATATGCAAGTCTTTTTACTTTGAAACCAATCCGTGTTTAAAATTTATTAATGAATTGTATTTCAGCCAGTAGACTATTGGGTTCAATAACCTATGATTACAGTTTAAATGGTCCACGTTACCTGGAGCTACTGCGAAATGAAATTGCACATTTTTTAGATGATATACCACTTTCCGAATATCAGAGAATGTGGTTCCACCACGATGGTGCCCCACCACATATTCACGTGTGGTTCAGGAGCATCTTGCCAATCAGTTTGGTTTACAATTAATTACCACACATGGACCTGTAAAATGAGACGAGATCGCCCGATTTTACGCCCCTTGGTTTTTACCTCTGGGGCTATGCCAAGAACCAAATTTATGAAGAACCTGTTCTCGATATTGATGATCTGAGGGAGCCAGTTATTGAAACATTTAAATACATTAATAGAGGGCATCTGAGAAAAGCTACAAATCACGTTCGCCTGCGACTAATGAAATGTATTGATAACGGAGGCCATGTTGAACAATACCTTTGATGTTATTATTGTATTATCAGTTATTATTATTATTATTAGTGTGTTTCACAGCCTTAAACTGGTAATATAGGTTCTACATCGGGAGTAAGCCATACTCCTTAGATGTAGTCCTTCAATTCACAGGGCTTTTCTAATTATGTGTGCTGTGCCTAAGATTGCCGTTTGCTGTAGTGCATATATGAGATCTGCTTGATCATTTCCTGGTATCTGCTTCAGCTTTTCTTGCTTTTCTTTGCTGATTGCTCCTGTGGCGCCAATGATAATTGGAATTATTTTTGTTTTATATCCCCACATTCGCTGAATTTCTATTTCTAAGTCTTTGTATTTTAGATTTTTTTCTGCTTCTTTTTGTGTAATGTTTTCATCAGCTGGAATAGCAACATCTATAATCAGGCAATTTCTATTTTGTTTGTCTTTCAATACTATATCTGGCTTATTTCCGGGAATGTGCCTATCTGTTTGTACTTGTGTGTCCCACATTACTGTTGCTTTATCGTTGTCTACAATGCGATCTGGTTTATGTTCGTACCATTTTTCAACAAGATCAAACCCGTATTTTCTTAGTATATTGTAGTGTAGATGTTGGCATACTTTGTTATGGCGTTCCAGATATTCGGTTTTTGCTAGTATTGGGCAAGCACTGACTATATGGTGGATGGTTTCGTCATAAATCTTACAGTGCCTGTACTTTGGGTTGATATTATGTCCAAAGATTTTATTTTTTAGGTAGTTTGTTGAGATTGCTTGATCCTGTGAAGCAGTTATTAACGATTCTGTTTCCCCTTTGATTCTTCCGTTTTTCAGCCAAGCGAATGTTCGTGTCCGGTCTATATGGTCTTTTTTCATTTCTTTGCCTTACTGCCCATGCATTTTCTTTCCTAACCATCTATCTTCGATGTCCCTCCCAAATTTTACTTTCCACACTTCCTTCATTTTTTAAATTTTTTGTGTAACTTTCAGAGTTGTTGTTGTTATTCGTTCTACTTCATTTTGTGTATTTGTGTGTCTGATTGTTTCTGATGCTCTTTTTATGAGTGAATCTCTGTTAGATAGATTTGCGTCGTGAGTTTTAAGCACCTGCAGGTATTTGTCCTCTTTCATTTCAATATACTTTCCTATTCCGGCTATGGTGATTTTGAAAGTCTTTTCTATTTGCATCAATCCTCGACCACCCTCCTGTCTGGGTACGTATAATCGATCAGTGTCAGCTTTAGGATGGTGTAAGTTGTGCATTGTAAGGAGCTTTCTTGTTTTGCGATCAAGCTGTTGAATTTCGTTGAGTGTCCAGTTCAATACACCAAAGCTATAAATTAGGACGGGGATTGCCAAAGTACCAATGGCCAGGAACTTGTTTTTACCATTTAGTTCGCTTCTTAAAATAGCTCGTATTCTTCTGCAGTATTCTCTACTGACCTTCTCTTTCATTCGTTGGTGATCTATTCCATCTTTTTCGTCTACTCCTAAGTATTTGTAACATTTATCTTGTTCTAGTTCTTTAATCTCCATATCGATGTTATTCTGCATTCCCTGCATATTTTTCAATTTTATTATTATTATTATTATTTTTTTCGCGTTAGCGATGCTGGACAGTTCTCCCGTGTCTCCGATATTCTCACGGCTGAAACGCCAGCGAATTATCTACAACCACTCCTCACATCCCGCAGGGTTAGTGGTTGTAAATTCCAGAATCGTGTGCCCTAAGTAGACGCAGGGATCCCAAGACGACTGCCTTCTGCATTTGACCTGCCAACCATTCGGCTGATTTTTGGCAGGCCGGTATGGTCTTTAATGCTGAGAGCAGCGTAGGCCTTATCCCACCGAGAACGCCGATTATCAGGACGACCATCTTGACCGAGTAGTCTGGGTATTATTATTATTATTATTATTCCTAGTCTTTTTCTCGGTTCTTTTTTTAACCGGCATATGATGGTTCGGTTATGCAAAACAGAGAAGAAATTCATCTTATTCTGTCATGCATTTAGGAACTTGCGCACAATGTGGCAAGTTTGTAGAATAGCCGCTTTCTGAATCAGAGTGATGAGAGCTTTTGGAAGATCTAATTGATCCAGATGTTTACTGAGTTGCTTTGTTACTGCTCCTGTTGCCGATATTATGATTGGTATTATCCGAACGTGGTTTAACTCCCAGATAAGTTGGATCTCTATTGCCAGATTTTGATACTTATCGATCTTTCCCTGTTCTGTTTTTTTGGAGGTTGCTGGCCAATGGGCAGCCAATGTCAACAAGGGTGGCTGTCTTATTATTATTATTATTATTCCTAATCTTTTTCTCGGTTCTTTTTTTAACCGGCATATGATGGTTCGGTTATGCAAAACAGAGAAGAAATTCATCTTATTCTGTCATGCATTTAGGAACTTGCGCACAATGTGGCAAGTTTGTAGAATAGCCGCTTTCTGAATCAGACTGATGAGAGCTTTTGGAAGATCTAATTGATCCAGATGTTTACTGAGTTGCTTTGTTACTACTCTTGTTGCCGATATTATGATTGGTATTATCCGAACGTGGTTTAACTCCCAGATATGTTGGATCTCTATTGCCAGATTTTGATACTTATCGATCTTTCCCTTTTCTGTTTTTTGGAGGTTGCTGGTCAATGGGCAGCCAATGTCAAGAAGGGTGGCTGTCTTGTTTAATTTGTCGATAATTACTATATCTGGGCGGCTGTAGTCCACGGTTCGGTCTGTAATTATTGGTCTATCCCAATATAATATGGTGTCTCCCGATTCCAAAACTGCAGCAGGTGAGTATTTATAAAATGGGGGTGGGTTTTCCATTAAGTTGTACTTCACTGCCAGCTGCCGATGGATAACCTTGGCGATCTGGTTATGCCTTCCCAAATATGCGGTATTGGATAGAGATGGGCATCCGGCTGTAATATGCTCGATGGTTTCTCCAGGTAAGTTACTTTTTCTACACATATCTATAGTTCCTGGTGTTTTCAAAATATACTTTTCATAATTTCTTGTACGAATTGTGCAGTCCTGGATAGCCATCATAAATCCTTCTGTTTCAGGGTGGAGGTAACCTTCCTTTAGCCACAGTACTGTAGTTGTATTATTATTATTATTATTATTATATTTTTTTTTCTTTTTTTCTTCACAACTAATAGTTGGATTTCCTAGTTAATTCATGATTAACCGGGGTCTTGACGACCAACGATTTGCTCATGGGCCAACACCCTACGAACTGTGCTAAAGGTGGCTAAAATTGTAGCTTTTTGAGCAAGCCCTATCACTCTGTGGTGGTCAGTTATACCCAGTTGGTTTAGTGCTCTAGGCAGCTCTTTGTCTATAAGCCCATTTCCTGATATTACTATGGGCACGATGGACACCTTCTCCAGCAGATAAATAGCTTTTAATTCGTTTGCTAAGTCTTGGTATTTAGAGATCTTTTCATTCCTTGCTTTTCTTATATTCTCGTCCATAGGAACTGTAACGTCTATAATGTGCGCACATTTCTCTCTCTTGCTCATGAGTAATATATCAGGTTTATTGTGCCTGATTTCCTTGTCCGTTACAATTCCATTGTCCCAGTAAATTTTTGTTATTTCATTTTCTAGGAAGGCTTCTGGCACATAATTGTAGTATGGCACTCTCATTAATAAAGTTATTGTTCTTGCAGATTTCCTGGTGGACTATTCCGGCTACTTTGTTGTGTCGGTCGAGATAATCCTTTGGTGCAAGGTAAGTACATGCGGACACTAGATGTTGAATTGTCTCCGAAGTAGTTCCACAAAGTCTGCATCTATCATCTGTTAAGTCTTGCCTCAATATGTACTTGTTGCTATAACTTGGTGTTGAATGGCATTAATAAAGCCTACTGTCTCTCGCATAAGGAATCCCTGTCTGAGGTAACTAGTTGACAGTTCAATGTCCGTATCGTGGCTATACAGTGCGGCCGCATATCTTCCGTGCAGAGCTTTACCCTTCCAATCTTCTTCTAATGTTCTAATTGTTTTCTGTGTTTCGGGTGGTACTCGGTCAGCTAGATTTAAAGCAGAGGAGTTACTATCCACCATTGCAACAGCACATTGTAGTTCTTCATGGATCTCCGTGAAGTATATATATAACTTTTTTTATCTTATCTGCATACAAAATTTCCAAGTTCAAAAGTCCTCTTCCTCCTCTTCTTCTAGGCAAATAGAGGCTGGTCGACGAAATTGGGTGGTGGTTTCTGTACTTTGTCATCGTTGTTCGTAGCTGCCTGTCTATCCGCTCTAGGTCCGTTTGGGTCCATTTTAGTACTCCAAATGTGTGCGACAACAGGTGCGACACGGACTGCGATATTACGAACTTCTTTTTTGAGTTTATCAGATGGAATGAGTTGGTTAAGGAAAGTGTGTATTTTCCAATATATTTTCTAATTTTATTGATTTTTCCCTCTAGGCGCTTTTTCCAGGGAGCCACTGCATCATCCTCCCTTCGACTGACTTTCTTTCAGAGGAATATTCAGTGCTTCTGTAACTGCCACAGCAGCGTAATAAACTTTGTGACAGGTGACTTCAAGGGTGTCGTTTTCATATATTTCTTGTGCTAAAGTTAAGTTCATATCTGCTACTGCTGCTTTAGATATTACACTGTAAGGGACTTTGGGTATAGTTGGGCGACATTTTAATGGCATGCCATTAAATTTTGCATCTGCAGCCTGATACGCATCATTAAGAGAACTGTTTGGTGGTCTCACTGGGACATGAAATATAGTAGACCTTCTCGATGATCTTCTTGGTTTGGGGGGAGGGCTAGCGGTTTGATTTTTATTCATTGGTGTCCTTATTTGGTCTCTAATATGATTTAGATCTGCTTCCGAGATAGCTTTTCTCCTCAAGACTGACCTTACTTGGTCGGGGAGCTGCTGAGGGTTTTTTGGTATTTCGGGTTTTGTTTCCATCCATATTGTGTGTAGTCTTGTTCGGTAGTTAACAAAATCTTGTTCAAGGTTGGTGGCGAGGAAGTATGCGCGTATGAGTTCCAGATTAAGCTGTTTTGTCCAACGCATACGCCTGCTTCGTTCGGCTCCTTCGACGGGCTCATTCGCTCGAATTGCCAAGTCCGGGGGCCTTTCTGAGCTATTACCAGTTTCGTTGCGTGGCCTTGTGGGTACATTACGGGGGTCGACGCTACTTGCTTCGCCGCCCCTATCCGGCTGAACGTCTGGACGGGTCCGAGAGAGCCAGCCGTACGCCCTTCCCCGCCCTGTTTTCTACTTCTAGTTATAGGAGCGAATATTTCATCACACCTAGCGGGGTGCTAACCCACTCAGGTGGTCTCGGTTCGGGAGCGCGGGATTACCAAACCCGAAGCTTTATCAGCGTTCCCTGCGCAACTAGGGTCCGTGGAGACGTCACTCCCCAAGTAGCATGAACAAGAGACGAGTCTATTCATGCTACCCTCTGCGGGTTTATTATTATTATTATTATTATTATTTTTACTCTTATTTAAATTTTTTCCCTAATGAACTAGCCGGGGTTCAATCACCCAAGACTAGCTTAGGAGCACATTTACTTGTTTCCAGTGGTGATACTGTTATTATTATTATTATTATTATTATTACTATTATTATTATTATTATTATTATTGTTATGTATTATTATTCGTAAATAAACTTAACATGAAATCAAAGATTGTCGTTTGCTGCCCCAACTAACAACATAAATCATTAGTGTCATGCATCAGGAGAACGAGAAATTTATGTAGATTTCAAATCTGTTAAAATCCAATATAGCGCCCATAAGAAAATTGAAAGTTGTAGATCGCATCTCAAAAACTATACGCTTTAGAAAAAAACTAATGGCACTACTAAAACGTTCATAGAAAAGTGCATTTAGCAGGTCAGAGTTTTATCTTTGTACGATTGCTTGTTTTTGAGATATTTGACAAAAACTAAAACACAAAATTTCAGTTTTTTTTAAATAACTCGAAGACCATCGTTGTTAGCTTTGATTTCTCGATGGACTTAAAATCAGCATTACATGACCGAACCCTAGAAAACTTCATGTAGGTACATCTAACCTTACGATTTGTTAGTCGTAATAGAAAATGCTAGGAAACTGTCTTCTCCATAGTACAAAGAAACGTCAAAACATTACAATTTTTGTATTCTGCTGTGCCAAATTTTAAAATCTTACCGCGATTTTTGCGATGTTCCTAACCTGCTCAAGCCTCTTTTGATGTCACCATCGTACAGCCATCCAGATTTGATGCGGTCCTGTCGCAATTTATCGGTTCTTTTTGATTGCATCCATGATTTTGAGGCACCCGATAAATCGACAAATCGACAAATTGAGCCCATAAGATATCGTAGAAAGCAATGGAATGTGGTACAGTACTAGTATTAGTAGGCAGTCTTCTAAATGAAGGCTATTGTTTGTTTTTTAGATAACTACTACACAGACGGCGGAAACAATGGAATACAATCCTGTCGTGTCGTGCTGTACTAGCATTAGCAGGCAGTCTTCTAAATGAAGGCTGTTGTTTGTTTTTGGATATCTACTACACAGTTGGCGGACAAGACATTTTCTATATCAGCATTTCTTTAACTCATTCGATGAAATTCCTGCGCAGAATGGATACTTCAACTAATGGTTGTCCAGGACACTGTCGTCGCGATGCCAGGGAATGGCTTGATCATCAATATTTCAATCGCTGCGTTGGATTGGAAGAGGAGGGCCGATAACTTGACCCGCTGGGTGTCCAGACTCCATACCGCTACATTTTTATGTCTAGGAGTACTGAAGGAAATAGTACAAATAAACAAATGCGACTAAACATATGTAGTCCAGTCAATGAACTCTCAAAAGTGGGGTGTAGAGGACATGGTCGGGAACAGAATTTTTGACTTCGGGGCTGTGTTTGGAGTAGTTAGGAGGTAAACATACTAAAAGTCCCCGAATCTACGAGGTGAGCGGGGTGCAGGGGGGCCATTGAAGGTAACTTTTTTTGGCTTTTCGTTGATATCTCGAAAACAGTGCATCGTAGCTAAAATATTAATCTATTCAAAATTAAAGCTGACAAAATTTCCTACAATATTGTTTTTATTCATTATTCTTCTATTCCCAATGGCTTTCGAGATATCCGCTGGCGAAAATTACCAATTTTCAAAATACGCATTTATGCCTCACGCTTCTTGACAAACTTTGCCTTCTAGCGCCTCAGCCTTTAGTTTCACGGTAATATCTTCACAGTAGAGCATTAGTTGTAGAGCATTAAATTTTTTTTAAAGTGAGTTGTTATTAATACTCCTCCATTAGCGTGACCTCTAACATTCTAAGCAAATCTTACAACTCACTTTTCACACACTTCCAGATGTAGGATTGACTTGAAATTTGGGACGTGTATATGGTTCACGTAACAATACAATTTGGCAACTTTAATAAAAAATCCAAGATGGCGTTTCGAAGATGGCGGGTACTCTATTGTCATTTAATATCCGATTCTACTGAAAATTGGTATCCGGGGTTTCTAGAGATCGCAGATTACAGACATCTGATCAAAACTCAAAAATTCAAAATGGCGGCGTCAACATGGCGGATGGGTTTTGTCATTTACCATCTGATTTCATTAAACATCGATATCTGAGCATTATCGAGGTTGCAGAGGGCAATTATATATTCTGAAATTAATAATTCAAAATGGCGGAGTCAAGATGGCGGTTAAGTATTGTAATTTATAGTTTGATTCGCATGAAAATCGATATCTGCGGATTTTCAAGGTCGTAGATTATAAATAGTTAGTCGAAATTCAAAATTTCAAAATGGCGGCTTCAGGATAACGAATAGGTTCTGTGATTTATATCTTGAAAACAGTGCATCGTCGTGAACAAGTTATTCTATTCAAAATTAAAGTTTTTTGCCTCACGCTTCTCGACCAACTTTGCCTACTAGCGCCTCAGCCTTTAGTTTTACATCAATGTCCTCACAGTAGAGCATTAGTTGTAGAGCACTAAATTGTCGAATTGTTCCGTGGATGTCTGTACAACTTGGTTGCCAATGTTAAAAGAAGAACTTCACAAACTTAACATTGTATAAAAACTAAAAAAACTATTAACTAACTATATCAACAGTTCTGGGTAAATAGTAAGTATCTATGGATATTGAATATAACAAACATTCTTAGACCTGTGTATTTATCATACACAGCAAAAAAGATTCTTCAAAAAAGCCTTGAAAAAGGAAACAGAATAGATTTCCGAAACGTCGGTGAAATATTTAATTTCAAGCTTTTATACTTATTTGTGTTGTTTATTTAAAAAAAGCAACCTTTAACTGATCCTTTGACGTAAAAGTCACACACGTAGAAGTTATTTACCAGTAACATACTGGTTAATTGTGATATTTTGTAGATTTCCCGAGCACCGCTTAAAAAGAAAACATACATGTGGCAGGAAGTCCCAAAGAATTAGGTGTTTTCACAAATTTTAAATTCACTTTCATTGTGGAGATAATGCTTTACTATAGTTAAAAACATTTGAATTTTGAGAAACAGTCGAGTACGTTAAAATAAGCTATTTTAATTTTGTATTGACATTTTTTCGCCAAAAACATTACATCAATTCACTACGCACTCATGACGCCATCAGTTATACTGTCAGTGTCATTTTCAGTAACAAACCTGTAATTTTGCAGATGAGTTTCCTAAAGTAGCTTTTACAAATCCCGTATTAGGTAGGCGTTACTTATTTAATCACACGTAAAACGTAAATAACGTGAATAAAATGTCTTTAGCAATTTTTAAACGAGATTTAAGAAACTAATATAACCGATGACGTCACCGCGTGTTTTGCGTACACGTTCAATTACTAAAACTTTGTGTTATTTATTTGTTGAAATTTTAATTTGATGGACGATAGAATGCTTTTTAAATATCAATAAGTGCTTTAGTATAACAAGTATTTCATTTTAATAATATCAAAAAAGCAAATTTGCACATAGTGAAGACACATAATTGAAGAAGGAAAAAAATAAATTAATAATTTCAAAAACACGTATTTAAACCCCCTGAAACTGTTAAAAAATGCCATAAAAGGAAGAAAATAATGTTAATAATAAAAATAAATATGTTAATAAATGCAAATGCGTAGGACGCCTGTTGGCTAAAATTCTCTGTTCATCCAGATGCTTTGAGCTCCCCACGCCTTTATGTTTATTAACATAATTATTATTATAATTGGCATTAGTTTCTTCTTTTTGGTGCATTTTTTAACAGTTTCTGTTTAAAAACGTGTTTTTGATTTTTTTTAAATTATTTGTTTATTATCTTCTTTTTAGTTCTGTTCCAATTGGAATAGTGTATCTATTCTATATAATTCTTTCTCTATCAATGACAAAACCTATTCGTCATTCTAAAGCCGCCATTTTGAATTTTTAAATTTCGACTACATATTTATAATCTGCGACCTTGAAAATTCGCAGATACCGACGAATCAAACTGTAAATTACAAAACTCATCCGCCATTTTGACGCCACCATTTTGAATTATTAAATTTAGATGAGATAATTGTACCCTGTAACCTCGATAATGCTCAGATATCGATTTTCAGTCGAATCAGACGATAAATGATAAAACCTATCCGCCATATTGACGCCGCCATTTTGAATTTTTGTGTCTGGATCAGATGTCTGTAATCTGCGATCTCAAGAAACCCCTGATACCAATTTTCAGTAGAATCGGATATTAAATGACAATAAACTACCCTCCATCTTCGAAACGCCATCTTGGATTTTTTTATAAAAGTTGTCAAATTGTATTATTACCTGAACCATATACACGTCCCAAATTTCAAGTCAATCCTACATCTGGAAGTGTGTGAAAAGTGAGTTGTAAGATTTGCTTAGAATGTTAGAGGTCAAGCTAATGGAGGAGTATTAATAACAACTCACTTTAAAAAGAAATTTAATGCTCTACAACTAATGCTCTACTGTGAAGATATTACCGTGAAACTAAAGGCTGAGGCGCTAGAAGGCAAAGTTTGTCATGAAGCGTGAGGCAAAAATGCGTATTTCGAAAATTGGTGATTTTCGCCAGCGGATATCTCGAAAGCCATTAGGAATAGAAGAATAATGAATAATCACAATCTTGTAGGAAATTTTGTCAGCTTTAATTTTGAATAGGTTAATATTTTAGCTATAATGCACTGTTTTCGAGATATCAGCGAAAATCCAAAAAAAGTGACCTTCAATGGCCCCCCCCCTGCACTCCGCTCACCTCGTAGATTCGGGGATTTTTAGTATGTTTACCTCCTAAGTATTGCAAACACAGCCCTGAAGTCAAAAATTCTGTTCCCGACCATGTCCTCTACAACCAGTTCATTGACTGGACTAATGTGTATGCAAAACATATGCGCAAGCGTTATAAGGACGGAACTGCTAGGGACTAGTGCTTGCATTCGAAATAGAGGTGAACACTTTCAGCTGCAAATGTTCATTATTAACTGTGCTGTGCACAGCCTCACACACAAAAAACAGTTCAGACCCAGCAACTAGACCTACTAATCTTTATGTATTTTGATCTCCTAAATTCAATGCCGCCATCAGAATTTCATTTCGTCGTTGAGTTTTTTTTTATCATAGATTTTATCTATTTTAAAGAAGACTAATTCAAAATAAAATCTAAGAGAAAAACCACAAAATGAAATTCTGATGGCGGCACCGAATTCAGGAGGTCATAATACATAAAGATTGTTAGGTCTAGTTTCTGGGTCTGATTTTTTTTTGTGTGGCTGTGTTGTTATTAACATTGATAATGGTAAATTTTGTTTTATACAAATTGTTGGAAATGGCCACTTTCACTTAATAGGTATGTTTCCGCCCGTTCTCGTATCGAAACGCACACTCGTTGAAATATTCCCGGCGTATTCCGTATTGTTTCACACGAGACAAATATTAGCTCTCTTAAATCTTCTAAAGTGTTAACGGGAGTTTTATCCACCAGGGTTTTAAGATGACCCCACAAAAAGAAATGCAAACTATTGAGAACGGGGATCTTGGTGGCTATTGGCGAGGTCCTCCGCTACCTATTGAATGATTAGGATAAACCACATGTAAATGGCCGCGGACACTGAAATCAACCGGAGTTCCATCGTGCATGTACCACATATGATTCCTTAACGCATCTTAAGCAACACAGGTAGTTCTTCTTGGAGGAAATGCAGGTGAGATTGTCCATTAAGATGTCTTGACAGAAGGAAAAGGCCTATTAGATTATTCCAATAATTCCTACCCATCCATTAACCGAAAATTGGTGCTGGAAATGGGTTTCGGTTATGGCATGGAGGTTTTCGTCCACACATGATTATTATGGAATCTTTGAATAGCAGTCGTAGGAAAATTTGATTCATCTATGAACATAACTTGTGACCTCAAACTGCAGATGTAGAATCACATTCTGAAGGTACCACAGACAGGACTTCATATGCTGACGCTGTGGAAGATCCCTGAGAAGTAATGCCTGTACTCTTAGAATATGATACTGATACAACAAAAATCAACCGAAATTCGCCAAACAAATTGATGACAAATATTCAAAGCTGTAGCGATATTCGTCCTACTCGTCTCAGGATGTTCGTCGATATCCTGCAGCACCGCTTTCGGGTGGTCTGACAGTTCGAGGTCAACGTTCCGATGTACCTTTTTGGAAATTATCAGTTTCGCAAAGATGGCGATGAATAGTCGAAAAGAATATATATTATTATTATTATTATACATATGTACTTCTGGCTTTTGTTGCATTATCCTCTGAGAAATCATATACGTAATGAATTGTCACCATTTCCGCATGACGAATACACTAAGTATTCATCATATTCACTGAGATATTCGAATGAAAACAGCAAAAAATAAATTCAATGGAACACTGAAAATCGAAGAAATACGATGTGATGGTTTTGAACCACTGTATATCAGCAAATGTTGATTTGAAAATGATGTCTGTAAAAACTTCATTTATTCCAGGATAACTAGATTTTTGTGTTCATAAATTGTTAGTCAATACTAAAAATACTAAATGAAGCAATTTGACTGTAATTATTTTAATCATGCGTCTAACGAGACAAACGCAAGAGACCGCTTAGACCAAGCTAATCAGAAAAAATATTCACATGGAAAAATGTCAGTGGCGTGCCACATGTTTTGGTAAAATATATCTGGTGGAGCGATAAAATAACTCTCCAACTGAAATATGCGGTTTTAAGTCCCATTAACACATATCAATATTAAAATTAAAAAACAGCTGTCTAAGGAATCACTACTTCCACATCCAGATTTTCAATCCAAGTCTCTTTAAAGGAAAACTCTCTAGTATGTGAAAATAATTGGTAATTGAATTTTAATATTTGGGACAGATGTCATAAAAAAATTTAAAGCAGTGGTTTCTAGCATATACGACAACAATGAAGTTTCTAGACTCTCATTAGCTTGCTCTAGTTATTTTCCCCAATTTACCCCCCTTCAATGGAATCATTTCAATCAAATGTCATTACTATACATACGTCTACTAAATTTCAAGTGAATAACTCAATTTAATTTTATCAGCCCCTTTAATAATGGAGTGGGGGTGGTGGAGGGGTTGATAAATGTCATAAAAAATATGAGGCTTTGGCTTCTAGTATATACACCAAATTCAAGTATATGTATTCTTACCAGCTTGCTTTATTTATTTTCCTCTATTTACTCCTATTTACGCCTTAGTCCTTCATCGGAACCATCACAAAATGTAATTTAGTTCCAGGTGTCGTTATAATATATACGTGTACCAAATTTCAAGTGAATATCTCAATTTTATATTTTATCAACACCTCTAATAATGGAGTGGGGGTGGTGGGGGAGATAGAAAATATAGTACAACAAATTGAGGCTTTGGCTTCTAGTATGTACACCAATTCCCAAATTTTTGTACTCTTACTGTAATGGAGCATTTTTATATTGTGGAAATTGCACCCGAAACCGCCGTCTATTTTTCTATTTAGCATATAAGTATTTTATATTACAGGCATTAGGCATAATTTCTGGTGTGGAAATTGCACCCAAAACCGCCGTCTATTTTCGTATTTTGAATATCAATATTTTATAATGTCGATACAGAGCATAAATAAGTGTTATACTTTAATTGTTAAATTATCAAATAAGAATACACTCCGCCAGGTGGAGCCACTGTCTCCACCACTGACGCAAGTGGCTTCCCCGTTAACGAATACTTGGCCCAGCCAGCGAAACATTGTCCATTAATTTGGATACTCCAAGTAGTGTGTTTCACTAAGTGTGCAACTACCGTCCGACCGCCGAAACCGCTACCCGTTAAGGAATAGGGTCCATTTAGTTGGATACTTCCAGTGTTGTGTTTGAGCATTACGCAACTACCGGCCGACCGCAACCGATATCTGTTGAGGAAAGTCCGTTTGCAAAGGAAAGAGAGTAAGTAAATCCGATTGTAGATAAGCAGCTTGGCTGGGACTAAGTGCCATCTTGTGTACTAATCCTAGTTTGCTCCGCCTTGTGTCTGTGAGGATACATTGGTTGACAACAGGTCTCGTGTTTGCCCTCTGGCCTAGCCTCCGTCAGCTGGAGGACAAGCGAGTAGTTGGGAAGCTTGGAGCTTTCTGGCCTAGTCCTCGCCAGCTGGAAAGTTACAAAGCCTTCTAGCAGACCAAGGTATCATCCCCGACCAAGTACCGCCGACAGGAGTGAGCCAGTGTGCAAGTTGGGAGAGTGTGTGACTGGGAAATTTTCCGCTGATAACCGGACTCGTGTTTGCCCTCTGGCCTAGTCCCCGCCAGCTGGAGGACAAGCGAGTACTGGGGAAGCTTTATGCTTTCTGGCCTAGTCCCCGCCAGCCGGAAAGCTACAAGGACATCCGCCAGCTCAAAATAGCGCCCGTGAACCTCGTTGGTTTAGTCTCTCCTTTGGGGTGATTACACCAACAAGGAACCGTGACCAGGAGTGTGTACTAACATTAGGCACTGCACCTTAGCCAAGTTGCCTGAGTATTTGTTTTCTATTGTTTACATGTGCTTTTGCTTTCCTCCGCCTGGTATCTGCGCTACCCTGTCCGCTTTTATACCGGTAGTAGTTGCTCCGACTTACCGCTCCGTTTCTTTAAACTCGTATCCTGCTTATAGCCGCCTTCTTGCTTCGCCACCATCGTCACCATAGTTAACCGTAGTAGTTATAGGTTAGGTAGAATTATACCTAATAGGAATAATAAATATCTGTATGTAGGATCTGAACTGTGCCTTTTATTTTGGTGTGCGTGAAGTCTACTATCCCTAGACCCCTGGATGTACCGTGTCTCCTCTGACTCTATCCCAGCCCTACTGCAACAGGCTGTGTCAAGAGGCTAGTGTGGGTCCTTTACACCGCGAGAAAAACTGTAAAGGTGGCGCCCGAACTTACCGTAACCGCACAGAGCTCGAGTGCCAAAGTGACGCCCCTTCACTCAACCGACGAGTGAACGAAACGTCACATTACCAGCTTGCTTTACTTATGTTCCCCTATTTACTCCTATTTAACCCCCAACCCTTGAACGGAATCATCTCGAAACACAATCTAATTACAGATGTTGTTCTAATACTTCCTGTACCAAATTTCAAGTAAAAATATTAATTTTATTTTATCAACTCTTTTAATAATGATGTGGGAGTGATGGATATAGTTGAAAAATATTATAAAAAATCTGAGGCCTTAACTTCTAATGTATACATCAAATCCCAAGCTTCTGTACTCTTACTAGGTTGCTTTACTTATTTTCCCCTATTTACCCCTATTTAATCCCCAACTCTTCAAGGGAATGATCTGAAAATATAATCTAGTTCCAGATGTCATTACAATATATACGTGTACTAAATTTCAAATGAATATCTCAATTTTATTTTATCAACCTCTGTAATATTGGAGTGTGGGTGGTGAGGGGATGGAAAATGTTATAAAAAATTTGAGGCCTTGGCTTCTAGTATATATCAAATCTCAAGTTTCTGTACTCTTACTAGCTTGCTTTACTTATTTCCCCCTATTTACCCCTATTTACCCCCAACCCTTCACCGGATATGATAAACAATCCAGATCCAGATCTCGTTATAATTCATACGTGTAGAAAATTTCAACTCAATATCTTAAACCGTTCCAGAGAAAACATGCGGACAAAAAATAGTTACAGACATGTAAACAGATCAACAGACAGCAAAATTTTTTGTGCTGGAATTTAAAATGTCGATGTTTCATGATATTCTAAACCTATTTCAAGAAAAAAAAAATTCGAATTTTTTTTTACAATTAATATACTTAAGTTATGTTGTTTCCATTGTTTACCACTTATTTTTATTTTGATAAGAGTTTTAGTAAACATTATAATAACTATAGTTAAAAACATCCATGTGAAGAATAACAAACTTTATTAAATGACCACAAGTCCGATTAGCAAGCATATAAATACCAGCATCGAACTTGTAGCAATCAGTCCCGATCCCGGGGGTATCCAGCAAACAACCAGCTAGGTACCCTTACCCTAGCCCGTGCCGGCCTCCGACGCTAAAACAAGCGTCCTTGGCCGAACACAATCCTTGAGCTACACAGCCCAAAACTTCTTTCCGACGAAATCGGAGCACGTGATGCCAATTGGCACCCTGAGCTCCGACTAGTCACACACAGGGGCGCGTTTAGGTAAATTGGGGCCCTAGGCGCTGTGAGATTTGAGGGCCCCTCGATTAAAAAAATATTATGCAAGATTTGAAGGGAAGTATATTTTTACAAATACATATTATCATATTATTTTTTTCCGGCTTTATATGTTAGCAAACTTGTCAATTTGAACGTTTGATATCACAGTTTTGTGTTTCCTCTGATACAGTATCCAGAAGAGACAAATTTTGAAGTCGCTGTTGCCCCGAAGTACTTCGTTGAGCGTCGAAAAAGTGCGTTTACATGAGGGATTACTGACAGGAATGGTCAAGTAAATACACAAAAGGGTTTCAACATTAAAAAATGTCGCCTGCAACACATTGAGCAGTTTTTTATAGTAAGAATAGGTTTCAGTTGATTGTTCTGAAACTTGGGGAAAATATTCTCCTGGATCCCTTGATTAAAATTCTCTCTGACCACCAGTCCGACCGAATTCGATTTTTTGATCTAGAGGCGACTGAAACTGTGAACATCTTCGAAGGTCTGCGTAAATGTTCAATAAAAATTCTGAAAATATTCATGCTCATTTCTTGAATAAAAATAAGCATCTTTTGTCTCTTGGCATTTTTTTCAAAGTGCTTCCTTCTCCCGGAAAAAAATAACAAACAAACAAAAATATTTTTTGTATTTTTTTACGGGAAAAGGAAGCAGTTTGAAGATAAACACCAAGAGACAAAAGATGCTTATTTTTGTTCAAAGAACACGCCTACCGGTTTTCAGAATTTCTTAGACAAAAATAATTTCGACCAAGAATTTCCCTAAAATTTTATTTTTTTCTACTTTAGAAAAATCCCAAAATATTCAGGCAAGTTCTTTAGGTAAATATAATCAGCTTATGCCCCTTAAACTTTTTCTTCAAAGTGCTTCCTTGTCCCGTAAAAAAATTGCAAAAAAATTATTTGTTTCTGTTTTATTTTTTTCCGGGAGAAGGAAGCACTTTGAAAAAAAAACACCAAGAAATAAAAGATGTTTATTTTCTCTAAAAAATGAGTCTGAATATTTTCAGAATTTTTATGGAACATTTAAGCAGACCTTCGCAGATGTTCACAGTTTCAATCGCGTCTAGGTCAAAAATCGAATTCGGCCAAAGGGAATTTTAATCAGGGGGCCCAGGACAACATTTCCCCCAAGTTTCATAACTATCGACTGGTCCTTTATATATTTCAGCAGGCGACTTAAGCCGACATATATCAAAAATTGATGCAATTTATCTGGAGATAGCTCGGAATCTATGTCGCCTCTATAGGTTGATACTAATGCATTGATTATTGCAGTACACTGATTATTAGCTTGTTTTGCATCCTCATACTCTTTTTCCAAATTTTCTTTATTTTCAGATTCTTTTTCTATTTGTTCATCATCGCCAGATTCACTAGAATCGTTTCCTAATGGTTCTTCCTGTTCGCAGTCCTCATCACTGGTTTCAAAATCAAAATTTTCTCAGTTATTTTCTCGGGTTTTCTAGATTGTTTGTCTCAGGTTCTTAAATTTTCGCATCATCATTATCAGTAGATTTATTTTCATTAATGTGAAATATACCGAAAAGCTGATTCGTCATCTGGCACGTGCTGACTGCCGAAACTTAAATAGTAACGTCTGAGGAATTGCCAAATTGGTCTGTTAATTGATTGCATCTTTTTTTAATACATTGAAAAAATATGTTCAGTGAATGAAAGTTCATTGAGAATTTATGAATCTGTTTATTGATATAATGTATATGTTCATTAATACAATGTACATATTTATTGTTACTGTGTAAACGTACATTATTATAATAAACGGATTCATCACTTTTCAGTCGATGAACCGATTCATTAATGTTACGAACATATTTTTTTCAGTGTGATACAGTGAATAAAGATTTAAAAAAATGAATATTCAAGAATATTCAAACACGATAAACACAAACTATAAATTCCTATAGACTTCTACATTGAAATATGAAAAAAATTGAAATGCAAAGGAAGAACTATAAAATGATTTCAAGTTCAAATAATGTAAAATGTAAATAAACGACAAATGTTCGTGAACACATTCTCGCATGAACCATTCTTATTTTGTCATTTTTGTTGCAATTGAGATCTGATGAGGATGATATGGAAAAGGGAAGAAATGTATTTCATAATAGTTGTAAATATCATTATTGCTATCAGTAAAGCGAAAATAAATAACGACATAACAAAGAAATACAATTTTTACATCGCTTTTTTACCTCAATAAATTGGGAAATGGGGGCCCCTGGAAAAGTGGGGCCCTAGGCGCGCGCCTAGTGCGCCTAGGCCTAAAGGCGCCTCTGGTCACACACCTCCAAATCCTTCCAAACTCCGAGAGGGTACAGCAACAGCCGTTCCCTCTCACGACAGACTAAAGACGCTCCCGGGAGCCGACATGCCAGCGAAGAAAGAAACTCAAGACAGAAGAGCGCCAGAAGAAACGACCCAGCTGGCAGGGTCCAACATCCAGGACCAGGGGAGGTCTGCTAACTTCGTCTACACCGTCTGCATTTTCAGGGGGGGTAGTCGTAAAAAGCGGGCCCACCCCTTACGAGGCCGGTCCAGGTCTACGACGATGATTGGGGCATAGAGCTCAAGCTCGACCCCTAATCATCCGAGACCGTCATCATAGTCAAGAATATTGGCGCCGTAGCAATCAGAAAGTGTTATAAGTCGTTCTAATAAAGAAGTTAAGTCTACAACGTTATTTTCTTCTACCAAGAAAATCCTCGTAACTTAGTTTATACTCCCAATCCACTACGTGGATGTGGAAGTAAAATAACGATTTAAAAAAAATTGAACACCCTGTGGGAAAAAATTTAAGCCGTTGCGGACTTATGTTCATATGAACTTTTCTTCATAAAATGACCTAAGAAATCACTCCCTGAAATATTAGCACGTCATTAAGGAACACCCTGTATGTCCCTTGGTCTTTCAATCAAAACAGAAAACGTATAGAAATATTTGTTACTATTACTATTATCGTAAATAATAAAAAAATATTGAAAGAAAGGCATAAAAACAAGTTAGAGGAACAAACAACATTAATAAAAAGTTAACATGCGGTTCTTTTAGTGTGGACGTAGCTTTATATGTTAATAATTTTTTAAACATGATTTGCACTCTGGATGTCTACACTTTATGCAGATCAGCCAATGGATGCAACTGAAGATAATGTTATTATTCCGTACTTACAAGTAATATTATTAGCTTCTGCTTCTATAAACTTTTTATATAATGGTTCCATATGAGTAAAATATAATGCATACTTTAGGGATATTGGCTATTTTTAAATCGTATGGGTAACATTAAAATAGCATTATAGACGTTTATTTTTAAATTGGAAAACTGTTATGGATAATAAACTTGTTAAGACTACTTGACAGCGAAATTTTATAAAACCATTTAACAAAGTTGTTTTGAGGTAGTTTAATTGAGCAGCGTGATATGTCATATAAAATTATATCCTTATTCATTTTCATTATAGTACGAGATATTTTATAGTTTATATTTTAAACCATAATGGATAATTATTTTATCCTCAACACAGAAATTATGCAACCAAGGAAATATAAAGATCTAATTTATTATCATAAAATTATAATTCAGCTATTTATAATTTATGAAAATGATTAAGAAAACCCACAGATTTTTATCTTGGAAAATAAAAACAGACCGAAAACAATATTAATGTTAAAAGACATGTCCTTAACATAAATGATGGGACAATTTCATAGACACAACCATAAATTTTATAAAAAGTCATTAAAAAGGACAATATTGGTTACCGCAGCGACCATTCTCTAAAGCAGCCGATGCTCCTTTGGTAGAAAAGAACATTTAAAGACTAGCACGGCTCTTGATAGGGAATCCCTGTAGAGAATTATCAGATCGACATAAGAGACACAGTTAAAAGTGATGTTTTGCCAGCTTTTTAGAAATATCTAAGACATTGTCTGCGAAAGCCGCTATTGTATTTGTATTATTTATAACTAATAAATACTCTGACAGACATAAAAAGTGGCGCACTTGAAATCTTACTCAAGTTTAATCTGTCATAATTTCTAAACTACTTGATTGATTGCCACGAACCTTTTTTTTATTTTGAAAAATGATTCTTTGAGATCATCATACAGGCCCAAACAGTTTTATTAACTAAACTTTTATAAGTGATACAGGGAAAAATAAAAGTGGCTGTTATATTCAGGAGCTTTAAAATACCCTGTAGATTTATTCTGCACTTGGAATAATCTCAAAATACCTTTGGCGTTTTAAGCACAATTCAAATTAAATTTCTGTTTTTGAATCACCTCTTTATCTTGCTTTGTTTAGATGCTACACATGTTTAAGCAAAATATTGTCAAATGCGTATAGGTAGGAAGCCGGCTGTACAGATTTCCTATGAATAAGATACATGAACAACTTTGTATGAGTGAGTAAGTACTACCACAGACCTATTATATAGGGAGCCACTTTTCATATAAGCAAATTTTGCCCGCATCATGGAATTTTACCGGAAGTGACGTCAAAATGGGAGGATGCAGGCAAATAAGAAGAGACAGCCTATTTTTTTTAATAACTAGAAGACTTGTATTTTAACTTTTTTTAAAAGTTATTCATGTATTCGATGACTTATGGAAACACACACAAAAATAATTTATCGAGGGTGTCTCAGGGTTGCAGGCAAATTAAGCCTAGCACCCGACTACAATCTCATTGTATACCTCAAAACCTACATTTTGACGTAAGTTTTATTCATGTATTCGATGATACAAAAAATCGTGACCGGAAGTGACGTCAAAATTCCCGGACGCGGGCAAAATTTGCTTATATGAAAAGTGGCTCCCTGTAATTCTGTGGTAGAACTATCTAACTCACACAAAGTTTTTCATGTGTCTTATTCATAGGAAATTTGTACAGGCGGCTCTCCACCTAGTATTAACAAAATGATATTTTGTTTTGTTTAAGAGGGCCATGAACAGATTACACATTGTTCTAAAACATGTCAGGTATCAAAATGTTTTCAACATCACAGGCATTCATTCGCTAACGATTACGATTTTTTAATCGTTTTCGTAGAAAACATTGCAAACGTTTTTCTCCATGTCGCGATTCGGATCGAAAGTCGTGTTTGTGATTTTTAAGTAATGCCTCAGCAAATAACATCGTACAAGTAATCCGAATTATGGCTGTAGTAGGAGACGGAAGAAGTTACAGATATGCTGCCCGGGTTGTTGGTGTTCCCGAATCGACTGCACATTGTCGTCGGGCAATTGCAAGATACGAAGAGACTGGTAATTGTCGTAGAAGAGCTGGATCAGGTCGTTCTAGATGTACAATGTACAATTGTTATTGATGATCGGTTTATTCGGCTTCAAGTCGCTTTCATACAGGAGTTCAAACAAATATTCATTTAAGGCAAGAGGAAGAGTTGAAAGTGATCGTACAGTAATTCGGAGATTGAAGCAAGTCAATTTAAGGTCTAGAAGACCAGCAACTGCACCAAATTTACTTGCAAGATATCGAAGTGAAAGCTGCAACTTCTCTAGAGAATACTCGGAATTGGAATGAACAAAACTGGTACCGGATCCTGTTAGCTGATGAACCTCGATTCTGTTTCTTTTCATTCGATGACCATCTAAGGGTTTGGAGAAGAGTTGGAGAAAGATATGGGCAGAGCCTGTTCAACACAAAAGAAAGCTTTGGCGGAGGTTCCGTTATGGTCTGGAGAGGATTTTCATTTGAAGCTCCCATAGAACTTTACGTGCTTCCATGGAATCCCCTCACGGCCAACAGGTATATCGTGAACATTTTACAAGACTATGTAATTTCATTTGCACCCTCTAAAGGGAACAATTTTATACTGGTTCATGACAATGCGCGCCCTCACACTGCTCACATCGTAAATGAATATCTCGATGAAGTTGGCATAGACCGTATGATATGGCCAGCAAAAAGTTCTGATATGAACCCCATAGAACACGTTTGGGATGAAATGGGGCGAAGAATTAGGTCTCGCAATAGGGTTCCTGATAATTTGAATACTTTAGGAGAAGCCCTTATAGAGGAGTAGAATAATATTCCACAGATAAATATTTCAAATTTAATCAGAAGCATACCAAGAAGAATAGAGACTTTAATCAGTGCACGAGGAGGTAACACACGCTACTCGTTTTCCCCCGTTGAGATAGTTCCGCCATTATTCGATTTGGTGTCGGTAATTGTAAAATTCAATCTTATAAAATAACGTAATAATGTAATCTTATTCAATAAAATGTTTTTAATTGTACCTGTTTCACTTACAATCGTGTATTTTCTAAACAAAGCAAGATAAAGAGGTGATTCAAAAACAAAAATTTAAGTTTAATTGCGCTTAAAACGCCGAAGGTATTTTGAGCTTATTCCAAGAGCCGAATAAATCTACAGGGTGTTTTAAAGTTCCTGAATAAATCAGCCACTTTTATTTTTCCCTGTACCACTAATAAAAGTTTAGTCAATAAAAATGTTTGGGCAGTATGATGATCTTAAAGAATGATTCTTCAAAACAGAAAAAGTTTCGTGGCAATCAATCAAGTAGTTTAGAAATGATGACAATTTAAACTTGAATAACATATCGAGTGCGCCACTTTTTATGTCTGTCAGTGTATATGAAATGAATGTACCAAAATAATTCTAAGCTTCATATTTCGAAAACAATGTACTAGTAGAATCCGCTCGATGTTTATGAATTGCATTATAAATAATATAATTATAGATTATTATTATGAATTAAATTATCATAATAGTTTTATTATGGCGTCGTACAGAGAAAATGGCATATCATATTCAATTCATTTACTTTATAACCACTAAAAACCTATTAAATACGATGTTTTCTCCGTTTTCCGTATCAGAATTGGCAAAACGGAATATTTATGGAATCACCTTGGTGCTTATCTATCTGTCTGTCTGTCAGTCATTCTTCTCAGAGATCATTTAACGTAGAAACTTGAAATTTAGCACAGTTGTAGGAAGTTGTGGCCCAATTACAGACGTGGAGTACAAAAAGTAGAAATTTGATTTAGAGGGTTAGTTTTGGGGGGTAAAATGAGAAGTTAAGAGAAATAATGTTTTAAAGATTATCGTGTGGGGTGTCAAATGAAAGTTTGTTAAAGCACGAATTCAAAAACATATAATTGATTTCTTTCATGTATTCTTTTAACACTTTTCCGAAAAAAGAAACGCTTACAAATACCGGTCCTCGACCCGTATCTCCAAAAGTATCGCTAAGAAAAATCTGAAGAAATCATGAACATTGGTAGTGACATGCGGACTGAACTAAAATTATCACGATTGTGGTGTGATACGTTAGATAATTTTTTTGGTATATAACAAGAAACTCGACGACACATTTTTGCAGCTGTACGAAAACATTCACTAAGGATGATTCCCAAGTCTATACTTCAGATTTATTCGAAGACAGACTTAGTTTATCGCCATGTTGCCTGGCCTATAAATAAACTTTTTGTATTTTCACGCATCGATATTGTTATTGCAATTTTTAGATATAGGTATTTGAGGTGATTTTGTACAACTTTTTCACATAATGTTGGTCGTGAACAATTACTTGTATTGTATTGTATTTTTACTCTCTTTCTTTGATCATAGTAGGATTGGTATTGGTTCAACAATCAATTTGAGATAATCATAAATATGCCTTTAAAAATAGGAACTTAAAATTGATTCTTAAGTGGGACACACTATATACCGGATATGCCTAATATATATACATTACATAATTACATAATGTATTAATTATCATAATACGGCATAGCATGCGTATAAGAACGAATGAAATTATCGTCAAAGGAATGAATGATCGGAAGCGATTGTGTAAACAAAAATTATTTTAGTAAATACAGATTGTTGTGAACGAGTTCCAGTCCAGTCGTGTAACTATTATAGTAACAGATTTTGTTCGTTTGTATACCTATTTAACATTTTCTGTTCCATTTGAATATATTTTTTATATTCATCAAAACTAAAATAAAAAATATAAATATCTTTCAACTCATAAATCTTCTACAAAGTGGACTATGAAAAATAGCCATGTATAATAAAATAAAAAACTCCTATAATTTAATAAAACAGAAATGTTCAGTCGATATTTTACCTGGCAGTCCGAATGACTAAGATTAATAGTGTAATTTCTGGAAGCCATTACAGTTAATGCATGGGCTCCATTGTCATTGCTTGTACTCACAAAACGATCAAATAAATAATTATTTTAAATATTTTAGTTAATATGCAGAGTGTTTTGTAAGTGACGACATTAAAATTAGAAGTGGTTTCTCATACTATTTCAAGATAAATTGGTCAAATGAAGTATGTTTGGAAATGTTTCCTTTTCGAAATACAAGATCTCAAAGTTCGGCAAAACATTACTACGTTCTCAAACAATTTAGCAATGGTTTTGAATGTTAATATAAAAGCACATCTTTCTATATTGATGTATTGTGTTAGATCGCAATTTTAATCTCTCATTGCTGACAGTGGCGTAGATGTGGGTATCCACATCTACGCCACTTACGTATGTAAGTTAATATTTTTTATAAAAAATCAGTAAAGGTATTTACATAGAACTTCCCTCTTTATTTATATCGCGGTCACTAAAAAAATTTTAATTAAGAAATGACGTATAAGAATTATTATGATCGCAATGTAGTTAGCCCTATTATTACAGAGAAAACCTGATAACCTTTTCCAATTATCTCCTCTATAGTGGAGGGGAATAAAATTTTCAATTTTTTTTTTAATTTTCAAAAGATTTTTTCGTTGAAATGGGTTTAGAATGTAACGAAACGAATTGAAAGAAAAAGTTCCATGTAGTGGAGAAAAAACTTTTTTTTATTTTCAAAACAATTTTTAAAAAAAATTTGTTTAGAATGTCATGAAACGTGGAAATTTTAAATTTGAGGAAAAAAAAATTTCCTCATCCATTTATAATTTTTTTTCTTTTTGCTTTTCGAAAAAAAAAATACATTTTTAAATAATATGTTTATAATGTCATGAAACGTGGATATTTTAAATTTGAGCAAACAAAAATTTTTTACCATCATCCATTTTATACAATATTTTTAAAATTTCAAAATTGTTTTCTATTTTAAATTTTCAAAAAAATGTTTTTAATAGGTGTATAATGTCACGAAACACAGGAATTGTAAATTTGAGCGAAAACAATTTTTTTCCATCATCTACTCCCTTTAGACGGTCCACCCTGTATATTTTCCAGTGAAAGTCTAACAATTTCTTCAGTGGCAGTGGCGTCCTCTACCTACCAAATTTGATTGTTCTCCGTCAAGTAGTTTTTTAGTTAATGCACCAACAGACCAGCAGACAGACAGACAGACTGACGGAATTGAAAAACCTATATTTTAGTAATCTACATGTTCTGAAACGTGAAAATCCGAAATAATCTCGGAGGGTGATTTGTTCTCGAATACAATACTTCCCTTCGGTATGCGAGGGAAGTAAAAGACAGTTTGCCACTGATTTTGCTTCCATGTATTTAAAAAGAAACCTGTAGGATAAAAAAATAGGGAGTTTTCTCTTATACAATTTTTATCCGACTGCGCTATATAGACTGAAATGGGCTGTGTTTAGCGAATTAATTGTAATGACACACAAAGAAAAATGCAACATTTTTTCCCAAATATAAAAAATTACGCAACACATTGTTCTTAAGAAAATTGCAAAATTTATATAAATGATATATTTTTGGAGTAATGGCCTTGTACTGCCAGCTTATGTAATAGCATTATTTGAAATTTCAGCGCAGTCTTAGAATTCTAGCGTAAAAGACTCAAAAACTGAAATTTATTATCCTCCTTTTAAGGGATATATCTCCCTTATTATTTATTTTTGGAAATAAGTTTATATAAAAGACTACCATTATTATTGGATGTACTATCAACCGCAGAAATATCGGGAAACAATTTTGGACCATCTACAAGGTATAACTCGGGAATATTCCCGAGTTAATAATTATATCATTATGTAATCTACACTTTTACATATATGACGAGACTGTTCCTGACTTATCACCAGGATTCGGATGCCAGTGCACCATTCCACAATGTATAAGGGGCCCACTCAGACGATTATAAGAATAGTTTTACCTACATATGCAAAACTGATACAATCAAACCTTGTCAATGTGATGATGGTAACTCTTCGTGGAATATACACAATAAAACACTTAGGATATCAGAACAATTTATTTGTGGTGAACAATAATAAAGCTTAATAATTTTGAGTTGCTGTAATGTCAAATACACCATTGCATGCAACCATGACAGATAGTTTAGTAAATAAAAAACAGCTGCCTATGGAATCACTACTTCCACATCCAGATTTTGCATCCAAGTTTCTTTAAAGGAGAATATCTTTGCTATATTTGCACTCTAGTATGTCGAAATAATTGGTCATAGAATTTTAATAATACAGGGTGTTTCAAAAGTAAGCGTAAACGTTCTGGGGACGTAATCCTCGGATAAAAATAAGACAAGTTCCTGTCAACATGGATCAGGAAATGCTTTCTAAAGAAGCTACGCCCCTTCGAATTGAGCATCCTGAAGACGGTTTTTCAGTAATATTTCCGAAACCAACAATCAAATATCGAAAATACATACATTGTATAAACCTTTGACGTTGAAATCGATTCTGAATTCAGAATTAAAAAATTTTAGTCGGGGGCGTTACATACCGGGAAGGTTACGGGCTAAAATAACCCCATTTTTTTACGTTTCAGTTTATTACGATTTTCGTTCAAAATTACTAAATTTCAAAGTTTTCTACGTAAAAAGGTACTCTTAGTTCATCTCGATGGAATGAACCGTTTTTGAGAAAATTGATTCTGAAAATAGATACAACACTCGATCTTACAAACATTTGCCATTTGTTTTCAAGTAATTTGAAGTTTTACTGACACTGATTGTCAATGGGACATGTGATTTACTTTTGGTTCAGTGTTAGTGGAACTGTTTGTTAAAGTTTTTTCGTTTTATTTATCAAAAATAAGAAGGGTCTATCTTACCTTTGTTGAATTAGTACTAATATCCATAAGTATCAAAGAGTAAAGAATTACTTAGTTTGAATTAATTGAGAAACAAAAATAAGAGCTTCTTATAGCGGGTCATGAGAAAGACGTCCGAAGGAATATTTTGTACACTCTGTATATTGTTTTTTGAAGCAATTATTTTTAATTTACGTCTTCTGATTCCTCTTTTCAACTCCGGATATTTTTCTATTTCATTACCTAACTATATTTAATACCCTTTCAATTTTACTTTTAAATTTTTTCTCTGTTGTATAATAAACTAAAAAATTAATAAACAAATACAATTAATAGACTAGACTAGACTTAACTTTTGGTCGCTTTGTATTTATATTGGCAGCTTCCCCCTTTCTTCTCTAGTATTCCCGCACTACTTGCACTCGGTTTTATTCTTCCAGATGTTGTTAAGTGGGTAAGTACCATCCACTTAACCGTATAGGTAAAACTTTACTGGACCCTTGCTTCTCGATGCACTTTTAGCCATTTTCACATTTCATGATGTGACCGAGTTGTTCAGATACTATTCACCACACTTTATTATTAATTATTAATTTTGCTTGAGTTCAAACTTATATTGCGTGAAGCAGAATTTTTTTAGCCACAATACCGTATAAATTTTATTTTATTCGCTCAAAGTTTGACCGGTCTTTATGTGATTTAAAGTGGAGCGACTCGGCACACGTCTGGTCTCTATGAACAAACACACTCGCTTCATGCAAATTTATATTACGGTTGCACAAAAATAGTATACGTGCTTCACTTGATGAACGAATATCCTAAACAGATTAAGCTATAGTAGAACTTAGATTAGAATGCGGTTCTTTACGTTATGAGCGGAGCACAGTTTACACAGGCACATGGGAATTTCTAAGTAAGTGGAATCTCCATCGAGACCGTTTCAAGGCCACAAAATAAAAATTGACGATTTAAATTCACCTTCATTTCACATTTGGCTATCTTATAAATACATTGAATTTATTTAATTTAAATTACAGCCCACACGTTCTCATTTTATTGCAGCTGGAATAAAATAAGAAATCTGTTCTGATTTACTAATTTCCTATGTGTTATCTTATCCTGCAAATGTACCAATCAAAGACAAGGACACGCGTTCCCTATCTTTACAAGCACTGCATTTTAATCTGAGATAAACTATAGTTTCTACAATTTATATTAAATTTTGACACCGATCTTAAAAAATTAAATTCACATTTTCTTTGCTGAAAATCAAACTTTTAGTCCATGTACCGATTTTCAGCGGAAAATTCGCACTCTAGATTTTTTTGTTGTGATATATTTCTAATTTGGCTATTATTTTCACAAGTGTGAAATGGGAACAGAAAACAATTGCATTCCAAATAAATGATCATAATAATGAACCGTCGCTTGAAGACAGTTTCAACATTTCGCATTTTAGCAGTGAAAAGAAAATGCGTGGTGAACGTTTAACCATTACAAGAAAAAATAGAGGTAATAAAACTATTTGGAGACAATATTCCAATTAGTAGAGAGGTTGCCCAAGTATTTACCACAAGCCATCCGCTTCGGCCGCCTGTTCAATATGTAACAATAGCCACCGAAACCAGATTGCTGTTGGTTGTGTAGTAAAAAAAATCAAGGAAACACACCACGCAGAAATCGCCAGAACCCTCAAAACAAAAATATTTTGTACAAGCTCCTTTTTACTAACAATCATTGCATTCATGTAATATTGGTCGAAATATGTTGAGTAACTAAAAACAAATTTATTTTTTGATTTTGCTGAATGTTTCCGTATTTGTCAATATTCTTATAATATGGTGGTGTCAACAATTTTATTATGTAAATATGTACTCCCCTCGTTTACCGCTGGAAAGTATTGAATTCGTGAAAAAATCATCCTCCCAGATTACTTCGGATCTTTAATTCCGTCAGTCAGTTAGTCAGTCTGTCTGTCTCTCTGTCTATAGACAAAGGTAGGTAGTTGACGCTACTACCCGCGAAGAAGTGGGTAGATTTTCACTGGAAAATATACAGGGTGGACCGTCTAAGGAGAATAGACAATGAAAAACTTTGTTTTTTCGTTCAAATTAAAAATTTCTACTTTTCATGACATGCTAAGCCTATTTCAACAACAAAAAAAAAGAATTATTTTTACGATTACCGATCTCTATAATTTACAATTACCATACAGAATTGGCAAGGATTGATAGTTTTATTGAAAAATATGCAGGGTAGTTATCCTAAGAAATAATTCAACTAAGGCGGAAATTTGTAAAGATATTTACGCAAACTTTCCTTATTTGGTACCTTTTATTTAATATTTATTTTTTGCTGTCGGATGACCACTCTGTATATTTTTTTTACCAAGAGTTACTAGGTTTTCTTTGTAATAATAGGGGTAACTACATTCCGATTATTATTCTCATATGTCGTTTTTTTAATTAATATTTTTTAGAATGACTGTTCCGTATAAATAAAGAGGAAAGTTCTGTAAATACTTTTACCGATTCTTTTTATTGTTGATATATGCAGGTATATATTGCATCGATAAAAATTATTTTTTAAACCGTGTGATTTTTAAGGACTTGTTTTTAAAAATACAGGGTCGACCTGAGATAATTATGTTTTTGGTTAAAACGTAATTTTACCAGGTCAATCCTGTATTTTTATAAAAACAACACAGTATTATAGCAAGTAAACCTGACCATCACAAATACGTGTGACACATTTTAAATAATTAAATAAAATTGATTGATTGATTGATTTGCCAGCGTATGGTGGGCATTGCTGCCAATTCCGGGCATCCATGGAGGTTCGTTCCAACACGCAGCTTGGTGGTCCATCGAACACGCCCAACGGACGCGACGGCCAAACCGCGTGCCGGAACCAAATCGCGGATGTTTTGTATACCGCCGGACCAGCTACATACGCCGGGTTTGACATTGGACATGCTTGTTGTCAGCAGCGAGAGCCGCATGACGCATGGGGTGGGAATATAGGATGGGAAGGGTAGGTGTTTGAGAGATGCTTCTTTTAAGTTTCCACGCTTCTGTTAGGTTTCCATTTGTCATCATCGGCTGGGGTGTGGTGCAGTTGTTTGAGAGATGCTTTTTTTCAGTTTCCATGCTTCTTTTAAGTTTCCATCTATCGTCATCTCCTTATTTTTCTTCTAAGTTTTCTGCTTCTTGTGTCTTTGAATCTGGCAGCTTTTATTTTTTGTTTTATTTTTGTATTTTTCCCCCTTTTTTACCTTTTTTTTTTATTAACCGCTCCGCAAGTAAATAACTATCTACGGTGGAGTTGCTGCGAAGGGCCCTATCTCGCGGAAACAATTAATTTTTTTTGCGCATTATGAGAAAAGAGGTCCGAAGGGATAGTTTGCTCACCCTGTATGTCGTTTCCTAGAAACAATCGGTTTCAATTTTGGACAGTTTTTTCCATTTCATCACCTATATATTATGTTTAATATCTTTTCAATTTTGATCTTCAGTTCTTGTTTAAAATTTAATAAAGACATAAATAAGCCAATGCTAATGATATATAAACAAAAACTTATCTGTTTCATTCTCACATCTGGCGTTGCTTGTTTTATATCATCCACTCCAAGAAGGGACGAATCCAGGTATATATTTTATAGTCAAGCACTCAAGCAGTACACTTTTCTCGCGTTGTATATATACACTATTTTGTGTTGGTTTATTCAACCAACATAATTTAATCAAATATCAACTATATGTAATAGCCATACTCGCGGTAATTTATATGAATCAGTGTAGAATTGTTCACGCTTCAACTCAATACAATTTCGGCGTTTTGTTTCCCTTTATCCCGTAGGAACTACGAAACGCGTCTTTCAGCGAACTCGACACATTTTGAACTCTCTTTAAATAATTAAATAAAATGAGCAAAAAATATGAAATTAGAAAATTACGGTATTTTGTATTAGCAGTATTAAACTTTGTTAAGCTGTAAGTATTGCTTGTAGGGAAAAATAATATCTTTCTCAATCAAAATCACGCTTTTGCTATTGGAGATATCGAACTTAAAATTTAACCAAATATTCCTTCAGCCCTTGTGTTGAAAAATGTATCGTAAAATATAACATACGACAAACTTTTTTATTATTAAAGTTAGATGGTTAACTGAGGTAAAGTGGGGTTTAAAGTAAAAAGAAACTTTTTTATTTGAAATATTTTTTATGTGATTGTTAGTTTTTCCACAGTAGAGCTGGTAACAAAGCGCACGCTGTAACAGTGGTATAGCAGTGTATCTTGCTGGCTAATGCAGGCAATAAACACGCGTTTTCTTCAGTTTTTATTATAATTGACTTGGAAAGTCACTTTATACAATGTTTTATAACAAATATTTGGAATCGCTGAAATCATGGAAGATGAGCGTAAGTTTTTGAAATAATTAATCTTATTTTATTACTTATTATTTGATTCGAATAAATACTTCAATAGATTATAAGGCAATGTCTGCTGCATCAAAAAGATAATGCCGAAACATCTTAGGAGACAGTATGCAAGAACCAGTGATCCACTTATACACAATAACCTCAAAAATATCAGAAGGGAAATAAAATATGATACCAATTTAGCCTACAGAAATTTCGTGCAGAACTCTGAAGATAATATAAAAAATGATCTCAATAAATTTTGGGCTTTCATCAAAAGTAAAAAAGGGTCGGCCAGTGTATCTGAAGAGATGTTCTTTGAGGGATCTTCGCTAAACAATCCCTCTGATATACTAAATGCATTTGCCAATTATTTCGGTCAATCTTATAATGAGTCCTCAATAGATATCGAGGAACATCACATTGAGACCGATATACCTAACAATGACCCTATTGTTAGCATAAACTCTTTCAGTGAAGATGAGGTTATTCGGGCTCTAAAACGAATTAAACCCAAAATGACGACCGGTCCTGATTCCATTCCTGCTTTTTTATTAAAGGATTGCGCTATCATCTTTGCATATCCTCTAACTCTAATTTTTAACTTAATCTTAAAAAACTGCCTATTTCCTGACCTATGGAAATATTCGAAAGTATGTCCCATCTTCAAAAAGGGAAACAAGCTAGATATTGAGAACTTTAGACCAATCTCTGTAATTTGTAACTTCTGTAAAGTCTTAGAAATATTACTTCATGATAGAGCATATCATTCAATTAACTCTATTAATCAACATGGATTTATGAAAGGGCGTTCAACAACAACAAATTTATTCTGTGTAACTCAATATATTTCTGAATCCTTAGATGAACGTGGGCAGGTAGATGTCATATATACTGATTTCTCCAAAGCGTTTAATAGACTTGATCACCAGTTGTTACTTAATAAATTAGAAAAAATCGGCTTCTCATATTCTTTACTCCTTTTGTTTAAATCTTATTTAATAAATAGGAGTCAGTACGTTGCATTAAATGGGTTCAAATCGATCGAATTTGCTGCCACATCTGGAGTTCCCCAGGGATCTATTCTGGGGCCCTTGTTTTTCAACATATTTATTAGTGACATAGTGAACGAAATTAATTTGCCTCACCTTTTATATGCCGACGATCTAAAAATGTTCACAGCAATTGATGAAATCGATGACTGTTTTCAACTTCAGACTTCTCTTGACAAAATAAACACCTGGTGTATAGTAAATAAATTATTCATGAATCCTAGTAAAGTAACGTAATGTCCTTTTCTTTCTATGTTGTTGTATAATATGTAATTAATGCTTTGTATGCCTTTATTCCTGTTCTGTAATTGGGTATCTTACCTGTTGAACAGTGTATGCAATAAATAAATAAATAAATAAATAAATAAATAAATAAATAAATAAATAAATAAATAAATAAATAAATAAATAAATAAATAAATAAATAAATAAATAAATAAATAAATAAATAAATAAATAAATAAATAAATAAATAAATAAATAAATAAATAAATAAATAAATAAATAAATAAACAAACAAATAAATAAATAAATAAATAAATAAATTACGAAATGTAATGACTGAGGCTTTTGACTCATTAAAAGAGCGGGTGAATACAAAAACGGATATGTGTTCCACAACATTGGGCACAGAACTACAAAACAAGCACTTACTTTTAAGTAAAAATCCCGTGTTTCACGCACACACGAGGATTTTAGAAAAAAAAGAAGAAGAAGAGAGCTGTCTCCAAATAAAACTGAAATACTTTATAATAGAACTAAAGCCAAAAATATTTACATTAATACAAAGGTTTCTGTGCGATAAAGACATGGATTAAGGGGAAATAGGAAACTCATCCCAGTTCCCACTTATATCATGCGAAAAGAGAATTCCTCTAGATTGCAATTTATAAAACAATTGCAACATTATAACATTTTAAAAGTTCATATAGGTGTGGAATCGAAAATTTTTTTGTGATTTTTTTTATCGACAATAGGAAAGCGTACATAGCCGCGAAGAAATATTTGCGTTAATTTTCCAATTAATATTATTTTTATAGGAGACATTATTAGCAATAACAGTAAGTAGCTTAACACACAAAACAGGTACCTACTTAAATAAGATGTTTTAATAAATGGGTATAGTGACAAATTTATGTCCACTTATTTACGAATTTATGTCAAAGTGTTGTATAATCTTCCAGTAGATGTTTTAATAGATATTGCTATATTTTTGTTTTCACTTTTCTCTTTGCAATTAATATGTTATGCATGTACTAATATACGATTCAAATGTATTGACCCCTCATTTTAACCGCGAATATCTCAGAAACGGAAGAGCAGAAAGAATTTTAAAAAAATATGTGTTTATTATGAATCTCACTAAAATTTGAATAACGTACATTGGACTTTTGAAGTTCCGATAAGTTACTACTTTTTAACGAAATTTTGACCATACCAGTTTTAAATAAATTATTTCTTGGAAAATATGCCTACTATGCAAATTATATTTTAGACACCGATAAAGCACGGCATTTTTTGTACTAGGAAACTTTTTTATAATTTTTATTTTAAAATGTTGCAGTTATTCTCAAGAACGTGGCGTCATGTTTATTCGGTTATAGATCAATGTATTTAAATTAAAAAAAAATAGTTAACTATATAAAATGTAAACATTTGAAGAATGAAAAGAATTGGTGTATATCAAATATTAATTTAGTTATCAAGCGTAAAGGATAATATCGTTGCAAGTTTGCAAGAATATTATCTATTGCGCTTGATAACTAAATCAATATTTGATATATACCAATAGTTTTTTCTGAAAAGCTTACATTTTATACAGTTAACTATATTAACAAAAAAATTTTAAATACATTGATAAATAACCGAATAAACACGACGTCACGTTTTTGAGAATAACTGCAGAATTTTAGAATAAAAAATTATGAAAAAGTTTCTTCATACAAAAAATGCCGTGCTTTATCGGTGTCTAAAATAATTTTTACATAGTAGGCATATTTTCCAAGATATAATGGATTTAAAACTGGTATGGACAAAATTTTCTTAAAAAGTAGGACATTTTTCAATATAAACTTGGCAGAACTTCAAAAGTGTTCAATGTACATTATTCAAATTTCAGTGATTCATTTAGAATAAACTCATAATGAACACATAAATTTTTTCAATTTTTTTGGCTCCTAGTTCTCGCGGTTAAAGTGAGGAGTCAATACATTTGAATTGTATATTAGTTCATATTATCATTACTTTTAGGAATTATGATTTTCTGTTTCTGATACAAAATTGAAACATTTTCCTTTCAGTTTTTTTACTTAAAAAAAAAATCGCTTATTCATTCTTATAATTCTTTAATTCTTGTGTTTGTGTACAAACATATCGAATTTAAATGAAATATTTGAATAATTTATTATTTTTAATGTGTGTTTCATAATTCATAATTGAAATGAAACAAAATAAAATATCTGTTCCTTTTCGATAAATTATTTCTTTGTGAAGCAACAGTTATTCCGTACCCAATGCAGTGTAATCTCTCTAGAGCAGGCATAGTTATAATAGTTGTCACTAATATCAGAAGTGAAATTCCTTATTGGGGGCGCGTCGAATTTTAACAATTAATTTACGAGTAAACTAAACAGCAAGAAAAAGAAATCTGGTTTCCAAAAACTTCCTTGACTTTTAAACTTCAATTTTTTTCGTTATACTGTCTTTAATAATAAAAAAGTTTCTTGCTTACTATATTTTACAATGCGTTTTCGTATTTTTGCATAACATGTAATAGTTTATAGATTTTTTTATAAAAAATGTATCACGGTGAAACAATTTTGCTTCATACATCAATCAAGAACAATATCAGAGGAATATGTTTATAAAATTTGACATCAATATCTCTCACAAGTCTCGAGATACTGAGTGAGAAATAAGAAAATACACATTTTCATGCCTTTCCGAGTTTTGACAAAAATATATTTTTTTCTCCAATTTCGCAATTTCGAATTAACTGGCGAACTCGAAATTCGAAATTAGCAGAAATTACATAAAAATCTGTTTTTCGTTTTTGTATACCCTTTAGTCGACCCCTCCTCCTTTAAAATGCAGCGTAGTGGGCTCTAGACTCTCTACTAATTAGTAAGTCAGTAATAGCTAAAGAAAGAACCTTATTTTTGAAGAATATCGATCAGTAAATATAAAAGTACTTATACGTTTTAATTAAAAAAACATCAAGGCGATTGCAATTTTTAATAAAATTCAGTAAAAACAAAAATAATGTATGCTGTATTAGATAATGTTACGCCAACTAAACTGAGATTATCGGGAGATGAACCAAATTAAAAACGTATGTAAAAATTATATCTAGATAATTAAGTTAGTTTCTGAAAATAAGAAGAGCATCCTGTGAATGTTCAACAATTATATATGTAAGAATTTGAATAATTCGGCAAAGAAGTATATCGTTTACATCTAGTTCTTACAATATACCAGATCCAGTTAATTACTGTTTGGAATTCGTGTATTAGGATATAAAAGTAAATTTTTAAATCAAATATTTTAAAAACATAATCTTTATGTATATTGCAGTAAAGCACCATTATGAATAAAATGCTTGATTGATGAAATGGGCTGGGAGAGGACCAATGAGAGATACCTGTAGAGCAGTATCCTTGTAAGTAGTAGATATGGCCCCAGTTGGGCCAGACAGGCGCCCTCTATAGCGGACATTTTCGGAACTACGAGGAAAGTTTGTGTCCCGACTAAAGGTTCGTGTCTCGGCTAAAGGTTTGTGTCTCGGCTAAAGGTTTGGATCTCGGGTAAAATAAATATGGACTCTGCATTACCGACCAGGAATTTTAATGCATGTGTGTAGAGGTTATTTGAAGGTCACTGACAAGTCTCGACAAGTCTAGTACGTGTGTATCAAATTACATTTCCGAGAATTTACGTGCAGGTATGCGGGGTATCAAATTACATTTCCTGGAATTTTAGAATTACATAACTGAGCTACATGGTAACAAACATTCGAAGGAACACCCTGTATATGAGCACATATAATCCCTGTATACGATTCAATCAATATGCATTGTAGTAATAAGTATATATGATTAACAATTTCCGTAGCCCCCTAATAATACAAAATGATTAATCCGAATCAGTCAATGCATGTACTAATAAGTATAGGAAATACAAAATACCCTATAAGACATTTTCCGTAGCCCCCTGTATAATAATACAAAATGATTAATCCGAATCAATCAATGCATGTACTAATAAGTATAGGAAATATAAAAAATACCCTATAACACAAATGTGACAAAATGATTAATCCGAATCAATCAATGCATTATACTAATAAGTATAGGAAATATAAAAATATCCTATAAAACATTTTTTCCGTAGCCCCCTGTATATAATAATACAAAATGATTAATCCGAATCAATGCATGTACTAATAATTATAGGATATACAAAATGTATATGACCACAACAATTTCCGTAACCCCCTAATAATACAAAATGATTAATCCGAATCAATGCATGTACTAATAAAGTATAGGAAATAAAAAATACCCTGTATTCAACTGACAATCTCCATAGCCCCTGTATGTGACATTTTTTAAAGAATCTGCATGAAAGTTTATCAGAATACATAAAAGATGAAATGAGTTACCCTATTCCGAATGTGAGTATGTATTGAGAAAGTAGAAAATACCATTCAAACAACTACTTTAGTTCCGGTCAATAAATGCAACAAAATAATAAAATACCCTGTATTCAACTGACAATCTCCATAGCCCCTGTATGTGACATTTTTTAAAGAACCTGCATTAAAGTTTATCAGAATACATAAAAGATGAAATGAGTTACCCTATTCCGAATGTATGTATTGAGAAAGTAGAAAATACCATTCAAACAACTACTTTAGTTCAATAAATGCAACAAAATAATAAAATGCCCTGTATACGACATTTTTCGTGCAAGTCTCAATTAAAGAACAGACCTCGAGAATGCATTAAAAACAAGCTAGATGTGCGCGATTATCGTCCGTATCATTTACCGCGTAGGTAGGTTGATAACATAAACATCTTGTAAGATGGAATAACTGCAGACAAAATAGAAATTTTATTTAAGTCTGTACAAATAATCTATTTTATCGCATTATGGGAACACCTAGGGCATTAGACTTCATATTCCAGAATTCTCTGAATAAAATTTATCAGAACGCATGAAATTAGATGTGCCCGGCACGTCGCCAATCGCCTATCACTGTGAGAATAGATATTTTTTCGTAAACAATGGTGAAACTAGAGACGAAAACCGTTAGAACATACAAATTTCCACAAATTAGCTCGTTATCGCCATGTGAATGGGTATTTTTGCATAAACATGGTACAAGACACCCGTGATAAGAAAAAACGTTAAACCTGAGAACGCAAAATAGCGGTGAGAAGAATTTTTCGTAAACAACTAAGGAAATCATATTTCAAGGCCAGACTAGAGACGCAAATTCGTTAGAACTTATATATATATATTCAAATTAATTTCAAACTCGATTATCAATGAAAACCTAAGTAACATATATTTAAGACTGGCCCACTAGTAATCAAATCAAAGCAATTAGCGCAAGCTTTGTTTTTGAAATCTAATATCCCTGCTATTAACTGCATGCAAAAGACAAGATGCTGACGTACGCGTGCCTATACCGGGAGACAAATATGTGAAATGTACCAATTCAATTACATTACATTTGGAGTTATTCTTTAGATACATGCTTTAAAGTATGAAATATGTATACAGTGGGGAACAAAAATATGTGAAATATACCAATTCAATTACATTACATTTGGAGTTATTCTTTAGATACATGCCTTAAAGTATGAAATATGTATACAGTGGGAGACAAAAATAGGTGAAATATGCTAATTTAATTACTCTGCATTTGTGTACAGGAGGATTTAGATATATGGTTTAAAGTTTTAAAAAAATATATACATTAGGACTATATGAGATATGAAATATGCATACAGGGGTGACAGAAATATGTGATATACTAATTTAATTACTCTGCATTTGGATATATGCATTTAAGTTTGAAAAATATACAAGGGTCATACGAGGAGTATAGTCATATGAATCAACGACTCAGGATGTTCCCACACAGGGTGCTATTTAGAGATAGCCAAAGGTTATTTAATTTTAGAATTGCAAACTGAGCTACCGATACAGCAAAGGATCAAGTTCATAATGCACGTGTGTAGAGGTTATATGAAGGCTATATGGATCAGTAACCCTATGGGAAAGCATCATAACCACAATTTTCACAGGTCTCATATTACAACAAACCGGAGTGATAAACAGTTCTGAGCTACTACGAATCATTTTAAATCTCGCCGTTGACAACTTTCACCGCTAGATGGCGCTTATGTTTAAATTTGTAACTCGCCGATACTTTAGGACTCTTATTTATATTTAACACTGGTAGTAGTATCATTTCCTCAGTCTATTGATTGCTGTTACCTGAATAAGTTGTGTTTGATACAGTATTTTCGATCAGTGCTAAAATGGAAAAGTTTATTATCGTAAAGGATACCCTGAAGAAGGCGAAACGTTTCAATCTGACGGGTCGCAATATAGAGTTTAAAATTAAACCAATGCCGGCTAATGAAGAACCTGTGAGCTGGGTGAGAACGGCCGTTAATCAAATTATTAAAAAAGCTACCGAAAATCTTCAGCCTAGTGATCTAGTTGGCTTCAGTTTCTGCAGTAAAGACTTTCAACGTGGTAATGGCTGGCTTCGTTTTCGTCCAGCAGCAGAAGTGACTTATGATGATATCTGGGACGTTATTAGCAGTATTTATCAATCCAATTCTACAGGTCTCAATACAGAAACCTTCTGTCTATCCGTAACGTCAGTAAGGTTACCAGTTGGAAGCGGAAATGATAGGGTCCGAACATATAATAATTTCGACGAGGAATGCAATATGCGTAGTGGAATTGTTACTATAAACAATAAAGATAATATGTGTTTGCCTCGTGCCTTAGTGGTAGCTATTGCATACAGTAACAAAGACCCTATGTGGGGTAAGATACGCAAAGATACCGGAAAACTCCAAACTCAAAGAGCACATAGGTTGGTAGAGGAATCCGAAGTTGTTATACCTATTGAAGGATGCAGTATACCCGAATTGGAAAAGTTTCAGCATCATCTACAAAATTATAAAATTGTGGTTTATACATATGGTAACAAAGGTCGAGATATAATGTTTGAGGGAGCTAATGAAGGAAATAAACTTAATCTGCTATTTCACAAAGGACATTTTAACGTGATTACGTCATTAACGTCGGCCTTCTGTGCTAAATATTATTGTGAAGACTGCCATGTACCTTATGACCATAAGAACAAACACAGGTGTGAACGTACATGTCCCTGTTGCTTACAAATACCTAATTGTCCATCGACTTTGAACATAAAATGCCCTGACTGTAATAGATCCTTTAGAGGTGAAAATTGTCGTGATAACCATTTGAGGGAGGGATCTCTAGGAAAAGGAAACGTCTGTAGTCAAATTAAACTGTGTACGGACTGTTTGAAAACAGTGAAAAACAACCGGAAACATACATGTGGCGAGATATTCTGCAAAATTTGTAACACACACGTACCTCAAGATCATTTGTGCTATATACAACCTGATAAGGGAACCCCAAAAACTAAAGACACTCTATTTATATTTTACGATTTTGAAACGATGCAGGACAAAGTTTTAGAAGACGGCAGTAACATTCATGAACCAAATTTATGTGTTTTTAAGCAATGCTGTGACGAATGCATTGAAAAGGATATTAAACTTTGTAACAAGTGTGGTGTAAAACAGCATATATTAAAAGTAAATCCTGTTAAGGTCTTCACGCAGTGTATTCTTGACCAACGAAAATTATTTAAACAAGTCATATGTTTAGCCCATAACTCTCAAGCATTTGACGGACAATTTATACTTAATTACATTTTGACTCATACAGACCTCAACCCTGAATTAATTATGAGAGGAACCAAAATTATTTCGATGGTGATTGGAAATGTAAAATTCATTGACAGTTTAAATTATTTCCCGATGCCTCTCTCAAAATTACCAAAAGCTTTCGACTTAGGCCCAGAACTTAGAAAAGGCTACTTCCCGCATCTGTTTAATACAGAAGCAAATAAGAACTACATAGGCAACTTACCACCTATCGAATATTACAGCCCTGACACAATGAAAACGGAAGATCGTGAAAAGTTTCTAAATTGGTACGACGAACATAAAAACGATATCTTTGATATGCAGCGGGATTTAGTGGAATATTGCGTATCGGATGTGGAAATTTTGACCCGTGCATGCTTGAAATTTCGTCAACAAATGCTTGAAACCACCAACGTTTGCGCATTCGGCGAAAGCTGCACAATAGCCGGTTGTTGCAACAAGGTGTTTAGAAGAAATTTTCTGAATCCAAACACAATCGGTATTATTCCTAAAAACGGGTACAGATGGAGGGACAATCAAAGCAAAATAGCCATTCAGTGGTTAGTATGGGAAGAACGCGAACGTCAGATTAATATTATCCATTCTGCTAAACAAAAAGAGAGCAAAATACAGGGTGTTAAAGTGGACGGGTATTGTACCGAAACAAATCAGGTGTTTGAGTTTCATGGTTGTTATTACCACGGATGTCCGGTATGTTTCAAACACAACAGAACCGAATCATCACACGACAACCCTACAGAAACTATGAATTCAAAGTACGAATCTACCATTGCTAAAATAGAAAGACTTAGAGAGCTAGGATACGACATAGTCGAAATGTGGGAGTGCAAATTTCGTAAAATGTTAAAGGAAAATGAAGAACTTTCCGATTATTCCAAAAACCATCCATTAGTTATCCAGGCACCGCTTATTGCGCGAGATGCTTTTTATGGAGGAAGAACGGGAAATACATTTGAATATTACAAGTGTGGACCTGATGAATCAGTTTTATACACAGACATTTGCAGTCTATACCCATATGTTTGTAAATATGGAAAATTTCCTATAGGGCACCCTAAAGTCTTCGTAGGAAAAGATTGCGACCAGCTAAACTTAGAAAATACAGACGGGGCGATAAAATGTAAAATATTGGCACCTAGAGATTTGTATCATCCTGTATTACCTTTAAAATTGAACAATAAATTAATTTTCACTTTGTGTTATCAATGCGCAATAGAGTCGCGGGTGGGTGTGTGTACACATAATAATGAAGAAAGATCGCTAACAGGAACATGGATTATCGACGAAGTATTAAAAGCCGTAGAAAAAGGGTACGAAATACAGGAAGTTTATGAAGTTTGGAAATATGACACTCAACAATATGACAAAGACCACGCAGGACTATTTACAGATATGATGAATAGATTTATTAAAATTAAGCAACAATCATCCGGTTGGCCTTCTAATTGTGTAACGCAGGAACAAAAAGATCATTACATCGAAGACTTCTTTAATAAAGAAGGTGTACAGCTAGAGTCTGATGAAATTATAAATAATCCTGGGCTTCGTTCCCTCGCGAAATTAATTTTAAACAGCTTTTGGGGAAAATTCGGACAGAGAGAAAACCAACCTAAGTCTAAGATTCTCAGAGATCCTAGTCAACTATTTGGTGTGCTTACAGACACCACTATCCATATTAATTCAATGCTACCAGTAGGAGACGAAGCACTTATTATCAATTACGAGCATAGAGAAGAGACATACCAACCACTATCAACTGTAAACGTAATGGTAGCAGCGTACGTCACAGCACAAGCGCGGCTAAAATTATATTCCTATCTGGAAAAATTGGGTGAAAGAGTACTGTACTATGATACTGACAGCGTCATTTATGTGTCAAGGCCCGGCGAATACGAGGTACCCACAGGTGAATTTATTGGTGATATGACTGACGAACTGGAATCATACGGTTCAGGTAGCTACATTACAGAATTTGTGTCGGGAGGTCCCAAAAATTACGCTTATAAAGTGTATTCTACTCATGATAATGATGAAAAAGTGGTGTGTAAAGTAAAGGGTATTTGCTTGAACTACGCGGCTTCTCAGCTGGTAAATTTTGACACTATAAAAGACATGGTTCTGAACGACACAGCTCCTGTGTACATAGTATCCAATAATATTCGAAGAACAAAAGACCACGAAGTGATAACAAAATCAGAAACAAAAGTGTACAGACCCAACTCTACTAAAAGAAAGTTCTTTGTTAATCACTCATCTGTTCCTTATGGACATAAAAAATCTAAGCCTTAAATTATTGTTTCCTGTATACCTACTGATGTAATAGTTTTATATGTACCCTGTATATTTTTGAAATACATTCTGTAAATTATATATTACTTGTAACTCTTTTTTAACATTGTTTACCTATTGATGTACCATGTATATTTTTAAAATACATTGTGTAAATTATATATTACTCGCAACTCTTGTGTAACATTGTTTACCTACTGATGTAATAGTTTTATATGTACCCTGTATATTTTTTGAAATACATTGTGTGAATTATATATATATTACTTGTAACTTTTGTGTAACATAGCACTAATTTAAATATATTTTTATTACGTGTATATAATTTTCTGTATTATACCATTCCTATGATTATAAAGTTTAATAAAATAATTTTATCCTATTATATGGTATTATTTAAATAACCTGCAATACCCTAACATTGTTTTTATTTCTTTAATAAAACAAGTAATCAGATTAACATAAACCCCGAAATAAGGAGTCGAGGGTCAATATTTGCCTGAAATTCTAATAATAATAATAATAATTAAATTTGTAACAAAACCTTTTTGATAAAAAAAAACCTAGTAATCGTGTAATGTTGTTGCAGTTGTAAACCGACAAACTCGCTAGCTACCTATAACCCACTTAATCATAAATATATTTCTTTTATGTATCTAATTATGGTGCTTTTTAGTTATTTTTGCGTAAACCAAGTACCATGATAAGAATTTGGTATTTCACCGGTGACCAGACTTGATTAGAGAAAGCGTTGTGTTTCCCGCAATTCGCCACATACTTGACATATGAGGATACAGGAACGTATGAAAAGTTTAAAACAATAAGAAATAGAACTGTATCAAATCCTACACATTTTTATCTTTGACGACACATGTATTTTTTTGTTATGGATTTATAAAAAAAAAAACACCGAAACAAGCAACGCATATTTAAGACTGAATGAAATCTCCATTTAAAACAATTAGCTATCGTTTACATCGTACATCTTTATTTGAAATTCTATAACATAGTATAAAACTATTTAGATAATTTGTGGGCGAAGAAATGATGCAATCTACTTTATGCATTAACAACTCGCGGACACTATATTTTCTACATACGCATGCTTTATTATATCAACTGTTTAATTTATGTATGCATACAGGGGTGCCAGAAAATATGGGAGGTATTTTAACTTATTTTCTATGCATTTGTGTATTGTAATATTAAATTACCCTATTTATTTTGCCCTACTTAACCCCCAACCCTTCACCCAATTCATCACAAAATCCTGTTCTTATAACATTTCATTCTATTTTTATCAAAAATTACCCTGTTAGGTTGGATAGTATTTCAGGCATATAGCGCCAGATATTAAGTTATTAAATTATCCTGTTCCCAAAAAAATTACCCTGTTTCTATATTAAAGTACTCTATTCTTATAAAAATTATCATGTTCTTACAACATTTCACTCTATTTTCATCAAAAATTACCCTGTTAGGTTGGATAAGATTTCGGGCATATAGCGCCAAATATTAAGTTAGGTTAGATGCTCTCCGCTAGGTTAGATGGGATTTCGGACTTATAGCGCAAAATATTAGGATGGGTTAGGTTTGGTTAGACGCGCGTCTAACCAAACCTAACCCATCCTAATATTTTGCGCTATAAGTCCGAAATCCCATCTAACCTAGCGGAGAGCATCTAACCTAACTTAATATTTGGCGCTATATGCCCGAAATCTTATCCAACCTAACAGGGTAATTTTTGATGAAAATAGAGTGAAATGTTGTAAGAACATGATAATTTTTATAAGAATAGAGTACTTTAATATAGAAACAGGGTAATTTTTTTGGGAACAGGATAATTTAATAACTTAATATCTGGCGCTATATGCCTGAAATACTATCCAACCTAACAGGGTAATTTTTGATAAAAATAGAATGAAATGTTATAAGAACAGGATTTTGTGATGAATTGGGTGAAGGGTTGGGGGTTAAGTAGGGCAAAATAAATAGGGTAATTTAATATTACAATACACAAATGCATAGAAAATAAGTTAAAATACCTCCCATATTTTCTGGCACCCCTGTATGCATACATAAATTAAACAGTTGATATAATAAAGCATGCGTATGTAGAAAATATAGTGTCCGCGAGTTGTTAATGCATAAAGTAGATTGCATCATTTCTTCGCCCACAAATTATCTAAATAGTTTTATACTATGTTATAGAATTTCAAATAAAGATGTACGATGTAAACGATAGCTAATTGTTTTAAATGGAGATTTCATTCAGTCTTAAATATGCGTTGCTTGTTTCGGTGTTTTTTTTTTTATAAATCCATAACAAAAAAATACATGTGTCGTCAAAGATAAAAATGTGTAGGATTTGATACAGTTCTATTTCTTATTGTTTTAAACTTTTCATACGTTCCTGTATCCTCATATGTCAAGTATGTGGCGAATTGCGGGAAACACAACGCTTTCTCTAATCAAGTCTGGTCACCGGTGAAATACCAAATTCTTATCATGGTACTTGGTTTACGCAAAAATAACTAAAAAGCACCATAATTAGATACATAAAAGAAATATATTTATGATTAAGTGGGTTATAGGTAGCTAGCGAGTTTGTCGGTTTACAACTGCAACAACATTACACGATTACTAGGTTTTTTTTTATCAAAAAGGTTTTGTTACAAATTTAATTATTATTATTATTATTAGAATTTCAGGCAAATATTGACCCTCGACTCCTTATTTCGGGGTTTATGTTAATCTGATTACTTGTTTTATTAAAGAAATAAAAACAATGTTAGGGTATTGCAGGTTATTTAAATAATACCATATAATAGGATAAAATTATTTTATTAAACTTTATAATCATAGGAATGGTATAATACAGAAAATTATATACACGTAATAAAAATATATTTAAATTAGTGCTATGTTACACAAAAGTTACAAGTAATATATATATAATTCACACAATGTATTTCAAAAAATATACAGGGTACATATAAAACTATTACATCAGTAGGTAAACAATGTTACACAAGAGTTGCGAGTAATATATAATTTACACAATGTATTTTAAAAATATACATGGTACATCAATAGGTAAACAATGTTAAAAAAGAGTTACAAGTAATATATAATTTACAGAATGTATTTCAAAAATATACAGGGTACATATAAAACTATTACATCAGTAGGTATACAGGAAACAATAATTTAAGGCTTAGATTTTTTATGTCCATAAGGAACAGATGAGTGATTAACAAAGAACTTTCTTTTAGTAGAGTTGGGTCTGTACACTTTTGTTTCTGATTTTGTTATCACTTCGTGGTCTTTTGTTCTTCGAATATTATTGGATACTATGTACACAGGAGCTGTGTCGTTCAGAACCATGTCTTTTATAGTGTCAAAATTTACCAGCTGAGAAGCCGCGTAGTTCAAGCAAATACCCTTTACTTTACACACCACTTTTTCATCATTATCATGAGTAGAATACACTTTATAAGCGTAATTTTTGGGACCTCCCGACACAAATTCTGTAATGTAGCTACCTGAACCGTATGATTCCAGTTCGTCAGTCATATCACCAATAAATTCACCTGTGGGTACCTCGTATTCGCCGGGCCTTGACACATAAATGACGCTGTCAGTATCATAGTACAGTACTCTTTCACCCAATTTTTCCAGATAGGAATATAATTTTAGCCGCGCTTGTGCTGTGACGTACGCTGCTACCATTACGTTTACAGTTGATAGTGGTTGGTATGTCTCTTCTCTATGCTCGTAATTGATAATAAGTGCTTCGTCTCCTACTGGTAGCATTGAATTAATATGGATAGTGGTGTCTGTAAGCACACCAAATAGTTGACTAGGATCTCTGAGAATCTTAGACTTAGGTTGGTTTTCTCTCTGTCCGAATTTTCCCCAAAAGCTGTTTAAAATTAATTTCGCGAGGGAACGAAGCCCAGGATTATTTATAATTTCATCAGACTCTAGCTGTACACCTTCTTTATTAAAGAAGTCTTCGATGTAATGATCTTTTTGTTCCTGCGTTACACAATTAGAAGGCCAACCGGATGATTGTTGCTTAATTTTAATAAATCTATTCATCATATCTGTAAATAGTCCTGCGTGGTCTTTGTCATATTGTTGAGTGTCATATTTCCAAACTTCATAAACTTCCTGTATTTCGTACCCTTTTTCTACGGCTTTTAATACTTCGTCGATAATCCATGTTCCTGTTAGCGATCTTTCTTCATTATTATGTGTACACACACCCACCCGCGACTCTATTGCGCATTGATAACACAAAGTGAAAATTAATTTATTGTTCAATTTTAAAGGTAATACAGGATGATACAAATCTCTAGGTGCCAATATTTTACATTTTATCGCCCCGTCTGTATTTTCTAAGTTTAGCTGGTCGCAATCTTTTCCTACGAAGACTTTAGGGTGCCCTATAGGAAATTTTCCATATTTACAAACATATGGGTATAGACTGCAAATGTCTGTGTATAAAACTGATTCATCAGGTCCACACTTGTAATATTCAAATGTATTTCCCGTTCTTCCTCCATAAAAAGCATCTCGCGCAATAAGCGGTGCCTGGATAACTAATGGATGGTTTTTGGAATAATCGGAAAGTTCTTCATTTTCCTTTAACATTTTACGAAATTTGCACTCCCACATTTCGACTATGTCGTATCCTAGCTCTCTAAGTCTTTCTATTTTAGCAATGGTAGATTCGTACTTTGAATTCATAGTTTCTGTAGGGTTGTCGTGTGATGATTCGGTTCTGTTGTGTTTGAAACATACCGGACATCCGTGGTAATAACAACCATGAAACTCAAACACCTGATTTGTTTCGGTACAATACCCGTCCACTTTAACACCCTGTATTTTGCTCTCTTTTTGTTTAGCAGAATGGATAATATTAATCTGACGTTCGCGTTCTTCCCATACTAACCACTGAATGGCTATTTTGCTTTGATTGTCCCTCCATCTGTACCCGTTTTTAGGAATAATACCGATTGTGTTTGGATTCAGAAAATTTCTTCTAAACACCTTGTTGCAACAACCGGCTATTGTGCAGCTTTCGCCGAATGCGCAAACGTTGGTGGTTTCAAGCATTTGTTGACGAAATTTCAAGCATGCACGGGTCAAAATTTCCACATCCGATACGCAATATTCTACTAAATCCCGCTGCATATCAAAGATATCGTTTTTATGTTCGTCGTACCAATTTAGAAACTTTTCACGATCTTCCGTTTTCATTGTGTCAGGGCTGTAATATTCGATAGGTGGTAAGTTGCCTATGTAGTTCTTATTTGCTTCTGTATTAAACAGATGCGGGAAGTAGCCTTTTCTAAGTTCTGGGCCTAAGTCGAAAGCTTTTGGTAATTTTGAGAGAGGCATCGGGAAATAATTTAAACTGTCAATGAATTTTACATTTCCAATCACCATCGAAATAATTTTGGTTCCTCTCATAATTAATTCAGGGTTGAGGTCTGTATGAGTCAAAATGTAATTAAGTATAAATTGTCCGTCAAATGCTTGAGAGTTATGGGCTAAACATATGACTTGTTTAAATAATTTTCGTTGGTCAAGAATACACTGCGTGAAGACCTTAACAGGATTTACTTTTAATATATGCTGTTTTACACCACACTTGTTACAAAGTTTAATATCCTTTTCAATGCATTCGTCACAGCATTGCTTAAAAACACATAAATTTGGTTCATGAATGTTACTGCCGTCTTCTAAAACTTTGTCCTGCATCGTTTCAAAATCGTAAAATATAAATAGAGTGTCTTTAGTTTTTGGGGTTCCCTTATCAGGTTGTATATAGCACAAATGATCTTGAGGTACGTGTGTGTTACAAATTTTGCAGAATATCTCGCCACATGTATGTTTCCGGTTGTTTTTCACTGTTTTCAAACAGTCCGTACACAGTTTAATTTGACTACAGACGTTTCCTTTTCCTAGAGATCCCTCCCTCAAATGGTTATCACGACAATTTTCACCTCTAAAGGATCTATTACAGTCAGGGCATTTTATGTTCAAAGTCGATGGACAATTAGGTATTTGTAAGCAACAGGGACATGTACGTTCACACCTGTGTTTGTTCTTATGGTCATAAGGTACATGGCAGTCTTCACAATAATATTTAGCACAGAAGGCCGACGTTAATGACGTAATCACGTTAAAATGTCCTTTGTGAAATAGCAGATTAAGTTTCTTTCCTTCATTAGCTCCCTCAAACATTATATCTCGACCTTTGTTACCATATGTATAAACCACAATTTTATAATTTTGTAGATGATGCTGAAACTTTTCCAATTCGGGTATACTGCATCCTTCAATAGGTATAACAACTTCGGATTCCTCTACCAACCTATGTGCTCTTTGAGTTTGGAGTTTTCCGGTATCTTTGCGTATCTTACCCCACATAGGGTCTTTGTTACTGTATGCAATAGCTACCACTAAGGCACGAGGCAAACACATATTATCTTTATTGTTTATAGTAACAATTCCACTACGCATATTGCATTCCTCGTCGAAATTATTATATGTTCGGACCCTATCATTTCCGCTTCCAACTGGTAACCTTACTGACGTTACGGATAGACAGAAGGTTTCTGTATTGAGACCTGTAGAATTGGATTGATAAATACTGCTAATAACGTCCCAGATATCATCATAAGTCACTTCTGCTGCTGGACGAAAACGAAGCCAGCCATTACCACGTTGAAAGTCTTTACTGCAGAAACTGAAGCCAACTAGATCACTAGGCTGAAGATTTTCGGTAGCTTTTTTAATAATTTGATTAACGGCCGTTCTCACCCAGCTCACAGGTTCTTCATTAGCCGGCATTGGTTTAATTTTAAACTCTATATTGCGACCCGTCAGATTGAAACGTTTCGCCTTCTTCAGGGTATCCTTTACGATAATAAACTTTTCCATTTTAGCACTGATCGAAAATACTGTATCAAACACAACTTATTCAGGTAACAGCAATCAATAGACTGAGGAAATGATACTACTACCAGTGTTAAATATAAATAAGAGTCCTAAAGTATCGGCGAGTTACAAATTTAAACATAAGCGCCATCTAGCGGTGAAAGTTGTCAACGGCGAGATTTAAAATGATTCGTAGTAGCTCAGAACTGTTTATCACTCCGGTTTGTTGTAATATGAGACCTGTGAAAATTGTGGTTATGATGCTTTCCCATAGGGTTACTGATCCATATAGCCTTCATATAACCTCTACACACGTGCATTATGAACTTGATCCTTTGCTGTATCGGTAGCTCAGTTTGCAATTCTAAAATTAAATAACCTTTGGCTATCTCTAAATAGCACCCTGTGTGGGAACATCCTGAGTCGTTGATTCATATGACTATACTCCTCGTATGACCCTTGTATATTTTTCAAACTTAAATGCATATATCCAAATGCAGAGTAATTAAATTAGTATATCACATATTTCTGTCACCCCTGTATGCATATTTCATATCTCATATAGTCCTAATGTATATATTTTTTTAAAACTTTAAACCATATATCTAAATCCTCCTGTACACAAATGCAGAGTAATTAAATTAGCATATTTCACCTATTTTTGTCTCCCACTGTATACATATTTCATACTTTAAGGCATGTATCTAAAGAATAACTCCAAATGTAATGTAATTGAATTGGTATATTTCACATATTTTTGTTCCCCACTGTATACATATTTCATACTTTAAAGCATGTATCTAAAGAATAACTCCAAATGTAATGTAATTGAATTGGTACATTTCACATATTTGTCTCCCGGTATAGGCACGCGTACGTCAGCATCTTGTCTTTTGCATGCAGTTAATAGCAGGGATATTAGATTTCAAAAACAAAGCTTGCGCTAATTGCTTTGATTTGATTACTAGTGGGCCAGTCTTAAATATATGTTACTTAGGTTTTCATTGATAATCGAGTTTGAAATTAATTTGAATATATATATATAAGTTCTAACGAATTTGCGTCTCTAGTCTGGCCTTGAAATATGATTTCCTTAGTTGTTTACGAAAAATTCTTCTCACCGCTATTTTGCGTTCTCAGGTTTAACGTTTTTTCTTATCACGGGTGTCTTGTACCATGTTTATGCAAAAATACCCATTCACATGGCGATAACGAGCTAATTTGTGGAAATTTGTATGTTCTAACGGTTTTCGTCTCTAGTTTCACCATTGTTTACGAAAAAATATCTATTCTCACAGTGATAGGCGATTGGCGACGTGCCGGGCACATCTAATTTCATGCGTTCTGATAAATTTTATTCAGAGAATTCTGGAATATGAAGTCTAATGCCCTAGGTGTTCCCATAATGCGATAAAATAGATTATTTGTACAGACTTAAATAAAATTTCTATTTTGTCTGCAGTTATTCCATCTTACAAGATGTTTATGTTATCAACCTACCTACGCGGTAAATGATACGGACGATAATCGCGCACATCTAGCTTGTTTTTAATGCATTCTCGAGGTCTGTTCTTTAATTGAGACTTGCACGAAAAATGTCGTATACAGGGCATTTTATTATTTTGTTGCATTTATTGAACTAAAGTAGTTGTTTGAATGGTATTTTCTACTTTCTCAATACATACATTCGGAATAGGGTAACTCATTTCATCTTTTATGTATTCTGATAAACTTTAATGCAGGTTCTTTAAAAAATGTCACATACAGGGGCTATGGAGATTGTCAGTTGAATACAGGGTATTTTATTATTTTGTTGCATTTATTGACCGGAACTAAAGTAGTTGTTTGAATGGTATTTTCTACTTTCTCAATACATACTCACATTCGGAATAGGGTAACTCATTTCATCTTTTATGTATTCTGATAAACTTTCATGCAGATTCTTTAAAAAATGTCACATACAGGGGCTATGGAGATTGTCAGTTGAATACAGGGTATTTTTTATTTCCTATACTTTATTAGTACATGCATTGATTCGGATTAATCATTTTGTATTATTAGGGGGTTACGGAAATTGTTGTGGTCATATACATTTTGTATATCCTATAATTATTAGTACATGCATTGATTCGGATTAATCATTTTGTATTATTATATACAGGGGGCTACGGAAAAAATGTTTTATAGGATATTTTTATATTTCCTATACTTATTAGTATAATGCATTGATTGATTCGGATTAATCATTTTGTCACATTTGTGTTATAGGGTATTTTTTATATTTCCTATACTTATTAGTACATGCATTGATTGATTCGGATTAATCATTTTGTATTATTATACAGGGGGCTACGGAAAATGTCTTATAGGGTATTTTGTATTTCCTATACTTATTAGTACATGCATTGACTGATTCGGATTAATCATTTTGTATTATTAGGGGGCTACGGAAATTGTTAATCATATATACTTATTACTACAATGCATATTGATTGAATCGTATACAGGGATTATATGTGCTCATATACAGGGTGTTCCTTCGAATGTTTGTTACCATGTAGCTCAGTTATGTAATTCTAAAATTCCAGGAAATGTAATTTGATACCCCGCATACCTGCACGTAAATTCTCGGAAATGTAATTTGATACACACGTACTAGACTTGTCGAGACTTGTCAGTGACCTTCAAATAACCTCTACACACATGCATTAAAATTCCTGGTCGGTAATGCAGAGTCCATATTTATTTTACCCGAGATCCAAACCTTTAGCCGAGACACAAACCTTTAGCCGAGACACGAACCTTTAGTCGGGACACAAACTTTCCTCGTAGTTCCGAAAATGTCCGCTATAGAGGGCGCCTGTCTGGCCCAACTGGGGCCATATCTACTACTCTTGTAAACTAGGAGTCCGTCTCTAAAATGATTTGTGACTTAACCCTTGCCGTTGATGTGTAGAATGATTTACTATTATCATTTCTGGCATGATTTTTTAATGTTGTTGTGTACATGCTCATTATTCAAAATAGCTATATTTTTATTTAATGGTTTATGAATACGTTTTATGTGAAATTCGTAACTGTTTCATATTTTTGAAATATCTAGTGCAAGGAGAATAAATCCAAATATTACTTTCCAGCAACACTTCCTAATTAACTGTTTTGACGTGCCCACAGAGTATATTTTAATTGAAGAAAACTACTGGTTGGTGAAAAATATACAGGGTGCTCACTTTAAGAAAACATTTAGGAAAAGACGGAGGACAAAATATTTGGAATGCAGCTGTCACTATTGTTATAAATATAACCGGGTGTACTTTTAGTTAAAAAGTATACCAATGGCCACGCCAAAAAATAATCTACTAAGAAACATTGGTCGAGAACACTATTATTGAGGAAGAAACCTGATATACCTTTAGTGAAAATATACTGGGTAGTCCGGATGTAAACCAAGGGGCCCGTATGTCGCATGTCGATGCCACTTGGAAAGTATCCTAGTGTGTTCCATATTTATTTTGTGTGTGCAAGCGAGAATCTCAGAAGTGGTTTCGTCAATAAATATATTCATAATATATCTAGTGACAGCCAGGCAGCCTTGAGGCTTCTTGCGTCAAACAAAATGACTTTTATGCTGATTTTAAACCGTCAACATTTTGACTGAGCTGTGCGCGAACACAACTCTGTCAAACTCATATGGGTCCCTGACACAAAGGTATGGAGGGTAACGAAAAAACACACCGGTTGTTGGGAAAAGGAGAAATAACTCCTTTCCCTGACCCCGAGCTAGCCTTCGGTCTGCCCAAGATATTGAACTCAATCACAGCTACAAGACTGGGCCATGGCAATGTTGAATAACTATTTGGTCCAATCCCCCCGTATGATGCAGTGGAGGCTCCATGTAAAGGGGCCTTCGGCTGACTCTGTGAAGTGGTTGCTTCGGTTCGATAGAGAAAACATGAGATGGGTAGTAGGCTTGATAACAAGATATTGTCCTCTATATAAACATCTTCATACAATGGAGTTCAAGAACAATCCTGTGTCAGATGTGTGGAGTGAAGGATAAAATCATCACTTATATTGTATGCAGCTGAGCACCACTAGGTGCGTCAAGGGATATGCATCTCAAAAGGCAATTTCTACAGTCGACAGAACTATGAGATCAGCCCTGGAACAGACCACTATCTTTTGTGATGAGCAGAAAAGATGAGATGTGCCGGATGTGCAAGATGAGAAGTGAAACCGTTACACACATAATGTCTGCTTGTTCCATATTTGCGGAGAGAGAATACTTAAAACGCCACAACCGCGTGTATTGCCTGATCCATTATGAAATAAATAAATAAATAAATTAGAACTGATCGGACGATGTCAGGCCACGGCGAAGAGGGAGCCCTAAACCGCCTTGATATTGTCATAAGGAGCGAGAAGATTACTTACCTAGTAGATGTAGTAGTCTCCTCAGGTACCAATGTAATCAAAAAGGAAGCCTGGCTGTAGAAATTCAGAGAGTGTGGAGAACAGACGTAATCACATTACCCATCATTATCGAATCAACGGGATACGTCTCTGAAGAATTCTAGAGCCATGTCAAGTAACTTCCCGGAGAAGATTGAGCGGGGAGAATACAGCAAACAGCGATCCTTGGCACCGCACACACATTAAGGAAAGTGTTGTCGTACGTCTGAAAAATAGCACGCTTATAATATGTGCCCTCGTAATCCATAAATACCTGACCATAGATGCATGGTTTACATCTGGTTCGCGTAATGATACCTACCTTAAACAGGTAGTGATGAGAACTAATAATAATAATAATAATAATAATAATAATACAGGGTGGTCACTGTAAAAAATATTTAATTAAGACACAACAGAGGAGAATGATAACAACAAGTACTGCCACAAAGAAAACTTGATACACTTTTAATTAAAAAAATATACAGGGTGGTCATCCGACAATAAAAATAAGTAATAAATAAAAGGTAACAGATAAGAAAGTATTGCGTAAATACATTCATAGATTTCCATCAAAGTTAAATGATTTCTTTGGATGGCTACCCTGTATATCTTTCATTAAACGTATCTGTTTTTATGTCGTTTTGACAAATGGTGTATTTGTATTTGCCAATTTTTTTTGGAATCTGTCACTGTTTGTTTTCATTATTTGTTCCTTTTAGGTTGTCCCCTTTCTACATTTCTTTATTTTTTACCGAAAGTATATTCCATTTCTTTATTGGCAGTAGCGTGAACTACCTACCAAATGTTCTTCTTCTCCGTCAAACAATTTTGTAGATATAGCTTCCAAACAGACAACAGACTTACAGACGGACAGATATACAAACAGACAGATATCAGTCAGACTGATGGAATTGAAATATCTTAAGATTAATGGGGAAGGAGGATAAAGCGCCAAATGACGAGATGTCTCCCTAATAAACAAATTTTAGCTAATAATATTCTCATAATCATTAAAATTATGATTAAGAATACGCTGTTCTTTGCAAATTGGATGATTTAACTGAAAATAGTGTAAGTTGTATATAAATAAATACTACAGGGTTGTTGAAGAATATTTTTTGCTAAAATTTGACTATTAGAGATATATTTGTTCATTTGACGCTTCATCCTCCTTCCCCACCAATCTTAGCTATAGCTCACTTTTAATTTTCGTAATTTTCATAGTCTGAAACGCAAAAATGGAAGTAATCCAAGAGAGCGAGTGTTTCACGATTACAACCCTACGGTAAGGGAGGTAAAACATAATAGATTTAAAAAGATGTATTTCTTTAATTTATTTTTGTAACTAATCGTTAATTTGGTATTTAGTTAAATCGCTTCATAAAAATTTCTCTTGTCTAAATAAAAGCAGAGACAGGATAATAGTAAAGAACCGGTTTTTTATTTAAGTCAGAGGATTATTAAGAATTTCTACTTTAAAATTTCTCGTAAATATGCCTTCAATAGATAAAAAGACTTTAAACCAAAAATTGTCACACTTTAGAAGGAGGCGATATTAATAAGAGAATAATAAATTGGTATTTTATAAATAAACTGAACATTTTTAATTAAAATCAGTTAACATGTACATTACAATTAAGAATTTCTCAATTTAACAACAACTTTAGAAATTCTTTTGTTCCATCAAATAAAAAATTAAAATTAAAATTAAAAACTTACCAATTTAGCAACAATTTCAGAACACTGGTAAGTCTTTTGTAGAAGACTTACTAATATTTTATCTCCAAGGGGAAGTGGCAATAACCACAAAGAAGAGCCCGAAGAAAATAACGTAATAACTTTCATTATAATTAAATCATTTTAACTTACTTTTTGCTAATTTTACTTTTAATTTTGAAGTTTTACATTTTATAATTTTATGTTTCATTTTACATTATATAATTTACATTTTACAATATGCGTTTTACGTTTTCAACTCAGATAATAATGGAAGTTGGTAAGGGTGTTAGAGAGGGTCGTGTTTTGCTACCAATTCTCTTTAACATCTATAGTGACCACGTGATGAAATGAGTCTTGGAGGACTGGCAGGTTAGAGTAGGTGTAGGCGGAACAGAGATTTCTAATTGCAGATTTTCAGATTATACAAGTTATACATCAGTGTGGCAGCAAGCGAAGATGAGAGCTTATATGACGCCTGGACAGAATTCAGATAATTCCAATATGATTTGGTGGTATGGTGGACAAGTTCCGATTATGGTTTAAGTGTAAATTACAAGACGAAGATTATGATTGCATATGATAATCAACCAGACACGGTAATGATAGATAAATGCGAGGAAGTAAACAAGATTGTATACCTTGGAGCCCTTGTGGACAATACTGATAAATACGAATATGATATTTGACAAAGAACCCGTTAGGCAAAAATTTGGCGGAAATATCACAAAATGGACAAGGATTAGAATCCTTTTATTTTTTGAACAAATCAACTATAGAAAAAATAATACGGAACGGATAATAGTTCAGGAAAAAAGAGATGGAAAGAGGCGAAGAGCACTCCCTCCAAAACGTTGAGCTGATGCTACCAAGGACTAATGGAAAAGTGCTTTGGTGAGGCTGTGCACCTATAAGACATCCGTTACAAATGGCTGGACGCCGTCAGGCTGCTATACAGTAAACGGAGGTCAACTAGGATGACTCACTGATTGTAAAAGTTTGACGTTGCGAATACGAAAATTTATATTTATTGTTTAATTATTATGTTCCTTTAGAAGTTCAAAAAAGTATAATCACCATTTTTTTAATTAGGAGGAAGTTGTTATTTAATATATAAGACGCAGCGCGCCGTATGAAACTAGTACGTAAATTTAATGTTCTAAATTATACCATTATTTACCACTAAAAAAACAATATAGGTAAATATAAAATATATCAAACCCCTGCCTGACAGATGTCGGACGTGGGTCTTGTAATGAAGCATTTTTATAATGTGGAAATTGCACCCGACACCGCCGTCTATTTTTCTATTTAGAATATAAATGTTTTCTAACACAGGTATTGGGCATAATTTCTGGTGTGGAAATTATACCCAAAAACCACCGTCTATTTTCGTATTTTAAATATTAATATTTTATACTGTCCACACAGAGCATAAATAAGTATTATACTTTAATTATTAAAAATTATCAAGTAGAAATACACTCCGCCAGATGGAGCACTGTCTCCATCACTGACACTATTGGCTTCACCGTTAACGAATACTTGGCCCAGCCAGCCAAATGATGGTCCATTAGCCTGGGTCCATTAATTTGGATCATTACCGGCTGACTGCAAACGAGATTACACAGGAGAGAGAGAGTAAGTAAATCCGACCGACCGTAAATAAGCAGCTTGGCTGGGACTAAGTGCCATCCGTGTACTAATCCCGGTTTGCTCCGCCGTGTGTCTGGGAAGATACATTGGTTGGCAACAGGTCTCGTGTTTGCCCTCTGGCCTAGTTGCGTCGTCTGGAGGACCAGCGAGCACTTGGGAAGCTTGGGGCTTTCTGGTCTAGTTGCGTCGGCCGGAAAGTCACAAAGCCTTCTAGCACACCGAGATATCATCCCCGACCAAATACCGCCTACCGGAGTGAGCCAGTGTGCAAGTAGGGAGAGTGTGTGGCTGGGAAACTTTCCGCTGGTAACAGGTCTCGTGTTTGCCCTCTGGCCTAGTTGCGTCGTCTGGAGGACAAGCGAACACTTTAGAAGCTTGGGGCTTTCTGGTCTAGTTGCGTCGACCGGAAAGCTACAAAGACATCCACCAGCGCAAAGTAGCGCCCGTGAACCTCGTTGGTTTAATCTCTCTTTTGGGGTGATTACACCAACAAGGAAACGTGACCGGAAGTGTGTACTAACCTTAGGCTCTGCGCCTTAGCCTAGTTGCCCGAGTCTTTGTTTACTATTGTTTGTTGTGCTTTTGCTTTCCTCCGCCTGGTATCTGCTCTACCCTGTCCGCTTTTATACCGATAGTAGTTGCTCCGACTTACCGCTCCGTTTCTCTAAGCTCGTATCCTGCTTATAGCCGCCCTCTTGCTTCGCCTCCGCCACCATAATTAACCGTAGTAGTTATAGGTTAGGTAGAATTATGTATTAGGAATAATAAATATCTATTTATAGGATCTGAACTGTGCCTTTTATTTTGGTGTGTGTGAAGTCTACTACCCCTAGACCCCTGGACGTACCGTGTCTCCTCTGACGCTATCCCAGCCCTACTGCAACAGGCTGTGTCAAGAGGCTAGCGTGGGTCCTTTACACCACGAAAAAAACTGTAAAGGTGGCGCCCGAGCTTACCGTAACCGCACCGAGCTCGAGTGCCAAAGTGACGCCCCTTCACTCAACCGACGAGTGAACGAAACGTCACAGTCTCAGGGCTAACCACTCTGTGACCCACATCTCTGGTTCCAACGGACAAAGAAAGAGCTCCTCACAACCGACCCCATACGGATGGGGGTCAGAGACAAGTTGGAGGGGCCATACCGGACGGTCTCAATGGTAACAACCCACGCAATGGACATGGACGCTTTAAGTGGACGAGGGAACTTCGGGATGACTTGTTGACCTGCTACGAGAGCAGCGAACCTGCGCGCAGGCGGTAAATGGCGCGATTGCGCGAGGTCTGGTGTGAGCTGCACCCAGAGCATCGCGCCTTCTCTGAACAACAGCTCAGAGATCAGGCATCCTTCCTGCGCAGATCAGGTTATGTAAGGGCACCCCGTCAGCAGGAGGAAGTGCCAGCCGCACTTCCACCGCGGCAAATAGCGGCTGTCCGGGAACAACCCAGAAGGTACACTGATGTTAACTTAAGAACGAGGGTTAGCCTTAACAGCAGGACTACCCTAAAGCCACAAGACCTGGCATGGATGGACGCTGTCATCGATGGGGAGCTACCAGAAGACGCCGACATTTGGCAGATCAACACTGCCGTGTACAACGCTTCTAACCAACTCGTTCCTTGCGAAAGGGCAAACAGTGCTCCGAGTGGTATCGGAAAGGCTAAGCGGCGTGTACAAAAGATCAAATGCAAAATACAGTTGACCAGACAGCACGTTTCTCGAATCCAGAGTGTGGTGGAACACGTCACAGCTGGCAAGGCATTCACGCCTAAAGTCCGGCGAACAGCAGCCGGCCTAAAACGCCAGCATCACACACTAAATTTAACAGTGATGCTTACCATTAACCAACACTGTTTAGATCGGATTCGAGCGCTCATGGCTGTCAAGAAAAATCTGATAAGGCGGGTAAGGAGTATGGAACAAAACATGTTATTCCGTACGAATCCTTCCCGCCTATTTCAAGAGCCACAGCGTGTTGTCGACAATCCGCCAGCTGTAGCCGATGTCGAAAGCTTCTGGAAGGAAATTTACGAAACGACACGTCCATTCGATAGCAACACTCCAGCAATCGCACACTTCTAGGATCTCTGCCACAGAACCTTTGAAGAGACAGAAGAAGTGTGCCCGGCAATCAGTTTGGAGGAATTTCAACAAGTTCTTGTTGGCACTAAGAACTTCGCTGCTCCGGGTCCAGACGGCATAAACAACTGGTGGAGGAAGAAAATTCCTTCCACTACATCGCACGAACTACTGGCGCTTTTGCTCAAATGTCTTGCAGTAGCAGAGCCACTAGTGAGATGCATAGAACAACTACTGCCGCTCTGGTGGACTCGCTTCACCATAACATCTGGTGCAGAGCGGGTTACAACAGGGCAGGTGGTATTCAGAAGAGGAGTTTTCCAGGGAGACTCTCTGAGTCCCCTAATCCTTTGCATCTCACTGCTGCCGTTATCTGTTGAACTCCGCCAAACCCGCGGGTACCATTGTGGACCACCCAGCAACCAGAGGTATAAGGTCACTCATCTGTTTTAAATGGATGACCTCAAACTGTATGCCTCCGGAGAGCACGAACTTCAGAATGCTCTACGGGTGGTTGAGGAGTACACGCGGACCATTGGCATGAAGTTCGGGTTGGACAAGTGCGCGGTCGTCCATCTCAAGAGAGGACGATGCGGGGACTTTGCCGAAGACGCGCAGCTCGCAGACGGAAGCATCCTAAGACATCTGGATGCCGGGGAGACCTACACATACCTGGGTGTGCAATAACATCACATCCAGGATGTGCAGCAAGTTAAAGAATCTCTCCGCGGCAAGTACAGACGTGCACTCCGAAAGATTTGGTCAACTAAACTTTTGGGGAAGAACAAGGTGTCTGCAACTAATATACTTGCCGTTCCTGTCCTGCTCTACTCCTTTGGGGTAGTCAAATGGACTGTAGATGAGCTGCGCCAATTAGATAGAGGTACACGCAAGATGATGAATATCAATAGGAGTATCCATCCTAGATCGTCCGTTCCTCGTGTGTACCTCCCACGTCAACGGGTGGGGGGGGCGAGGACTCTTGGGTCTGGAGTGTCTGCATGACAAAGTAGCACTAAGTATGGCAGGCGGGGGCCGGCGAGGTGCTGACCCAGATTTAGTCACTGAACTGCAGCCACCTCGCCTGAAGGCCCAAATAAAAGCTGCCGAACAGGGACGTCTGTTTAGGCAGCATGCGTTCTATAAGAACTTAGAAACACTGGGTTTATCGACTAAGCTGACATTCGCCTTTTTAAGGTCGGCTGGGCTAAAGTCGAAGACCGAGGGATTCATTGTGGCCTGCCAAGATGGTGTAATCAACACTTTGGTTTATCGAAGCCGTGTAATGGGCGTAGAGGTTCTTGACTGCAGGACCTGCGGTTAGACGCAGGAATCGCTCATGCATTTATTACCGGCATGCCCGGTATATGCGATTTCGGCCTACATCCATCGCCATAACCCGGCGTTACGGGTGCTGTATTATAATCTACGGCACTCGTACGGAGTAGACCAGACACCAGTGCTGCCTTACGTGCCGTTGTCGAGAACGAGAGGTGTCGAATTTATTGGAACTTCTCCTTTCCGACAATCAGGCTAATTCAAGCCAACAAGCCTGATGTAGTCCTCCTCGACCACCAAAGCAAGGTGATGTTTGTGATCGAGTTGTTAGTACCTGCTGAGCCAAACATTGCTTTGAAAGAGGAGGAAAAGCGGACCAAATACCATGATCTCCGAATTCCAAGTGCTGTACCCAGGCCACTCGGTAAAGATGGTCGTCTTAATAATTGGTGTACTCGAAGGTATGAAGCCTACGCTGCTCTCGGTATTGAATACCATATCATCCTGTCAGAAATCAGCCGAATGGCAGACAGGCCAAATGCAGAAGGCGGTCATCTTGGGGTCCTTTCGCCTACTTAGGGGGGCACACGAATATGGAATTTATAGTCACTAACCCCACAGGTCGTGGGGAGTGGGTATAATTATCGCCGGCTCGGCTACCGTGTGGTACCGGGAAAGCACAGAGCCCTGTCCGGCAACGGTGAATCCGAAAAGAAATACATATATAATATTGTTTATTTTCATTATATATTACCCCTTACATAGTCCAGTGTTTGACGGTAAAAATAGGTTATTACTTCTGATTGACGTAAAATTTGGACAGTAAGTAGTGAATGGCTCAAGGAACAGAAGTTATATATTGCCGATGTGCGCTTTTACCCTGGGGTGGACGTCACCCTTCTTGGGAGTGGAAATTAGCACACTCAAAATAACCGCAGAAATTGATAGGGGGGATGAATTCTAAGCAAGAAATGTTCTATAAAGTTTATTCGATAAATTAATATTTCTCGAGTTATTTGAAAATGTTGATTTTTCATCTAAAATGTGTATGTTTTAGAGCGATTTTTCACGAATCACTCGAAAACCTTACGTTTTATTAAAAAAGTTAGCAGAAGCAGAAATAAAACTTATAAAATAATAAATCGATTGGTATTCTTTATTTCTGTAGATGCAATACGAAACGAGTTATGGCTCGTTGAAGGTGACTGTTTGTTCGCCGAATACTGTATTCGAACCTTTCAAAGTTAAATAAAGGAAAATTACGAATTTTTGGAGGAAAACTTCACGTCAGATCTTTTTTAAAGTGCTTGAAAACATATTTAAAATGAGCTTTAGTAAAAGTTGTTACCATAAAACTTACGGACTTTTGAAGAAAATAAAATGGCTGTTCTTTCGGAGGAAAAATCAGCAATGAAACCATTGGCTTAACCGCAAGAATTGAAATTAAACGTAATCCATTTACAATTTACTTTATTTAGGTACTAATAATATGTTCTAGAATTTTGAATGGTATATATTTTGAAATAATTTTTGACATTTTCCAAAAAATGTTCTTTTTTTCGCAATAACTCACTGAAGTGGAAACGTAAAAAATGCAAGAGTACAAAAATTTAGATTTTTTTTTATTTTATATTTCTATGATAAAAATTAATTAAGATATCACCGTTTTAAGTACGCATTTGAGTGAGAGGACCACCTTCCCCGAGCCCTTTAAACTCAAAAACGAAGGATTCAAGGAAGATCAACTTAACAGCCCTTGAAATTCCCTGCCAAATGGTTTTTGGAGCGATTAGATATTTTAAAAATTAAGGACATTAAGCCATTGGTTTCATTGCTGATTTTTCTTCCGAAAAACAAGACAACCATTTTATTGTCCTCATAACTCCGTAAGTTTTATGCTAATGACTTTTGCTAAAGCTCATGTTTTTCAAGTACTTTAAAAAAGTTCTGTCAAGTTCTCCTCCAAAAATTCATGGTTTTTCCTTTATTTAACGTTAAAAGGTTCGAATTCAGCTTTCGGCGAACAAACAATCACCTTCAAAAACCAAACGATTTGTTATTTTATAAGCTTCATTTTTGCTTCTGATTTTTTTGATAAAACGTAAGGTTCTTGAGTGATTTGTGAAAAATCATGCATTTTTTAAATGAAAAATCAACATTTTGAATCGCGAATAACTCAAAAAATATTGATATATTGAAAAAACTTCATAGAACAGTTTTTGCTTAGAATTCATACCCCTATCGATTTCTGGTTATATTGAGTGTACATTGAACTAATAGGAGTTGTTTTTGAAACTACCATTTTAATGTGTAAAATGGGTAATGAACTTTAATTTTTTTCTTAAAAATCATACAGTACGACATCTGCTAAGATCTTTTAGACACCTTAACTGGGATGCAACTTTGCAATAATTTATAATAATGGAAGCGTTGATAATTTAAACCTTTTTAATTAAGAATACAACGTGCAACGGATTAATAAAATGTGAGAATAATTAATGTGGAGTGGTTAATCACAATCCGAGTTTATAAAAATAACTTTATGAATGTTCTAATTATGCAAATGTAGTGTTCCGAATCTGTACATGAAGATTTATTATAGTAGTAGTCTAGAATACAGTCATGCATAGTGGAGGTTCACCGAAATTTAGGTTATGAATATCTTAGTATTGGAACATGGAACCCAAACCATCCTAGTTTAAAACATGACAACTGACAACAAAGGTGAAATGAGAATGTTTTGTGCAAATAATGGAAATTGAAACTATCGGAAAAGTTTTTAAAAACAGGCTTCAAATACAAATTTTGATGAAAGGAGAATATGAATGAATGAATAGCATTTATTTATCTAAAAGATAATACATAGTAATAATAAAGTAATAAAGTAAATACAATAGTAGATGCACTAATTTAGTGCATGTTTCCCAATAATGTACAAATAATAATATTATATGAATAACATACTAATAACATAAATATAACGAAATTGAGTAAAACACTACTATGTTCTTTACCACTATATTTGCACAAAACGTGACTGCAGCTTCAATCCTTTAGGTCATTTTCAAACGATGATTCAACTAAGAATGAAATACAAAAGATTTGGTCCCTATTTAAATATGTTTCTAGAATTAAACAGATTAGAGAACTATGAAAGTACACAGGTAGTTTATGATATCCTAACTATCTAAGGGTGGGGTTTCTCAGAAATATTAATTACATTTTGGTACCAGTAAAAAGAGGCGAATACATAAGATCTAATTGATCATTTAACAAAATTAAATCATCCTTATTATTCTATTTGTATATTTCCAATGCTTCTAACAAATTGCAGTCTCGCAAGAGTGTTTGTCTCTGAATCCACGTATCATGACATTCTAAATCTATTTCATAAAAAAAAAATCAAAAAGAAAAATTTGAAAATTTTGTCAAAGAAAAATGTAATTTTTTTTTCCTCAAATTTAAAATTTCCACCTTTCATGACATTCTAAATTTATTTAATAAAAAAAAAAAAATTAAAAATTTTGTCAAAATTTTTTTGTTCAAATTTAAAATTTCCACGTTTTATGACATTCTAAACTTATTTCAGAAAAAAAAAAATCAGAACTGAAATTTTTTTTACCAGTAGAAAGATAGGATTTTTTTTTGCTCAAATTTAAAATTTCCACACTTCGTGACATTCTAAATCTATTTAATAAAAAACAATTGTCCAAAAAGAGAAATTTGAAACTTTTGTCAAAGTAAAATCTTTTTAAATTTTTTTTTAATACTAGAGAATATATGATGGAAAAATGTTTTTGCTCAAATTTAAAATTTCCAATTTCATGACACTCTAAACCTATTTCAGAAAAACAAATTTAAACGGAAAAATTTTGGTCATTCTAAAAAATTATTGAGTCATGTTGGAAATTTACGCAAGCCGTATTGGCCATATTTGGCACCTTTTATTTAATATTGAATTTTTGCTATCGGATGACCACTCTGTATATTTTGTTGACCAAAAGTTATCAGGTTTTCTTTGTAATAATACCTTCCGATTATTATTCTCATATGTGCTTTCGTAATTAATAATTTCGTAGAGTGAGCTCCCGGTATAAATAAAGAGGGAAGTTCTGTGTAAATATCTCTACCGATTTTTTTTAGTTGAATAGCAAAAGTCTAAATACCGCAAAAAATTATTGCATGTGCAATAACCATTTCAGGTACACTTAGAATGGCTGCAAGTTAAATAGCGTACAGGGTAGGACAAAAAATATGAAAATCGTTCAAGAGTAAAGTGCGCTTATGTCAAAAAAAAAGATATAAAAAAATATTTTTAAGAAAAAGTTTTTATTTTAAAAAACTGTAGTAAAAAGTAAAAAATCATTTTTTTATAATTCATACACCTGGAAACCAAAAGCTTTGGGGGCGGTCAATTGAGCAAAGTAACTATACAACATTGCTATATGACCGTCCCCAAAGCTTGTGGTTTCCAGTTGTATTAATTTATAAAAAAACATTTTTTACTTTTCAGTAAAGTTTTTTAAAATAAAAGTTTTTTATTACAAATAATTGTTTATATAATTTTTTATACCATAAGAAATAGAATATCGACGTTCAATTTCATAGGTATAAATGATTCAATTATTGTATGTTGACAAACTATTTGTGGAAAAGATATCTATTAGATATCAAATAATTATATTTAAAATTTTATATACATGTTTAAATTTTTATATGCTGATTTTTACCAACGAGTTTGGTTAGTTGGTATATAAGCTATAATAGATATAAAATTAACAAAAAATACAAATAAATATAAACGTACGTCTTCGTGGTCGTAAATATTAAAATTTAAAAGAGTCTGTTATTTGTATATGCCTGCTGACCACGTCTAAATAAAAAAAGCACTTAAATTTTATGGACCTACAGAAATGTCCATTCATGAGCACACAGTCCGATTCAAAGCTGAATATATAAATATTTATTTTCGGTAATTTGTACAGAACATATAGGTGTATATTTTTTATATCATTACCTATATAATTGCATTGTAAATTATGGCCACATTTTATTCTAATATTTGAGAAATATGTAAATTGTCTAGTGTTTCTTTAATTTATATGGATATAATTATTTTATAATTATGAAAATTAATAAGGTGTCACAATGTTAGGGTAGGAAATTTGAAATGTAAATTATATAATTTAATTAAATTATGGGAAACATACAAATGTTTGTATTCATTTATATGCATTTATATATACGTTATAGTATCATATATAGTGTTGAAGAAGGTAACCCAGATTACTTTAAAATTATGTGATATACCTACTTTTTCTACGAAACCTGCAACATCAATATGATGGAAGTTAGGCACTGGGAAAGAGGATGGGAGGTCTCCCCAAGACACGGTAGAGGACTGCAGTGTATTTTTGATAAATCCGCCGCCTTCGATCTCCCGAAAAAAATTTGGTCCAGTTTTTTTCCAGGACTCGACTATTAGAAAAAAACTCCGAGTACACTGCATAGTCAAGCTTATGGGATACTACCTTCACCGGAGCGGAGGCAACTCCGTGTGAAGATTGCCGACAAGCTGTCAAACAACAGGCCCATAGAAGAAGGTGTAACGCAGGGATCGGTACTCTCTCCCCATCTGTTCATCATCTACACCTCCGACATGCCAAGAACCGCAAGGACCCCTTTGGCGCTCTACGCAGATGACACGGCCATAATCGCAAGATCATGGAGTGCAAGACTTGCCACCCGCAACCTCCAGGAAACAGCATCCCTTCTGGAAGAGTGGTGCAACAAGTGGAAAGTCAAAATCAACCCGGAGAAGAGCAAAGCCATCCTCTTTAAGAAAGTCAGGAAACAAACTCACACAGGATATGTCTCCTTCAACGAGAACATTCAATGGCACGATACCGTCAAGTACCTTGGCGTTATCATGGATCGAACCCTGACGTGGAGACAGAACACGGAAGCGATAATACAGAAAGCGAGGACGAGGAGGACTCTACTTTACCCTATGATAGGTGGACAGAGCTGACTCAACCTGAGGAACAAGCCCACGCTTATCAGGACCCTCATTGCACATATCAAAATAGGTGCAATGAGGGTAGGTCAGAACCTACGCCTCCGTTGCCTGCGGATACCAAGCAGCCACCCATCTGAAGAGGATACAAGCCGTAGAAAACGTCGCACTTCAGTGTGCCGTTGATGCACCATGATTTGCCAGAAACGTCAACATCTTCAGAGATCTGGAATACACCTCAGTAACTGAAGTCATCCGGGATAGAGCGAAGAACCTATACGTCCGTGCAGCAGAGCATAGGAATCCGCTGGTCAGACAGGCGACTATAACTAACCTTCTATCTGTTACAGCCCGATCTGCAAGCCACACCGCAAGGAGACAATGACAAAAACATCCAATTATCCGATCCAGGGGGTACCAAGCAAACAACCAGCTTGGTACCCTTACCCTAGCCCGTGCCGGCCTCTGACGCTAAGAAAGCGTCTCCTGAACTACACAGTTCACACTTCCTTCCGACGAAATCGGAATATATGATGCCAATTGGCACCCTGGGCTTCCGACTAGTCAACACCCCCAAATCCCTCTCAAACTCCGAGAGGGCTCTGTAATAGCCGTTCCCTCTCACGACAGACGAAAGACGCTCCCGGGAGCCTATACATGCCAGCGAAGAAAGAAGACTAAGACAGAAGAGCGCCAGAAGAAACGACCCAGCTGGCAGGGTCTAACAGCCAGGACCAGGGGAGGTTCGCTTACATCGCCAATACCGTCCGCATTTGCGGAGGGGATAGGCGAAAAAGCAGGCCCACCCCTTACGAGGCCGGTCCAGGTCTACAGAGATGATTGGGGCAAAGAGCTCAAGCTCGACCCCTAATCATCCGAGACCGCCATCTTTAGTCAAGAATATTGGCGCGTGCAGCGTCTTGGGCTTATTGTGCTCTCCCTGCCATGCTTCACTCCGCCCACTCCAGTACCCCTGTACCCCTAATCAGATGATACAGATCTGTGGTCGGACGGGTGCTGATGAGTTTCGGGTCTGTTCGTGTTTGCCCGTAGATGCCATAGCTTCTGCGAGCCGGTGCCTCGCAGTTAAATATGATGTGGTCAACCGTTTCCGGCTCCTTGCTGCATAGTCTGCAGTCTAGGTTGCCGTCAAATTTGCCGATTGTATTCAGGTACTTCTTTACAGTAAAGTGTCCAGTCAGAAGTCCTGTTATTAGTCTTAACTGCGTCCTGTTCGTTGTGAGCAGTTCTTCAGTTTGTTTTGTACATGAATCTTTAATGAGTGTTTTTCCATGTCGATTTCCTGGAATGTTCCTCCAGTGGTTCTTGTATTTACTCTTGACACAGTCTTTAATCGTCCTTCTGGCTGAGGTTTTGGAAATGCCCAGCGCGGGTTCTGGGCCATAGAATATGTTAGCTGCCCTTTGTTTAGCAAGTTCATCAGCTTTTTCATTGCCGTCAATTCTGGAGTGTCCTGGCATCCAGAGTAGTTTGACTCCGTTCTGCTCGCCCAGAATTTTCAGCTCTTCGCGGCAGTCCCATACCACTCGGAATGACATTTTGTTAGAGGCTAGTGCTCTAAGTGCCGCCTGACTGTCTGATGCAATGGAGATCTGCTGGTTAAGGTATTGTCGGTTTGCATTCTCGAGTACACATTCAAGTATAGCCAGAATTTCTGACTGAATACGGTGGCGTGTTGCCCAATGCTAAGACTTATACTTGCCCTGGGTCTTTCACCATGTATTCCAGCGCCATCTCCTGTGTTTGCCCTAGACCCGTCAGTATACCAGGTTAGGCCCTTTCGTAGTATGTCAGGAGCTTCTGTTGCTATCTGCCTCTTTTGTTAAAATTTTTGCCGAGTCCGTTCTCTCACGCGTGTTCGCAGATCTTGGACCTCTGAATTTCATTTTTTCTGATATAACAATACGTGGGTGAGTCATCCAGATCTTTTAGTGTAAGATTGGGCGAACATCAAAATTGTATCAGCAAAAATAAAATTCAGAGGTCCAAGAGCTGCGAACACGCGTGGGAGAACGGACATAGAATAAACTGGGACTCGGCAAAAATTTTAACAAAAGAGGCAGATAGCAAAAAAGAAAAATTAAAGAATCCGCGATAATATTATTGAATGACGATAGTTGCGTGTCGAACTGTTCCGTAGATGTCTGTACAACTTGGCTGCCAATGTTAAAAGAAGAACTTCACAAACTTAACATTGTATAAAAACTAAGAAACTGTTAACTATATCAACAGTTCTATGTAAATAGTAAGTATCTATGGATATTGAATATAACAAACATTCTTAGAACTGTGTATTTGTCATACACAGCAAAAAAGATTTTTCAAAAAAGCCTTGAAAAAGGAAACAGATTAGATTTCCGAAACGTCGGCAAAATATTTAATTTCAAGTCTTTATAATTATTTGAGTTGTTTATTTAAAAAAACAACCTCTAACTGATCCTTTGACGTAAACGTCACAGGCGTAGAGGTTATTTACCAGTAACGTACTGGTTAATTGTGATATATTTTGTAGATTCTCCTAGCACCGCTTAAAAAGAAAACATATATGTGGCAGGAAGTCCCAAAGAATTGAAGAAGGAAAAAAATTAGGATAATGCCACAAATAACATTTAGACAATATTCTTCTTCTGGTAAATGGGACGATGTTGGTTTTTGAAGGGCTGACTTTCAGTCCTTCCCCATCGGTCCATTTTTTAACCACGTTCTGTGCCCTCTGTAATCTATCCATGACTATGTTATTAAACTTTACCCTAACTATGATGACTATTGCGTCAGCATATCCTTGAGCTTCAAATCCCTCAATTGTGAGTTTCCGTAGTAGGCTGTCAACTACAAGATTCCATAGCACGGGGACAGAACACCCCCCTGCGGGAAGCCTCCTGCAACTGACGCGCCCGTTATAGTGGTGAATGCCATCCTGCCTTTGAGCATACCATCGATCCACCTACAGCAGGTGTCCTCGATGCCACGCTCTCTTGCAGTTCTAATGATGGAGTTGAAGGAGGTATTATCGAATGCTCCCTCTATGTCGAGGAAAGCACCCAGTGCCACCTTCCAGAACCTTCTGAATTAGGTGGTGAAATGCTGTTTTTGTGGACATGCCTGCTCTGTATGCAAATTGGCTTTGATGTAATGTGCTTCTAACCAGAACATCATCCCTAATACGTCTGTAGAGCATTTTTTCCATCGTCTTAAGTTGAAATGACATAAGACCGATGCGTTTTAGGGACTTGGCTATGGTGTACGAGTTCCGCTCAGCCTTTGGTATAAGTACCACCCTAACAGGTTTCCACCCCATTGGTATGTATCTCAGCGCTAGGCTGGCTCTGTACAATGTGCAGAGCTTAGATGCCAGCAGGTCTATACCATGTTGAAGCATTATTGGCACAATTCCGTCCAGACCCAGAGATTTATAGTTCTCAAATGAGTTTATTGCCCATTTGGTTTTGGATTGATCTATCACTTTTTTTACTGACTAGTCTCTCCTGGTGGCTCCGATTCCAGTTGTCACCAGTTCTGTTTTTAGCCATTCCTCAAGTGATTGTTCAATAATGTTAGATCCAAGTGAGAAGTTTTTCCATGGTTTCCTTTCCTGTCTTGGTGTATTCTCCTGTCTCCGTTAGGAGTTTGATGAGCAATGATTGTCCTTCGAGAGAATTTTTTGCAGTCTGGCACTTTCCGGATACTGTTAATACTCACGCAGTGTCTCCTCAAGGATTCTCTCTTCTCAGTGCCTGGTTGTACTCACTCAAAGGAGGTCCTGAATTCATTCCAATTCGCTGATCTTTTTGCGGTATTGAATTTTCTTCTCACTTCTTTCCTCATATTGCTAAGCCCACATACCTGGTGGATTTCCTTACCACTAGAGGGCAGTTGTCCTCATATGCAGAGATAATTGCGTTCTGCAGCTATCTCTACATCCCCTTCTCTTCTAATGTTCATCATTACCCCCTCGAGCTCCCGGGCGAGGTCTGTCTTGTATCCTTCCCAGTCCGTCCTGAGGTGGTTACGATATGTTTCAGTTACACGGTCCAGTCCCGTTATGTTAAATTGAATGTGTCTGTGGTCTGAGCAGCTCTCTTCCTCAGACACATGCCAGTATAAAAGAATCAGTACCCGGCATGGAAGATGTGCGTGTGGTCCCCACAATGCGACTGTGGTGCAGAGAGACAGACGATTACACACATAGTGGAAGAATCTGAGAGCATATCCAGGTCTATTTAAAGATTCCTTGAACGCGACCGACACTGCGATTGATTATATTTGTCGCCTAGATGTATGGCTGTAACGTTGTATACAAGCTTTATATATTTTAAATAGGTACTTTAAATGTTTCTGTTCTTTTTTCACATTGTATCTTTCTTTCTTTTTATATTCTAAATTTTGTATTATGACTGGTATTCTTATTATTGTCTATGTGATTTACACATGGCACACGATATGTAAAATCTGCGCTTGTAGTGGAAAGTAAACTTTGCTTGCCTTGATTTTATGGCCGAAAGTACAAATTTTTCTCCTTAGAAACGGCGCGTGATTGTAGGTATATTGCACTTTTTGAACCCGGATTTCCGGTTTCTACAAATTTAGTTAGAACCTAAGAAGATATTTTAGGAAGCAGAATTCTCGGAATTTTTTTAAGTATTCAATATTCAATATTAATTTCCAGAATGGAGTCCTGAGGCGAAAAATTTACACAATTCGTCAAGTTGTCGTGCTTGGTATCGTTGATATGTGTTTTTACTTGAATAATGCGTATCTATGTTCAAAATCAACATAAAACATCATAATGAAGTAAAATGTTATTCATTTTATTACATGAATCAAAATAAGTTCATTTTATTACTCTTCTTATTCACAACGACTTAACAGACATTTTGTAATTCATCTAACTTTCTAATTAGCCTCACATTGTTGTATGACATTTCTCACGATGTCTGTGGGGACTACCTATTACGCTGCGCACAGCCTGTAGGCACGAGTGGCAGTCTCTATCTGCGCTAGTTGTATTGCGAGCAGTACATACCTAAGTGGTGAGCAGCTCGATCGTGACAGGTATGTACTTGTCACGATCACGTGTATGTTCACGAGTTGCGTCGCGCAGCTGTCCCGCCAGGCAGCCTCGGAGAGTCAATACGCAGCTTTAGACACCAGAGATCATCTCTTTGCTTCTTGCCATCTGATTTTCCCTGAACTCTAAACAATATGATTAAGAAATGTGCGGATTCAGATTACAAATAAACAAGCTAAAAAAACTACATTTTGATATGTTTTTTATCCCTGTTGGGATGATTCAGTACATTTTCAGCAGAGGGTCGCAAGATGACTCAGTACATTTTGACTTGTATTATTTTTCTTTTTGCATTGACCAAAGTAAAGGTTAACTACATTTTGAAACACAGAAAGGGCATCGGTTCTATTTTTATTTAGTAAATGAAAATAAGGAAATGAATGATGATATTTTAAACATAACATTACATTATTTTTTTGCACCTATATCGCACGGAGAATTTATCAATTTGTAATATTTTTTAAAATAATTGTATGGAATGCATTTGCCTAAATAACTCGTTCAGTTTAAATTTTTCAAAAAAACTCTGTTTCAGATTTTTTGTCCAAAAAGGCCCGTGCCTTATACTGGTTATAGAGATTGATCGACGCAATAGTTAATTTTCGATGTTCGGAATTTGTAGAATTTATCAAAAAAATCAAGTTTTCCAGGATTTGTAGATTCGATATTGATTTATCAAATTTCTCACAAAAGTCAACTAATAGACCTAATCGAGCCCTACAATTGCCATTTTTGAAAATCAAAATCGGATCTTTGGTTCGAGAGTTATTAATTTTTTGAAAAATTATACTCGGCCCTGGAAAAAATACTTGCAGTCAACGGATTCGGGCCGCCAGCAATAGGCTTCATTTGTGGCTGTGTACCTTTGATCCCACCAAGTCTCATCGAAATCGATCAATATTCTGGACAGTTATTGTGCTTCCTAGCCCGATTTCGAGAAAACCAGTTTTTGGCAAATTAATTTTCATTTGTTTTTCGACATAGCTTTGCCAGCGGCACCATTTCTTTTTTGAAATATCTTGATCCGACTACCAGTTAGCAAGTTATTCAATTTTTTCCGAAAAATTCATATCGTCCATATCGGGTACTTCCGGTTTCCGAACGGAGCCGAGCTTCCGGCGTTAAGGTTTTCGAAAGACCTCCCTAACTACCCAAGTCTCATCGAAATCCGAAAACGGATAGGGGGGGCTGGGAGTGACAGACAGACAGACCGACCGACCGGCAGACGGAATTATCTAAATTCGCTCTCGAGTCGATAGATATGACTTTCATTTCGATTCAACGTTTTTTTCGGGTTTCGATGGTCCACCGGAAAAATGTAAAACATATACTACATTTTTTTTCAAAATGTAGTAACAAGCGAAAAAAACTACATTTTGATATGCTTTTAATCCAATTTGTTGGGATGATTCATTACATTTTCAGCAGAGGGTCGCAAGATGACTCAGTGCTTTGACATGTTTTATTTTTCTTTTTTTTTTCTTTTTGCATTGACTAAAGTAAAAGCTAACTACATTTTGAAACACGAAAAGGGCATCGGTTCTATTTTTATTTAGTAAATGAAAATAAGGAAATGAATGATGATATTTTAAATATAACATTACAATATTTTTTTGCACCTCTATCGCACGGAGAATTTATCAATTTGTAATCTTTTTTTAAATAATTCTATGGAATGCATTTTTGTAAATAGGTAACTCATTTATTTTAAATTTTTCGAAAAAACTCTATTTCACATTTTTTGTCCAAAAAGGTCCGTGCCTTATACTGGTTATAGAGATCGATCGACGGAATAGTTAATTTTCGATTTTTATTAGGAAACTGTTCAGAATTTGTAGAATTTATCAAAAAAATCAAGTTTTCCAGGATTTGTAGATTCGCTTTTGTTTTGTCAAATTTCTCACAAACGTCAACTAATACCTAATCGAGCCCTACAATTGCCATTTTTGAAAATCAAAAACAGACCTTCGGCTCCGGAGTTATCAATTTCTTTGTAAAATCATACTCGGATATAAAATAAATAACTTTTAATTGGTTAATTATAGAAGAAATAATATTTATTTTCCGTTGTCGAATAATTACAGTAATTGATCGTAAAATAAGAAAATTACTAGTCAGTTTGACTTGCTGCTACTCAAAGAGAGTGTAATCAATTGGTTTCAAAATTTTACCGTATTAATAAAATGTGTTGTAATATTAAGATCAAATTATAATAAGTGTAGAGAAGATCACGGTTTTTATTTGAAAAACATCGTTTCGGACACGACCGGTTAGGTTCGATTATAGCAATCTCAATTTGACGCGTCCGCCATTAACGCTAACAGGTGATTTCGTGCTGGAAAAGTGTTGCTTTGTACATTTTATTGACAATATACATATTATAAAATGATGATGTGTTATGCCGTTTGCAAAATGCAGTTTGAAAAGGAAATTAATCATTCATTTCATATGTAAGTAAGTATACTCTTCTATGATGGAGTTCTGTTTACACTTGTAAAAAGACGAATAGCAAGACAATTTTAATACAGTGCAATATATACCTAATTCTCTTAGAATTAAACTTGTGTACGCTCTTCCTATTGTATTTGTGAGTGAGCTCCCAGGTCTCCGGACGTCACACCCCTTAGATTTCTTTTTCAGGGGAACATAAAGGAAACGTTTACAAGACAAGACCAACAAATAGGGAAGAGTTGTGCGAGAGACTAAGAGAGGTCTGTGAAGAGGTGACTCTACAACAACTGAGAAACGTAAGACTGAATTTAAGAAGATGGATTGAAAAATGTTTTTTTTTCTGAGAGTGATTTGGTCGAAAAAGATATACCTAATTGTTGAATGTTATAGTAATAAACCGATTTTCCAATTTTCATTTTTTTATTATGTTTCTTTGCATCCACTAAGTAGATGTTGAAGCGAAATTAGTTAATTCAAATAGTTTGATTACTAGCCGATTAAAATTCTTTTATTGAAACCATATTCCAATTTTCATTTAATGCTTTTAATTTGTTGAAACTTGTTTTGCTTGAATTTGCTTCTGAAACATTCTAATATTTAAAAATAATTGTTTTATAATTTTTCTTTTCTATTTTTTAAAGCCTATGGTCTTGATTTGAAAATAAGGGTAGACTGTGGACACTGTGGGATCATTATTGAAAACTGAATAAAAACATCTATCTAACGGTGTCATAGCCAACTTTAAATTGCATTTTTTTTTTAGAGTACGAGAGTTCACTTTAAAACGTTGAGCAAGTAGAAAATTTTTAATTGCGAAGTTGTATTCATCTAATTTCAACTTTGATGTAAATCTTTCTCTAATATTTCATCAAATAGCAAAATTACAGACGTTTAAAAATGTGCACTTCTTAAATTTTTTGCCTGTAAGTTCCAAAGTAGGCTTTGAATCGACAATTTGCATTTTCCACAGGATATCCCTTCCAATGAACTACAGGCCTGGTGCGAAAACATGTTGATATCTTAAATAGGTACGGAGATATATAGAGTGGTCCGCTTAAAACAGACACACTGTATGCATCAAATCCTAAGTTTTAGGACTCTTACTAGTTCGCTTTGCTTATTTACCCCTATTTACCGACCAACCCTTCAACAAAATACGTTCAAAATATAATCTAGATCCAGAGCTCTTTATAATTCTGATGAGTCATCCCAGTGGCGCACAGTGGAAAAAATATGCCCTTTTGTGGACAAAAATCTGCCGACAGAAGACATATCAATCAATTTAAATTTAACAAAATGGAAAATATCCTTAAGACATTGTACTTTAGAGTAATGCTGCGGCAAAGTAGTTTTGAGATAACCCCCTTTTAAGGGGTTAAAATAGGAGTTGAAGGTTTAAGGTGGTGAAAATTCGAGATTCAAGAGAAATAAAATTAAGTGATCAAAAGTTGTTTTTCAGGGCTTTTTGATGACGATCTCATCTTTAATCTTACTCCAATTCTATTGATTCTTCAAAGGAAAGAAAACAGGGGTTGATCTGAAAATTATGATATTCCAAGTACTCGTCACTAGCGTTTGGACTTGTAAATATTATTTTTCTGACAGATAAAAATAAAGATAGTTTTTTATCCACATGATTTTATTCCTATGCATTCAAACCAACCTATTTAACAGATTTAAACCTAATAAAACCTCTAAGTGAAAAATTGTATGTATTAAATAAGTCATAACCCTAAAAGTTTTAATCCTAATCTCTCATCTGCGATTTTTAAGTTAGGTCAACTCAAAGCCACTTGGCCGCAGCATTACTCTAAAGTATGGATATTTTCCAATTTTTTTCTTTAAATTGATTGATATATCTGCTGTCTGCAGATTGCTGTCCAAGAAAGGGCACATTTTCCCACTGTGTGGCCTCTCGGGAACTGGGCCCTGCTGACATATTAGAGAACTTAATATTACTGAGGTTACTGAGTACTGCTGGCATATTAGAGAACTTAATGTTAGACAGAACTGGGCACTATACTCCATAGAAGCCTGTGGGAGTTCAGTCACCACCTTATTAGAGATGGCGCTAGGTTTGAACTACTGGATTACTCGAGATAAACCATCTGTGGGTTATTTAAATCGACCGAGAGAAGTCAGTTATGGTCATATAAGTTTTGAACAGTTCAGACTGGAAATAAAAAGTAAAAACAGTTTTTGGACTCTTACTAGCTTTTTATACTCTTCGCAAATACAAAACGAAGAGTATATTGCATTCGTTCGGCACATTTCTACAACCGGTAATATTGCTCGTAGAGAAGAAACTTTCCTATCACTGTGATCGAAGTCTGAACAACTTTCAAAATGTCCGTCCGTCTGTCCGCCCATCACGTTTCTTGTAAGCGCGATAACTTAAGAATGAAAAGTCCGATTGTATTGAAATTTGGGCGGTAAGATAGTGTTAGCTAGAGGAAGAACCCTGTTGTTTTTTAACAATATCGATCAATAAATAAAAAAGTTATTAATTATTTAAATTTAAAAAAAAATTGTATATTTTGTAATTAAAAAAAAAGGCTAAAACTAATATTATTTACAAAAAAAGCTGCGACGAGTATCATATAGAATGTGCAACAATTATATAAACAGTGCAGTAAATCGGATAAGAGTAAAATGGTTAGCTTGTTTTACATATTTTCCCTATTTGCTTTTCAACCCTGCAATGGAATAAACCTAATCTAGTTCCAGTTCTCGTTATAATACACACGTGCACCCAAGACAATATATTAAATCGTTTCAGAGTAACCACGCGCACAAACAAGTTACAGTCCGATCGACAGACAGACCGACAGAAAATTTGTTTCAATTACTATTTCAAAATTTTGAGAATTTTTATCATACTTCCACTCCCCTACGTGAATGTGGAAGTAATTATGATTCATAATTTAATGACCAGCTGTTTGTAAAATGGTAAAGCCTGTATTAAATTAGATATGTTAAATGTTGCAATTTAATATATCTCATCTACCGTGCTTTGTGTTTCATCCTGCTTTTGAGAGTTTATTTCCTTGTAACAATTGGTGTTATAATTAATTTAACAATGGTGTTGAACTTAAATGAGCAATTATATTAATGCATTATTATCGTAATGATAAACGAGTAATTACTCAAGAAATAAAAATTAGTTGGAGTGGAATGAAATTTTAACTAGATATAACAGTAATTTAGAAAACGATCGTTATAGAAATATCGAAATGTTTATATAATTTATTTATTGCAAACATTTCTGAAATTAAAGTCTCCTTAGAACTTTCTTAAGGTGTCGATATACGTAGACTCTAAATGTCGGGAGTGTGTCTAGATTACTCAGATTACTCTACAGAGTGTTCATATTGTGAGCCCAATTTGCGCATACAGAGATGTCTAGAGCATCTCAGTAGACTAGAGTTGCTACACTTCTCTACTGTTGTATCCACATGATATTCATTTTGCATTACCTATAGACACTTACGTACATGAAATACTGTACTTCCCGCTGGTCACTCTAGCAACAAGTTTCCAGTCTGTCGGTACACCTAGATAGTGTCTGAACACGTTGAAATAAATATTGTTACGTATTTCCACCTCTTAGGAAACACCCAGTATGAATCCGTGGGTTCTAAAATAATTTCAACAAGAGATAAACCACTAACAATTTATTTAATAATTTACTGACTATACAATGACAATACTCCAAAATAACCTTTACACTTTGTTTACTTGATACTTAACCTCACTTTTTACCGAACGTCACTTTAATAAAGTTCTCTTTAATAAACTTTTCTTTCTGCGCCGTTAATCGCGCCTTATATACTCTGAAATTGCATCTAGATTCATCTAGAAACAATCAAGAATCTTCTCACCATACTCTAGAAAAAGTCTATTTCTTTCTACAAGTTTCCAGTCACGCACTATTAGGCATAGGCGTATTAATTTCCAGTTCCAAGGGGGTGTAATTTATAACAATTTGTTTAGACGACGGTCTATCAAATTGTGAGAGCGGTGTCGTGCCGTTCTAGCGACACTGCTTTAGCTGCTGTACGTGTACATACGACAAAATTCGATCTAGAGATATGATCCAGACACTTTTGTGTCTGCGTGTATTATAGTAAAACCGCTGGTCCGCTGTCTAAGAGTATGGTCACGTAAGACGCTTCGTTGCTGGTGCTGGCGAATCAGCGATGATAAGCAGTAATAAGCGAAAATGAATATTAGGCGCGTTTTATTGTGTCCAGATATCTTCTACTTTGTCTATGACCGAATTAGATCGTGGGAAGAGTAGATTCCTGGTCACAAAGTAAAAAGTAACTAAATAGTGGTTAAGTTATTCTGTGTAGTGGTCTCACAACAACAAGAGGAGGTTATGAAAATGAGTGCCATAAATATTTTACATAAAATTGACAATAATTTTGAAATTTACTAACTATGTGGCAAGACGTATTTATGTAATAAAACAGGTGACTCTTTCAGTTAGATTTGAAGTAGTAACTTTTTTAGTTTGTCATTATTTCTTGCTTGAAATAGATATTTATGTGATATGCTTACAAGAATCGTTTTTAGAGAGTAGTTATCAGAGAGTGCAGTTGAATTAACAGAGAAGTGACACAGAAGAGTTTTCTGGACCTGAGAAAAGCCAGCTGAATAATCACACAATCACTGCTTGGTTAGCGGTTTAGAGCAAACTATCAGGAAAAGACAAAATTTGTCTAATGAAAATCTTTTAATTAACAATTTCAAAGCAAATACTTCAGCGCAGTTCTCAGGAACTACAAGTGCAGCCCAAGGTCAACGCTGGGATGAAAAGAAATGCTTCTTTTAATAGACCTATGCATGGAAAGAAAAATAAATTGGACAATCCGAAATTTGTGAAAAAACATATATTATGAAGTGATAGCATCATGTTTTATTGAATGTGGGTATCAAAAAACTGCCATTCAGTGTGGAAACCGAATGAAAACTTTGATAACGAAGTATAAAGAAATAATGGATGATAACAATAAAACGGGAAATGAATAAAAATACTGGAAATATTTTGATCTCATTTGCATTTATATTGGAGACAAACCTACTATAAAATCAATGGGAAAATGTTCTTCAATGGGACTCGTAAGTAGAAAGTTGGAGGAAGAGTTTAGAATGTTAGTTACTGTTATTTTTTATTTTTAAAGCTATTGCTTTTATAGCATCTTCCTCAAAGGAAAATACTAATAGAAATATATTGCCACCTACCATGGCATCAGAGAATGGATCTACAGATGATGCTGTTCCCACGAAAAACAAAAAAAAAGCAAAAATGTAGAGTAAAAGTACCCCAAGAAGTGAAATTCTTAAGTGGTTAAAGGAGTATGAGAGGAAGAATGACATTAAAGAGAAAGAGTGAAAGAATTCTTGAAGCAACAACATGAGGAGACAACAAACTTATTGAAAGATATCCTTAATAAAATAACTGACAGATTTACAGATCGATGTGAATAGATACTATTAAAGCGACCATATACCATCCTTGAGATAATACTGTTGTCATTTAATAGTTCAGTAATCCAAAGCAGGTAACTGTTAAGACTGTACAATTACTTGCTACCTCACCTCCTGGGACCCAAAATTTACGTTAGCCGTTTCTTTATTAGTTTTGTTTAAAGGAGAAGCATTATTTGTTGGGTCGCTACTAATTTCGCTATGATTTTTTCTATGGTTAGTTTGCTCATTTTTTTGCTTGTTGGTTTCTTGATGCTTTATTCTAAGAATAAAAATGTATTCTTTACAAGGTATACATTTTTTATTTTAATTTAAAAAAATTTTTTTTTCGAAACAAAACTGTTGAAAATATATATTGTTTTATTTAAATACACAAGGACACCAACATACAATAATACCGTAACTCATTTTTTAACTGAAACTGAATTTTAGTAATTGGCTAGGATTGCAAACTGAATCAATACTGTTTGAAATGTATATCTCAACATTTAAATCATAGAAACTGGGTTACATTTTTGCATGCTGGTGTCAATAAGAAACTGTAAATTCTTTGAATATTCTGTCTATTATTCCACAATTGTAGCATAATCTCATATCATCGGATGCTTCCCTCATGTTCATCGTAATTTCGCCAACCATATTCCATAGGCATATCTGCATTATTCTATCTCCCTTCATCTATAAAGTCCAGAATGTCTTCACCACCTTTCACTAGACAAGAATGTTGTGTATACTCAACATGCCACGATTGTCTCACATATCTCTTGAACATTATTCCTATCGAGTAAATCCCGGATTTTTCCAAATCTATCTGTTAGGAGTGCAAAAGCATCCTCTGAGTTGACCCTTATTTTAGACAATATGGTATTAAAATAAACCTGCATGTGTGTCAGGTGACCATTGTTTTTGAATGGTGATATTATCCAAGTTAAACAAGGGTATGCGGAGTCAGCTAGAATAAAATAATCTGGTTGACAGAAATTCTGGTCATGAACATACAAATCTGACGTACGACGTACTCTGGCATCATATACACTGCCAGGCCAAGACACTCAATAAACATCAAATTTTGTTCTGCTACTGCCTGTAGCACCACTGAATAAAATTTCTTTCTGTTAAAATTATTATTTCCATTTTCTGATGGCCTCCTCATACGAATGTGATATCCATTTATTGCCGCTATCACATTACTCATTACTCACACATCTACTAAAGTTCATAGAGATGATCTGTTTTTCATTATCATCAGGCCATTTTATAAACTTAGGGCATAAGTAAGTATTAATGATGGAGATGAAAGTGTTCATACAGTATAGTACTATGGATTTATTTACATTAAATATGTCTCCTATTGATCTATAGCTGTCTGGAGTTGCTACTGTCCAAAGGGCAACCAATAAACACTTCTCTGGATTGACCTGTTTACGTCCTCCGTACAGAATTTCATCTCTTCTTGCAAACTCAGGTTTATCAGCAATCTCAACAAGAATTGCTTCAAAAGTCATATGAGTCATTCTAAAATGACTTCTAAGTGTAGAACATGTCACTCTAGGAATGACTTCTTCATAATACATTTGGCATTTTATTATTTCATCATTACTCATCCTACAATATAACAGGCAATTAATATCCTAAACCAGCTGAGTAGCTCCAGTGTTTACATATATGTTAGGCTTGAGATCAAGGAGTCCCGAGTTCGAATCCTGACTATGGGTATGGATGTAGATAACGCATTAAAAAAGCCACTAAACATCCATATTCTAGCCAGGATTCGAACCCAGCACTCATTGCTCTCAAAAACACGTAGGCGCTGAGCCAATCCAGGCACAGGTATAAATAAACTTACAAATCAATCAGTCCCTTTAAATCATCAGTAAAAATCTCCGTTGTTTTCAGCCATAAATAAAAGTCTAATGGAGTAACGTCAGGAGATCGAGTGGGCCATCTAAGTACTTCATCTTCCTGGGTATGTTTGATTTAAATAATTAACAAAGTTGTGATTATTATGTGGGCCTGCTCTATCCTGATGAAACCACATATCATCCAACTGATTTGACTTTGCGGTAAAGATTAAATACCCCGACATTTTTTATTTGCTTTAAATATATGAAAAGAACTGTACCATTTGATAGATCTGTGATAAGTTGGTGCCATGTTATGAGTGAGTTTGTATCAAGAACATGTCAATTTTGTGAGCTCACTGTGACGTAACTGTACAGTATCTCTAGATATAGCTTACGCCAAATATTATCAAAAGACCTAGTTTGCGATATTGTTATGAGATTTCTTAGACAGGGTATGTCAGGAAACGCCAAATTTACTATTTCTCCTCATAGGATAGGAATCATAAAAAAAATCAATTTTTTCTTTTGTTCAAATAGATCTAGAATGCCATGAAACGACGAGACTTTAAATTTGAGCGAAACAGAATTTCTGTCGGTTTGTAACTTTTCTGTGTGCACGATTACTCTGTAATGGTTTACGTTATTGACTGGAAACTTGATACATGTATGTATTATAATGAGATATGTAATTGAATTATATTTTGAACTTATTCCCTTGAAGGGTTGGTAGTGAAATTGAGGTACATAAGTAAAGCAAGATAATAAAAATTCAGAGACCTGGGATTTAGTATACAGTCTCACCTTTCATGACTTCCATATCACAGGTCTCTTATTAACAATGCGATTTTTTTTAAATTTGGGTAAAAGATACTTACCCATTAGCAGATTGTTTCACCGTAAAATATTTAAAAATCCACCAGTGGCGTCCGTCGTTATAAAGAAAAATGTACCTAATTTTCCAAAAAAAGATATTAGGTAAAGTTTTAACTGTAAAATAATCTCATATTCTTAGTCTTTGTTATCAAAAACTCTTTTAAACCGAATTTTAATAAGATACTTGGTGATTACGTAATAGGAAAATAAAACTTCCCTTTTTAAAGTACCAATATTACATAGCTTTATTTTCGGATGTAATTAAGAGTTGATTAATCTGGAGGAAGACAGGTTTTCCATTTAGAATTAATCACGTGACGGCAGTCAGTCAGTCAAACAATAATTGACTTGGAAATAAAAAAAAGTTCAATTTTAGACAAATGTGATTCACGAACAATTCCAAAAATAATAAAATTTACGTATTTACTAAATCACAGTTTGCTCAACATATCACATGATTAATTCTAAATGGAACGACTGTCTTCCTTTAGCTTAATTACACCCGAAAATAAAGTTGTGACTAATAATTGGTAAGTACTTTAAAAAGAAAAATTTTATTTTCTCATCTTATTAAAATTCGGTATTAGCGAGTTTTTAATAACAACGAATAAGGTTATGAGATTGTTTTACAGTCAAAACATTGCCTAATATCTTTTATCGGAAAATTAGGTTCATCTTTTAGAAATTGGCTTGTTGATAAGGGGGCTGTAATATCGGAATCATGAAAAGCGAGACATACTGTATATGCTAGAAGCTAATTTTTTATGGCATTCTCCACTTCCACTCTATTATTAAAAGGATTAATAAAATAAAATTGAGAAATTGATTTGAGATTTGGTATACATATGCATTATAACGAGGTCTGGAACTAGATTATATTTTGAGCTTATTCTATTGAAGTGTTAGGAGATAAATAGGGGTAAATAAGCAACGCAAGCTAGTAAGAGTCCAGAAACTTGAGGTTTGGTGTAAGTATGTACTAGAAATAAAAGATCTCATTTTTTTATGACATCTGCCATCCCCACTCCATTATTAAAGGGGTCAACAAAATAAAGTCATGACAGTATGTGTACGAGAACAGAAGTCACCATCAGCTACCTTAACTCCAATTATACTTTGGTCAGTCAAAAAGGTATTGATGTGGCATATCGTTTTATAGATTTTTGTGTTAGACGATTTCAAATATTTTTATTTATATTCTATGAACAATTATTTCCTCATACTGGAGTGCAAATATAATATCAATATGCTTTCGTTTAAAGAAACTTGGACTTAGTTTGGATCTTCCGATCTACAGTGCAGTGTTGCTTCTTACTTATACATCCACATAGTAGAGTGAAGGCATAGCAATCTTAAAAAAAATATGTCACTTTTTTATTGAAATATGTTTAGAATGCCATGAAACATGGGGATGTTAAATTTGAACGAAAACATTTTTTCTGTCTAATTTTATTTTACTCTGAAATGATTTAAGATGTTGAGTTGTTTGATACACATATGAATTATAACGCGATCTAGAATTAGAGTTTATTCCGACGAAGGGCTGGGGGTAATTACGGGTAAATTGGGATAAATAAGTAAAGCAAGCTAGTAAGAATACAGAAAGTTGTGATTTGGTGTATATACTAGAAGCCAATATTTTTATGACATCTACCACCTGCATCACCACCACCCTTACTACATCAAGGTGTTAACAAAATGAAGTTAAGATTTACTTGAAATGGTAAACGTTAATTGCATCATAACGAGATCTGGAACTACATATTTAAAGGTTATTCCGTTGAAGGATTGGGGGGTAAATACGAGTACAAAGGGGTAAATAAGTAAAGCAATCTTATAAGAATCTAGAAACTTGAGATTTCGTCTCAGTTTTATGTTATCTGACACTCCCACCACCATCCTCATTCCATTATTAAAGAATCGGGGGTTGCAAATTCGACTTTGCACCCCCGATATCTAAAAAACTGTGCATTTTCTGACCATGTGCTCATGAGAACTTTTGATCAGGAGGTCAAGAGGAATAACATATATCGACTCCAGTGAATTTCACCGGGGGCCACTTCCCATAAGAACTGCGCACCCCGTATGCACCCCTGATATCTGGAAAACTGTCCATTTTCCGACCTTGTGCCCATGAGAACTTTTGATCAAGATGCCAAGATCTTAAAAATTCTGCAATATGAGCAATTTTTGCAGAAAGCCACTTCCATAAGGAAAGTGGGTCCTTTGGAACTAGATTATACTTTGGGCTTATTCCGTTGAAGGCTTGAGAGGTAAATAGAAGTAAGTAAATAGGGGTAAATAAGTAAGGCAAGTTAGTTAGAGTTCAGAAACCTGAGATTTGGTATATGCGTCAGAAGCCAAGGTCGCCCCCCACTCCATTATTAAACATAAAATAAAATTAACATACTGACTTAAAGTTTCCGTTAAAGGGTTGGGAGGTAAGTAGGAGTAAATAAATAAAACAAGAGTACTTAAACTTGGAATTTGATACGCTAAAAGTTAAGTTATCAAATTTTTTATGGCATCTGGGTGGAGGTGACCCCATCAGCCATCCCCATTACCGCTTTGGGGCAGACGATTTTAAATATGATATTATTTCCACATGCTGAAGTGCGAATATAGTGTTAAGATGTTTTTCTTTAAAGAGATTTGGATGCGAAATCTGGATGTGGAAATAGCGATATCTTAGGTAACAGTTATTTTTATAAGTGGGCGCCAGCATTAGCAGGTGTGCGTGGTGACGAACTCTCAGGAGGTGAATCCTCGAAGAACCCTGGCTTCTGATGGTCTCCAGCTGCAGAAAGTAGCGTAAAATAATTGTCGAAGTGATACGATCCCTTGGGAGCCGACGCGCGTGGGGCGATATCTTGCATATGTACAGGGCATAAATTCTTCAAATGGTAGAATTGAGAGAAACGTATTGAGGCAGTCAATGTGAACGTTGCCCGATCAGATGATGTCGATTAGTTATTACATTATATTTAAAAGCTTTTGTTTAACTTCAGCTGTTTGTTTGGTATTATGTTTATGTCAAATCTTGCAATCAAAATTTCGACTAGTTCTAATTAAGCTAGAGCTTTGAAAGTTTGCACACGTATGTAAGTTCGGTGACAATGCAGTATACGCACATCTAATATTGTACTAAATCCCATATGGCGGACGTCCCAATATGTAATGTCATTCTAAATCAAATATGAAGGACGCCCTAGGATGCTGGATTATCTTTCTCTTCTTAACCCCCTTGACATGGGCATCAAATGAAGAGGTTTTGTCTGCCTGTTTGTCTGTAAAATAAGTAAACACTAAAAAGTAAAATGTAAAATTTTATAAAAAAAATATTTTTTAGAAAAAGCTTTTAGGTATTTAAAAATATGTACTAAAGAGTAAAAAAGAAGTACCTTATAATTCACACATCTGGAGATGAAAAGCTTTGGGAACGGTCATATAGCAGTACTCAATTGACCACCGATATTTATGATATCTCATTCTTTAGAGTAATTTTTTATATAGCCACCATCGCACTAAACCACCAGGGAGCGATGCAAAGCCACCGTAATCTTAATATTCTCTCATAATATTAAATGAATATATCCATGTTAATAAAATTTTCTGTAAATGTAAGATAATTCATCAGAGCAGGTTCTTAGATACTGAGCAGATTGAGGGTTTTTTTGATTTTCAAGTTATTTTGTGCGTTTAATTTTATCATTGTATATTTAAGTGTAAATTTTAGCAAATAAATTCATAGTGTAGTGAAATACATATTTGTTCAAATTTTTTAACGCTTATTGTAACACTTTCTAGTTATATCTAAGTGTTTGGGGAAATCAACGAAATCTGACAATAAAATATGATATTGTCGAAATTTAAATATTCTGGTCGAGGTGCCAATAATTACCTATACTTATAAAAAATATAATGCCTACAATAACGGCTGATATAATAGAAGACTTTTGAAATCGGCTACAATCAATTGTTTAAGTGTAATAAGATCTAATTAAAAATGATGTGCACTTATTATTTGAAGTGTACCCAATAAGGTATTGCTGGTAAAAATGTATTTATATTAAACACATTGTACCGGGGATCATGATCAGAGGAAGTGGTTTAAGTAACGATAATAGCATTAATTGCATTTGCCCTTGTGTATCACTAATGGACTTTGAGGGGGCTGTAATTGGCCATTCAATTACAATTCCGCAAATGCTATCAGTGGGGGTGAGAGTGCTCTCCTATACAGCCACTTTGTTCCTCTCGTTTCATTTTCACACAAACAATTCATTAAATTGCATTATCCAAGCTTGTTATTAAGTTTTCTTTTTACCCACTACCGATAATATACCCTTTAGGTTCATTAAATCTCATAAGATAAACGCATTATCCTCTGAACCGTACAAATAGAATTAATAATTACATTTATTTTTTGACAGATATTGTAAATGTTTAGATAAAAGCATCTCGAATGTACCAAATTACTTATCATAATTTATTAAATATTTACACATTTAAATTGGTAAGAATTTTCAAGAATTACACGTTAAGTGCAGACCCTGGCTCCGAGGTAGTTATAACGTAAAAAGCCAGAATCGTCTTTGCCCAATATGAACTATATAAACATTTTCATGCGCAATAATAGAATATCTTACCTTAAAATGGTATCTAGTGAATTCCGTGTTATTTAAAGGTAAATGGCTCCGAAAGGGTTATAAGTCAATACTTTGATGCACGATTTTTATTGCCAAAATGCTGTTTTGACAATAAAAACCGCGAATTACTCGAAATCTACGAGGTAGAAAATTTTTTAAATTGAAAATTCGGATTCAGCACACAAAAATACTTAAGGAATGATAGGTTTAGTTCTTGGAGCAGAAAATTTTGTTATTTTGTAGACCGTGTTATCAACTTTTACATCTTGGTGAAATTTGACAGCTCATTGACACCTGTCATTAAGTCGAAATTTATTTTTGACTTCAGATTCGTAGTCAGCGACCCAAAAAACAAATACAGGTCATAAAAAATAATTAAACATTTTTTTTCAAAAAATCTTCTCTATGAGAGTTTATGGGGGTGTAGAGAAAAATTGACGGAGTAGAAAAAATTTTTTTTTGCAAAATTTGGTTTCAGCGCGCTAAAATACTTAGGAAATGATGGGTTTGATTGCAAAGACAGGACATTTTTTTTGTAGACCTGTGATATCGACAGCGATGTCCACACCATAGAATTCCGAATAGAAATGTTTTTGTCAGGTTCTCCAACACATTGTGTAATAGTGGTAAACTTCTCAGTGGTCACGTATCATTAAACGTACCTGTTGAGAAGAGGTAGCTGAAGAGAAAGACATTCTTGATTTAGCAGAAGAAAGTGAGTAGTATCGGGTTTCGGGATACTAGTTCAGAAAGAGCTGTCGCCTAACTTGAATTTCCTCAGACAAGTGATCCGCACACTACATGAGCAGGGCTTATACCCATGCCATATACAGCGAATACAGCATCTGCAACTGGAAGACAATACTAGACGCATGCAATTTTTCAGGTGGATCAATGCTAATGGTTGGTTTCTTGTATACTTTTTATCGGTAAAGCTACATTCACTCGTGATGACATCAGCAGTACCTCTCATTGTTGGTTTGACGAAAATCCTCATACAACAGTAGAAGCAAATGTTTATTATTCTTCAGTTAATGTATGGTGTAGTATAGTTGATAATAATTACTTTGTTGATCCTTTCATTTAGAGAATTGCCTATTAGCAGATAATTACCTATTATTTTGAAGAATCATTCACAAGCATTATTAGATGATGTTCTTTTAAACATAAGAAATGCTATGCAGTATCGGCACGATGGAGCTTCTCCACAACATGTTCATCTAGTCCCGCAGCACTTTTCCAGGATGATGAATTGGATGCGGTGGTCCTATGGTCCTATAGTTGGCCAATAAGATCTTCAAATCTCACACCGTTAAACTCCACATTCCGTTTATCCTATCACGTAGCATTTTTCCAGGACGATGGATTGGCTGCGGTGGTCCTATTAGTTGATCGACAAGATCCCCAGATCTCACACTGTTAGATTTCAGTTTGTGAGGATGGAAAGTGAAGTGTTTAAATGAAAAGTGTGTAATCGTCGTGCATTTGTCCTTCGTATTTTGAATGCTGCAGCTGAGAAAAGGGAATATCAAGAAGTACTCGGGAGCAATACGCTTTATTCATAAACGAACCATAAAATGTCTTTTATGGTCCGTTTATGAAGAAAGCGTGTGGGCCATGGAGACATATTTGATGTAGATTAAACTTTTATAATTTCACTTTTGCGATTGTTGCCATTAATCATGTAAGACGTTATAATTCGAAAATAAATAAAATTCGAATTACAACTGTTGGCTTCTAATACACTTATTGTGGTATACACATAGTTTGCCACTTTTCTTCCGACTAGTAGAAGCAACTCTAGGCGTATTCGTAGATTGAGCTTGAAAATTAAAATGACTATTTACCGAGGGTTCGTATCTGTAAAAACCTAAGATTTGTACAGCGACTGCCGACAGTGGTTTACCCCTTGCTATTTCCTAAGTAGTCAATTTCGTGTTGAAGAAGCAAGTAAATTGTATTTACAAAAATAATGTTTTCAAAGAAATGATTATAATTTAAAGAGTTTCTCTCAGCTGAGATATTATACTTATATTCATGTCTTAGCAGCAAAACAACTCAAGAAGTTGTCAATTCGATCCATCTGTAAGTTTCTTCTATTCGAGAATTTGGCGCCAGTGATACCTTGAAACTATTTCGTCGAATTGCAGTAAAATAGGTAGTTAGGAATTTTTGGTGTACTCTTATGTTTCCTTGCTGACTCTCCACATAATTGCCGTCAGGCTTCTTGAGTAGCCCTATTCCATTTGAGTGGTTTCTTGCAAGGACGTTTTGTAGACGGACTGCTGGGGCTAATTCATTTACTCCTTCGCAGAACCGTCTCCATGATTTCATTTTAGACCTTCTCAATTCTTTGTTGTACTCTGTAAGGGCTTTTTTGTAGATCTACCAGTTTCCTGACCTTTTAGCCCTGTTGTAGGTTTTCCTAGTCTCAGCTCCAAGCTGGCTGAGTTCCCTATTCCACCAAGGCACATCTCTTTGAACTGCTTTTTGTTTTATAGGGCAACTTTTCTCATAACAGGAAATCATGAGATGTTGTAGCTGATAAGAGACTATATCTAATTCATCTATTGTGTCGATAGAATGCGAATACCTCCGATCTTAAGTGCTCTTTATAAGCACTCCAATCGGTCAGTCTAGGCACTCTACATTCCTCGAGGTCTGTTACCACTGCCTACCAAGTCGAACCGAATATGTCTATGATCAGACATTGAGGGCTCGCTTGAAACATTCCAATTCTTTATCGAGTCAGTTATAAATAGATCCGCAAGGGTTAAATCTAAAACCTCTTTTCGAATCGCATTTATAAAGGTGGGTTCATTGCCCTTATTAATAATGGCGAGATTATTTGCAGACAAATATTCAAAAAGGTGCTCTCCTCTAGTATTGATATCGGTGCTGCACCACAAAAAATGGTGCGCATTGGCATCGCTGCCAATAATGTAATGTTTGTTCCTCCTTTGACACCAGCTTATGAGGCTTTTAACTTCCCCTGGAGGTCGGTGTGGCAGCCCACTTACCTTCAGAACTTATTGTAGAAATATTTTTATTTTTGGTAACTAAGAATAGAAAAAACAAAAAAGAATAATAATAAAAAAAATTAAAAATTAACTCAAAATTAAGATCCTGGAAAAACAAATGTACAAAATGGTTTTATGAATTAAAATTGATGTTACAGTATATGACTATATATTCTATTACTACTTTTATTATTTATGGTTTATCGATTAGATAACTATAATTGGTGACCCCGATTGAGCCGTTTCGCCAGCATAGAAGCTATTTGGAGGTGTTGTCCAGTATATTTTTATTTTTGGGTACTTTGGAACTTCTAGGAATTTATTATTTGGCTGAAATTTTAAAATTTGACATTATTGAGGAGCAAGTTGTCAATATTACCTATTGTTCTGTTATTGAAGATTGCTGGAGATTACCTGGTATTACTAGAAAATTTTATTATCACCTTGGAGGATTGATTTGGATAGCTATGTTATCATTCTTAAAGATCGAATCGTCTTGTTGAAATACTGTTTTGTCAATTTTAACTGAAATTTTATTGTATACGGTAAGTGGGTTGCCGTTACATTCCCGTTTTAAAGTAGGAGTCAATCGGCAATCATAGCTACCACCTCGGCTGATGATAACACACGTGTAGATCCCCCGAGAGTTAACTATGATCAATATGTCGCCTCGCTAAAACTCCCTCCTTTCTGGATTTCAAAACCGGAGATCTGGTTTATCCAGATCGAATTTGGTGTAGCACGGGTAACGAATGATAGGAAGAAATAGGATCAAGTAGTTGCTAATCTACCATTGGAAGTCTATATGTATATGATGTAATCGCTAGTCCTCCAGACACTGATTTATATTTGAACCTTAAGTCTGTTAAGTCTGTTCTGTTCCGTTATTTTTGCCAAAATTATTTAAATTGACAGACTATAATAAATTACTTTCGCAGTTTCCGAATTTGATAAGTTCACCAAAATTTGATTTATCTGTTAAACATTCAGTTGTGCATCATATAGTGACAGAAGGTCATTTACCATTTTCACGTCCCCGTAGGTTAGATACCGTTAAATTCAAATTGCACAAACTGAATTTAAAAATATGATAGAATTAGGCATATATAAACCCTCCGCATCCTCAGTCAGTTCACCATTACATATGGTAGCTAAGAAGGAACCTAATGACTGACGTCCTTGCGGAGATTACAGGCAATTGAATACCGTAACAGTTCCTGATAGATATCCATTGGCCCATATCCATGACTTTAACTCGCGTTTATACAATTGTAATATTTTTTCAAAGATTGATTTAGTACGTGCGTATCATCAGATACCCGTTGCCGAAAATGATATATTTAAAACAGCTATAACCACTACTTTTTGTTTATTCGAATTTTCGCGAATGCCAAACCTTTCAAAGATTCATGAATGAAGTACTTACAGGTTTCAGTTTTACTTTTGTCTATTTGCACATTTTAATAGCAAGCAAGTCACGTTCCGAACATTTAAAACATTTAAGATTGGTTTTCGAACGTTTGGACGCTAATGGTATACATATTAAACCATCTAAATGCATTTTTGGAGCCAATAATTTGACGTTTTTAGGGCACCGTCGGCCGAACGAGTAGATATCATAGCTAATTATCCTATATCAACTACGGTTAAACAACTGGTAAACTTTTATCATCGTCTCGTACCTAACTTTGCTGAAATTTTAGTTCCATTGCATTGATTTTGCACTATTATAGTTTACTGCATAATAAATTTAAATTAATAGACTCTTGGCCAACCGATAGTTCTATTGCTTTTGTTAATGCTAAAAATGCTATTGCCAAAGCGACACTATTAGTTCATCCTTGTTGTGAAGATAATGTAAACTTATCTTTAACGGTTGATTGTTCTAGCGTCTCTATGGGGGCGGTTCTTGAACAACAGGACGCCAGTGGGGTGATTACTCCTGTAGCTTTCTTTTCAAGTAAGCTGACTGCTGCCCAAATGAAATATTCCACATACGATAAAAAATTACTCGCATTATTTACATCGATAAGACATTTTTTCTAAATGCTAGAAAGTCGTGAGTTTGTGTGTTTTACTGACCACAAACCTTTGACACAAGCTTTATTTGCTCAAACTGACAAATCGCCACATCAAACTCGACATTTAGAATATATTGCACAATTTTCGTGCGTTATCAAACATATTAAAGGGAAAGACAACGTCACAGCAGACACTTTATCATGTGTATATGATACATCTTCCCTACAGCAGAATATATCCTCAGCTCAACGGAGAAATTCTGATTTAATTGATGTTAATTTTGATTTAGATTTACTATGTAAAGCTCAAACAAGAGGCTCTGAACTTAAGTTTTTATTAACTGAAAATTCAAATACTAAAAGCAATTACATATTAACAAAGGTAAAAATTCCTAATAGAGATGATTTTATCTGATGTGACAGCTCTCGCCCAAAACTTCGTCCATATGTTCCGATTATTTATAGACGAACCATTTTTGATATATTTCATGGGTTATCTCACCCTGGCATTAAAGCCACCAGGAACTTGGTTTCTAACAATTATTTCTAGCCTAAAACGAATTCGAATTGTAATATATGGACTAAGTCATGCATCAACTATCAAGCTACTAAAATCACTCGTCATACGAAAAGTTCACCAGGAAATTTTGAAATTCCAAAAGGTCGTTCCGATCACATACACATCGATTTTGTTGGCCCTTTACCTCCTTCTAAGGGCTATTCTTATATTCTGACTGCGATTGAACGATTTACTAGTGGCCGGAAGCGTATCCGCTCCCGGATATTACGGCAGACAATGGCCCGTACCTTATTTCAAAATTTCGTTTGCTGTCACCACAGATCAGGGAGTCCAGTTTGAATCCAAACTACTCAATGAATTTGCAAAATTTCTAGGGTTTCACAGAATTCGTACCACATCATATCACCCACAGAGTAATGGTATAGTGGAACGTTTTCACAGGACTCTTAAAACTGAATTAACAGCTAGAGCAAACACTGAACATTGGGCAGATGAACTTCCTGTAGTATTGTTAGCTTTTAGATCCATACCAAAAGAAGATTTACAGTGTTCTTCTGCTGAACTTGTGTACGGTCAAACTTTAAGATTGCCTGGCGAACTTTTTACCAGATCATGATTCTCCTTATGTTCCTTAGTTTCTTGATAAATTACGCACATACTTTGCGAATTTAAATTTCATTTTTCCATGTTCTCATGTTAAATATAAATCGTTTGTCAGTTCTGACATTTTAACATGCGATTTTGTTTTTGTTCGTAAAGAGCGTGTTAAATCTACTTTGGTTTTTCGCATGACGACCCTTATAAGGTATTATCTCGTACGAATAAGTTAGTGACTTTTTTGAAAGGTGTTAAAGTTTTAACCGTCAGTATTGACAGGATTAAGCCCGCTTTTGTATTGGACAGCAAGTGTGTTGTCATTCCGCCGCCAAAAGAGGTTCGGTTTGCTATCGACTCTATGACGATGGTTGACTCACCTATTTTTTACCGGGTGTGTTTGTGTGTGGCAGCCCACTTACCTTTAAAACTTATTGTAAAAATATTTTTATTTTTGGTAGGTAACTAAGAATAGAAAAAACAAAAAAGAATAATAATAAAAAATGTTTTTGAAAATTAAAAATTAACTCCAATCCTGGAAAAACAAATGTAAAAAATGGCTTTGTGAATTAAAATTGATGATATAATATATAACTATATATTCCATTACTACTTTTATTATTTATAGTTTATCGATTAGATAACTATAGTGGAAAGGGAAGGTAGGCAGAGGCGAATATGATCTGCCTGTTGTCTCTTTCCGTAGGTACGTTCACAACTGCGGTAACTAGGTTCCTAGTTGTGAACTCTGAAAGGAGAACAAAATTAATGTTTTTGCCGAACAGCAAGGCTGCTCTAGGATTGTCATGTAAGGTGGAATAAATTAACTTACATGATTGAGTAGGGAGTCCTTTTATATGTCCTCTGTATACCCAGGGCTCTTGAATCAGCCATATGTTTATTTTCTCCCTAATAAATCTCCTGATAAGCACGCTTGAGGCTGCTTTTGCGTGATGGAGATTTTAGGGTTATTTTGGTGGCGTGGGGCCTATTTTCATGGACACTTATGCCTATACCCTTGTAAGGCTTTTGTTACAGTTGGGGCTGTTCCAGCCCCTGTAATAGTATCTCGTTTGGTCTCTATATTAGTCCCACGAGTCGCAGAGGAAAAAGCAAATTACCTGAAGCAGTGCCCCGCATACCTCAGGCAGGCATTTATTTAAACCAGGGTGTGCCCTGAAGTCCGCATAATAGCGACTAAGCTTCCCCTTAGCCACGCAGTGCTCGGCTTATGCTGTTCCATCATTGACTTGGGGGGAGTTTTATTTTGGCTCCCATCCACTTGGTCGGCCAATTAAGGCAGACTCCCACCTAGAGTAAGTAACGACTTGCTCTACACGGTTTATACCAGGTAGGTTTCCGAGGGTGAGACAAAATCCCTCACATGCCTGATTCACCGGATCCTAACCCGGTACCCCAAGTGCACGAGCGACTAAGTCCCAGCCTCCACGCTGTTAATCCTGGTATAGCTCCAGGACGTTGGCTTCGCTACCTCCCATCCTGTAAGTTACAGGCCTGAATAGAGCTAGTTACGCCATATAATACCCATCTACGAAAGTAAATGAGTATCACAAGACGTCAGTACCGGTACGCGAACCCTTAGCTCATGCCGTCATTTACTTTTGTCATCACTTATGGGGTGAATAAAAGATAAGTACGTTATGGTACCGATCACTGACAGTACGCAAGGTGGTCTCCGTAGGTAAGACAAATTAATATGATCACATTTTATATGGATGCATGCTCAATTTCTTATTTACATTTGTCCATCATGTTTCATAAGAAAGTTCAATTTCCCGAGAGATGGTTTTACAGGCTCTTGTCCCATACGTTGGCGAACGTCATTAACAACTTACGTGCGAACGGTTGGACTATCAGCACCTTTTGATGAGTCACGTAGACAGTTTTGCGAAACACAATTAGTAACACATGCATAAAAATCATTTGGTATTACTGCTAAGAGTGGTAAATGCTCTTAAAAATCGTCCAAACATAAGCAAGGACTGCATTTCCAAATCTCATTGACTGGCATATCAGTTTCGGAATTAATTATATAATTAATAATTCAATTGTATAAATTTTTTGCTCTGTAGTGAAAACCAGAATTAAAATTATTAAAATTCTTAATATTAAAAGAGAAAGATAACTTCAAGAGCACTGCTTGTCATATTTTGACAATCAAGAAATAATTGACACAATCATTACAAGAGGATGACTAACTCTGAGACAGCAATTTTTAATTCCATGATCGTCTTTGACCAAAATAGTTTTTGATATCTCGGTATTAGACATCCCTTCAAGAAACTAATAGGGGATCACCGCGAAGTTATCCTCTACAGTTTGCGAAAGATTTCATAGATATCACTAAAGCCATTTTAGAACAACTGATTGAACATACATAAAAAAGATACATTCGGGTGGAATAGAGAACCTGAAATATGAAAAAATATGCCACGATAAAAACGTACATTCCTTTTCATTGCAAAAAATGATATGTACCCCATTATGCGTAAATCTGTTTAAAAAACTACTACTTTTATGATTAAGATACAATGTAGACGAATAAATCCACAGTTTTATAATTGTACCTAAAAAAAATCTGCCAGAATTCCCTGTAGATATCTTATAGAATGACTAAATTCGATTTTTTCTTTGAACACGCAAATGAATAAGTAAATACATTCTCTAGTTGTTATACATGCACTTACTTTACTGCTACAGTTGGGGTTATAAATACACACTTATATATAAATTTTAACGATATTTCGCCCTTGCTATTTAAATATCTTAAATTTATAACGACTATAAGTCAAAGAGCGAAAAATCTCGTATTTTTATTTTGTACGGTTCTATTGAAATCAACATCAAACACATAATTATAAAGCAATATCTCGCTGAGCTTTTGGAGAAATCAAACATCACAATCACAATAGACATACCTATAGTGAGAGCGCATTACAATACATGTTACCCCTGACATGATTTCTTTATAAGATTCATAATTACGTACTAAAACTACAATCGCACGTGTAACTTCCGGTTCAAAGGGGCGAGATAATTACATGCCGGACATCTTAGATTCGTGGGAAATAAAGACGGTGATGTATGTGCTGACTTAATTTTTAACTTTACAATGATTTTCAATGACTTGGTTAGTAATAATAGGCTTTCGACTTTTGACGCCTTTATTTGCCATTTTTAAATTGTTCGAACTCGAGTATTGTCTACTCCCATTCTATTATTTTTTATATTTAACCGACTTCCCTATTCTTATCTTATATGAACGTAAATCTCATCGAGGAAGTTTCCTCAATACTTCCTCAAAACTTTTAACAAATTTCTTCTGTTTAAAAAACGATTAAGTCCATATAACATTCTGATAAGAATAATGTAACATAGTCATAAATTCTTGTACGGATATGTTTAATTTCCTTTTACTTCCACATCCACGTAGTGGATTGGAAGTATAGTAATCGCAAAAAAATTTTCAATTTTTTTTTCTTGAATTGGGGTTTAGAATGTTATGAAACGCCGAGACATTAAATTTGAGCGAAAACAAATTTTCTGTCTGTCTGTCTGTCTGTCTGTCTGTCTGTCTGTCTGTAACTTTTTTTTTGTCCGCACGTTTTCTCCAGAACGGTTTAAGATATTGACTTCAAACTTTGTACACGTATATGTAATAACGAGATCTGGAACTGGATTGTTTTTTGAAGATATCCGGCAAAGGGTTGGGGGGTAAATAGGGGTAAATAGGGGGAAATATGTAAAGCAAGCTAGTAAGAGTACAGAAACTTGAAATTTGATGTATCTGCTACAAGCCAAGGTCTCAAAATTTTTTATAATATTTTTCACCCCCCACCCTCTTCAATTCATTATTAAAGGGGTTCATAAAATAAAATTGAGATATTCACTTGAAATTTGGTACACGTATATATAATAATGACATCAGGAACTAGGTTCTATTTTGGGATTATTCTGACGAAGGGTTGGGGGCTAAATAGGGGTAAATAGGGAAAAATAAGTAAAGCAAGCTGGTAAGGGTACAGAAACCTGAAATTCGGTGTTTGTACTAGAAGCCAAAGCTTCAGATTTTTTAATAATTTTTAATAATAATAATTTTTAATAATATTTTTCAACCTGCCCTTACTCCATTATTGAAGGGGTTGGTAAAATAAAATTCAGATATTCACTTGAAATTTGGAACACGTATGTATTATAACGACATCTGGAACTAGATTATATTTTTAGATGTTTCCGTTGAAGGGTTGGGGGTTAAATAGGAGTAAATAGGGAAAAATAAATAAAGCAAGTTGTTAGGAGTACAGTAACTTGAAATTCGGTGCATGTACTAGAAGCCAATGCCTCAGTTTTTTTAATAATAATTTTCAACCCCCGACCACCCCTACTCTATTATTAAAGGGGTTGATAAAATAAAATTGAGATATTCATTTGATATTTGATACGTATCTATTATAACGACATCTGGAACTAGATTAAATTTTGAGATGATTCAGTTGAAGGGTTGGGGGTTAAATAGGGGTAAATGGGGCAAAATAAGTAAAGCAAGCTGGTACGGGTACAGAAACTTGAAATTCGGTGCATGTACTAGAAGCCAAAATATCAAATTATTTATAATATTTTTCAACCCCCCACGGCCCCTACGCCATTATTAAAGGGGTTGATAAAGTAAAATTGAGATATTCACTGGAAATTTGGTACACGTACGTATTATAACGACATCTGGAACTAGATTATATTTTGAGATGATTCCGTTGAAGGGTTGGGGGTTAAATAGGGGTAAATAGGGCAAAATAAGTAGAGCAAGCTGGTAAGAGTACAGAAACTTGAAATTCGGTGTATGTAATAGAAGCCAAGATATCAAAATATTTATAATATTTTTCAACCCCTCCACCACCCCACCCCTACTCCATTATTAACAGGGTTGATAAAATAAAATTGAGATATTCACTTGAAATTTGGTACACGTGTGTACCATAACGACATCTGTAACTAGATTATATTTTGAGACGATTTCGTTGAATGGTTGGAGGTTAAATAAGAAACTTGAAATTCGGACTATAAACCAAAGTCTCAGATTTTTTTTATAATATTTTTCAACCCTCCAATACCCCTACTCCATTATTAAAGAAATTGATAAAATAAAATTGAGATATTCACTTGAAATTTGGTACACGTAGGTATTATAACGACATCTGGAACTTGATTATATTTTGAGATGATTCCGTTGAAGGGTTGGAGGTTAAATAGGGGTAGATAGGGGAAAATAACTAAAGCAAGACGACAGAAATTTGAGACTTGGTGTATATACTAGAGGCGAAGGTCTCAGGTTTTTTATAATAGTTCCCATCCCCCACCATCACCACTCCCTTATTAAAATAATTGATAAAATTAAATTTAGATTTTCACTTGAAATTTGGTACACGTATGTATTATACCGATATCTGAAACTAAATTATATTTTGATATGATTGCGTTGAAGGAGTGGGGGGGTAAGTAAAGGTAAATAGGGAAAAAAGTAAAGCGAGCTGGTAAGAGATTTTTTAATCATATTTTTCAACCACCTACCACCCTTACTCCATTATTAATGGGGTTGATAAAATAAAATTGAGATATCAACTTGAAGTATGGTAGACGTATATATTATAACGACATCTGGAACTAGATTATATTTTGAGATGATTCCGTTGAAGTGTTGGAGGTTAAATAGGAGTATATAGGGTAAAATAAGTAAATCAAGCTGGTAAGGGTACAGAAATTTGGGAGTCGGTGTATATACTAGAAACCAAGGCCTCAGATTTCTTTCTAATATTTTTCAAACCCCGCCATCTCCGCTCCAATATTAATGGGATTGATAACATAGAATTGAGATATTCACTTGAAAGTTAGGACAATTATTATGCACTGTATTGACTTCAGATTGAGATGATTCCATTGAAGGGGTGGGAGGTGGCAGGTTGTGAATAGGGGAAAAGACGTAGGGTAAACTAGAAACGCCATTTTTATCGTATATAGTGGAAACCAATGCCTCAAACTTTTCTATAACATCTGCACCAAATATTGTTAAAATTCTATGGCCTATAATTTCCACGTACCAGAGTGTAATTCTAGTCAAGATGTTTCCTTTAAAGTGACTTGAATGAAAAATCTGGATGTGGAAGTAGTGATTCCTTAGGCAGCGGTTTTTATGTTATTGATAATAATTTATTGGAAGATTGTAGAAAATAGTTCGATGAGTCGAAGTGCTTGTAGGATGTATTCTTTCAGAACCTTTAAAATTTATTTTGAAACAAAATTATGAAACAGTACAATATAAATTGAACCTCCAAAAAATAAAAACGGCCACGAAGTAGAATTGTTCTCAAGTTAACTAATATGTTTATTAAATAACACATTAGTTACTGAACTTAGTTGCAATTTTCTTTTTACAAACTTTTATTCAACTTCACGTTTGTTAATCAGTGAGTCAGTATACTTCAAATCTTGTAAGTCAGTTTTGAACCACTTCAATTAGATCTAATGAATCAAAATTTTACATACCGTCACCTTGTATATTATACTATTGTATGTGACATTACCTTTGTTTTGAGTTATAGCAAAAACAAAATTAGCATATCCCTCACACATTTATCACTGCAAGAACTGTTGATTATGTTATCAATTAAGAGACTAGAGGTATTTACTATGACAATTTCATAGTAATAAAATAAAAAATTACAGCTAATCATAGTAATTGGGCTAATTAAAAAAACACATACAACTTTGTTATATCACTGAGATGCTGTATTTGGACAACTTAGTTACATACAACTTTGTTACAAAAGATACAAACCTAAAAATTGAACTAATATCAATTCTAAATAACGAAAAAGTAAGTATTTACCATTTTTATGAAAGAACAAAAGATATTTAAAAATCAGATAAGAATCTAAACATATTTTTAACCTAACTAATAAAACTAAACTGTATTAACAGTATTATTTTGGCAATATTGCCTCAAAATAAGCCTTGTCCACCTGTGGCATCCATGGATACATACTTTTATTTGCTTTTGCTTTAGCAGCTAACAAGGTCTTCTTGTGACTTGAAACCTTTGGTATTTTTATTTCGTTGCTTTCACCCGATCTAGTTGTTTGTAAAGCTCTAATTGATGCTCTTTTCCAATTTGGTGATTGATGTGATTCTTTATATTCTATTATAGTAAAAATTTGTGTAAATTTTAAGGCAGCAACTTTTAAAAAAGGAATAACTTTATAATTAAATGCAGACGCGCAAGACTTACAATCTTTAAAATCTTCTGCGCGCATTTGTATGATCTTATAGGGCCTAACAGAATTCACTTTTAGAAGTAGTCTTAAAAGAGAAACTGGTGAAAAATATTCAGCTTTACCTAGCACTTTCTCAATGCAGCTATGCACGGAGTCTACCTCCTGGACACAAGAATGTCCAGGAGTTGAAAATTTCATCGTTATGGACTCGATTGTTTTGTTTTTGTTTAGGAAAAAGCAATCGCGTAGGACATATGCAAGTTGCGATTTTGCGGAACGCAGCTGTCACTCCAAAGTATTAGTTTTTTCAAATCTTTGTTGTCCGTAAAAACAGCTTCCAAAATTTTAATTAATGCGCTTGCTAAATCATTCCCAGCTTTACCCATCAACATTTCATGCCATTCAGCACAATAAACTTGTTTTGTACTTGATAGTATTGCCGTTAAATTATAGAGATTGAATTTACTCTTGTAATAAAAGTTACTGATTTCTGCATTGGGGCAGGTCAAGACATTTTGCAGATCAAACACCAAATATGTGGAAATAGCACTTTCATAGCTCCAATTGTGTTTAAACAGGCTACTCGTCGTACCTGGCTGAGCTTACGTTTCGCTACAGTCTACTGACTCTTAGGCCACCAGACAATGGCTCCATAGGCTATCATCGGTCTTATTATAGCAGTGTAAATCCACATAGCCACTTTGGGTTTCATTCCCCAGGTTTTCCCTATGGTTCTGCGGCACTGCTCAAAAGAGATGTAAGCCTTCTTTAGTCTTTTATCTAAATGAAGATTCCAAGTTAGTTTGGCATCAAAAGTTACTCCAAGGTATTTTACTTCTGATGCGAAATTTAGTGTGGTATTTAGGAAAACGGGTGCCGTCATTGGCCCCAGTTTCCTTTTCCTTGTGAAGAGGACCAGCTCTGTCTTCCTGGGGTTGACCGACAGAGAGTGTTCTCTACACCATCTTTCTATTATTCTCAGGGCCATCTGCAATCGATCACAGAGGACTCCTTCGAATTTACCACTAAGCAGTATCGTTAGATCATCTGCGTGTGCAATTGTGTGGAATCCCTCGGAGTTGAGGCGGCGCAGGAGGCTGTCAAGAACTAAGTTCCATAGAAGAGGTGATAAGACACCCCCTGAGAACAGCCTCTTGCAACCATTCCTCTAACAGCGATGTCTCCCATGTTAATCTGTACCGCTTTTTGAGAGCATGTTGGATATCCAGCCACTTACGATCGGAGAAACGTTCCTGCTCGTGAGGGCTGCTGTAATTTTTGGAAAGGTGGTTTTATCAAAAGCGCCTTCTATGTCTATGAAGACACCCAGGGTGGACTCTTTATTGTCCAAAGACTTTTCAATCCGACCACTGACCGCATGAAGGGCGGTGTCGGTGGATCTGCCCGGGGTGTATGCGTGCTGATTGGGATGTGTAGGATTAGCAGTGATTGGAACATCCCTCAAGTATCGCTCACATAGCTTTTCCATCGTCTTGAGAAGGAACGAGGTCAAGCTAATGGGTCGGTATGCTTTGGGGGTAGTATAGTCTATTCTTCCCGCCTTTGGTATGAACACTACTTTGACTTCTCTCCACACCTTCGGAATATAAAGGTGTGCTAGGCACGTCCTGAATATTACTGTCAGGTGCGGCACTATTTCATCCAGACCCCATTGTAAAAGGGCTGTATGAATGCTGTCAGTACCTGGCGATTTGAAGGGGGAGAAGTCCAGTATTGCCCATTTAATTCTGTCTTCACTCACTATTTGTTTGGCAGTTTGCCAATCCAGTTCGGTGGGTTGAGTGTCGGTTTCATTTGGCCATTCCTTCCGATCTGTCACTACAGATTCTGGGAAGTGAGTTTCCATCAGCAACTCTAGACTTCATGTAGGTCGTTGGTACTGGTACCATCATCCTTTTTCAGTAGACCTAGGTGATTGTCTTTGTTTTTGACAAGTATTTTATGTAGCCTAGCAGCCTGCGAGTAATCCTCGATCTCCTCACAGTAGGCTCTCCATGCTTCTCTTTGTCTCAGCCTGACTAGTTTTTTGAACTCTCTTTGATTGGTTCTGTATAGCTCCCAATCTGATTCATTTTGTCATTTTCGCTTTGTTGAACGATATCCTAGCTTGTTTCTTGAGGTCGGTCAGCGTCTGGCACCACCATTTAGTGGCTTCCCAGGCTGTTGATGTACTGCCTTCAAGGGACACGATGCTTCGTAAGCTTTTTTCACCCCTTCAAAGGAACCATCTCAATCAGATGTCATTACAGGTATGTATAGGTGTAACAAATTTCAAGTAAGTATATATTTCCTTTAATAATGGAATGGAGGTGATTGAGGCGGTGATAAATATTATAAATAAATCTGAAGCTTTGCCTTTTAGTATATACATCAAATTTCAGCGTTCTGCACTCTTATCAGTTTACTTTTCCACTATTTGCCGAGAGGGACTACTTGCCTCGGAGAACTCTTCTCTAAAATGTTGAATTGTTGATCACCTTGTGTGATGGTGGAGTGAGTTCTTTAAAGTAGAATCAGCTACTTTATATATACCCTTCGATGATTTTCACTAGTGGTGTATAATGGAGCAAGTGTACAGCTCATAAGATATTGCGTCAAATGTCTAATAGTAGACCTAACCAATCAATGGTTATATTATACATAATTTTGGGTAATGAGTTATGAAGTGGTTCTTTTTGCAGCCTGTCATGCTGCACCATCGCCTAGTAACCCATATTTATTTGGAAATTATGCCTACAAATTAAAACACAAATTATGACGTCTGTTCCGGAAACATCTCGTACATATAGATATATTTTTATCACCTATAACACGACACTCGCTTTGCATTTTTTATGATCACTTATTACTCTCTCTCAATAAACAAATTGATTGATATTTAACAATAATAATAGCATATTTCGCAACATTACTTATTACTTCAGATTTTATAGTTGTTATAGTTTATAGCAGTTCACGAATTGATGTCATCGTATTTATCAGACAGATATCAATGTGTGTGTCATAATGATAAACAGCAACATGCTAGCAGCGGAACACAGTGTGCCGCAGGGTTGTGTATTAGGACCGCTGCTATTCTTAATTTATATTAATTATTTACCTAATGCTCATTCAGCATTAACAGTCCTTTTTGCAGACGACATTTCTTTCGCGGAACATTTTAACCAAGTCTTTTGAGTGGCTTAATGTTAACAAATCATGCTTAAATACCAACAAAACGCATACATTACTTTTTTCCACCGAGACAAATAACCCCCAGACTACAAAATTTCTAGGACTAACATTAGATAATAGATTAAGTTGGCATTCACATATTATTGACCTAACAACTAAATAGTCCAAAAAAGTATATGCCGTCAGACAAATAAAAAACAGAATTAATCTAGACGCAGCATTTGTTGCATATCACGCTTAGTTCCATAGTGCTATGGTATATGGTTTGATAAACTGGGGTACATCCAACCAAGTACATAGCATTTTTACTATTCAGAAAAGAGCAATTAGAGCTCTGGATGGTTTGAGTCAACTTGTAAGTTGCAAATCCTGGTTCGTAACATTTAATATATTAACTTTGCCCTCCGAAATTATTTGCTGTAATTTACTCCACATAAAGGAACATTTGAGCGAATATGCAGGAAATGGCAAAATTTACAAATATGATACTCGAAACACTTTACCAGAGATTAGAGTCAATAAAAAGAAGTAATTTTGGTATTGCTCTATTCAACTCTTTGCCTCAAGAACAGAAATCTTTAACGAACATACAATTTAAAGCAAAGTTAAGAAAGCATCTTTTGGCCAGTGCTTACCACAATGTGTCAGATTTGAAATATGTATAAATTTAGATTAATGTTTATTATTTGTTAGTTTACTCTCATGTACTATACTACTATACTCCACAAACAATATTAGGATTATATCATTTACATTTATTTGACTATACTAGGATTATGTCCTAGAGGTTAATACAATCATATTGTTTGTTTGTTTATTTGTTTCTTTGTTATTTACTATGACTATAAATACTAGTGTTAAGTACTAGTGTTTTATACAGTTACTTTACTTCCACATCCACGTAGTGGATTGGAAGTATAGTAATCGTAAAAAAATTCTTTTTTTTTTCTTGTAATGAAATTTTTTCGTCTGCCTGTCGGTCTGTCCGTCTGTCGATCTGTCTGTCGGTCTATCTCTCTGTAACTGTTTTTGTCCGCAGAATTTCTCCAGAACGGTTTAAGATATTGACTTGAAATTTTGTGTGCTTATACATTATAACGAAATCTGAAACTGGATTGTTCTTTGAAGATATACGGTGAAGGGTTGGGGGTGAATAGGATTAAATAGGGGAAAATAAGTAAAGCAAGCTGCTATGAGTACAGAAACTTGAAATTCGGTGCATGTACTAAAAGCCAAGGCCTCAGGTTTTTTACAATATTTCTCAACCCCCCACCACCCCTACTCCATTACTAAATGAAATATAAAAAGAAATTGCGATATTCATTCAAAATTTGGTACACGTATGTACTATAACGACATCTGGAACTAGATTATATTTTGAGATGATTCGGTTGAAGGGTTGGGGTTTAAATAGGGGTAAATAGGGAAAAGTAAGTAAAGCAAGCTGGTAAGAGTACAGAAACTTGAAATTCGGTGTATGTACCAGAAGCCAAGGTCTCAGATTATTTATAATATTTTTCAACCCCCACCACCACTACTCCATTATTAAAGGGATTGATAAAATAAAATTGAAATATTCACTTGAAATTTGATACACGTATGTATTATAACGACATCTGGAACTAGATTATATTTTGAGATTATTCCGTTGAAGGGTTGGGGGTTAAATAGTGGTAGATAGGGGTAAATAAGTAAAGCAAGCTGGTAAGAGTAAAGAAATTTGGGATTTGGTGTATATACTAGAAGCGATGGCCTCAGGTTTTTTTTTAATATTTTCCATCCCCCCACCACACCCACTCCCTAATTAAAAGAGTTGATAAAATTAAATTTAGATTTTCACTTGAAATTTGTTATACGTATAACGGATATCTTAAAATAGATTATATTTTCACATGACTGCGTTGAACGAGTGGGGGTAATTGGTGGTAAATAGGGAAGAATAAGTAAAGCAAGCTGGTAAGAGTACAGAAACTTAAAATTCGGTGTATGTCCTAGAAGCCAAGCCCTCAGATTTTTTAGCAATATTTTTCAACCCCCACCACCCTTAAAATAAAATAAAATACAATTGAGACATTCACTTGAAATTTGGAACACGTATGTATTATAACGACATCTGGAACTAGATTATATTTTAAGTTGATTCCGTTGAAGGGTTGAGGGTTAAATAGGAGTAAATAGGGGAAAATAAGTAAATCAAGCTGGTAAGAGTACAGAAATGTGGAATTTGGTATAGGGCCTCAGATTTCTTTCTAATATTTTTCAAACATCACCATCTCCGCTCCATTATTAATGGGTTTGATAACATAAAATTGAGATATTTACTTGAAAGTTAGTACACGTATGTATTGTAATGACATCTGATTGAACCGATTCCATTGAAGGGGTGGGACGTGGTAGGTTGTGAATAGGGGAAAATAAGTAGGGTAAACTAAAAAAACTTCATTTTTATCGCATATGGTAGAAACCAGCGCCTCAAACTTTTCTATGACATCTGCTCCAAATATTATGAAAATTCTATGGCCAATAATTTCCACATACTAGAGTGCAAATCTAGTCAGAATTTTTCCTTTGAAGTGAATTGGATGAAAAATCTGGATGTGGAGGTAGTGATTCCTTAGGCAGCGTTTTTTTTTGTCTGTTATTCATATTTATATTTATATTCAAATTTATATTTTTTGTTGTTACTTTCTTTTTGCATTTTTTGACGTATCAAAAGACTACGGTGTATTTTAAAATGACCAATAAATTATTATTATTATTATTATTATTATTATTATTATTATTATTATTATTATTATTATTATTATTATATATACTTATTAAATTCTTAAGTTGAAAATTATAACTTTTTCCCAATATTTGAATTTGTTTTCGTCAGAGTAAAGATTGCCACCTACCAGTATTTTCCATTGATAATAATCTTTGACAAATTAATATCTAGCAAATATTTGTTAGCTCCTACTGAGAAACCAATTTAACAGGTTAATAAGAAATGATGTTTAGTTAACCTGACCTAATTGAGTGTTCTCAGTATTTGCCTATAATCTCTAAATGCAATGTTCTCAACTATGATTCTGTACTACTAAATGTTTTATTAATTAGTAGTTGGCTTTTAATCCATATTATTCCGTGTAAACCGGAGCTGCAGAAATCGAGAGGGTTTACTTACGTTGGGAAACTCCTATCTAAAACGTCACTTGCTGAGAACCTGATGTCAGTGGAATGAGTTCTTTAGAGTGGCATTAGCTATTTTTTTTCCCTCGAGACATAGCTAGGTTAATTAATTATTATACAGGGTGTCCCTGGACGAACAAACCAAATAAGATAATGGGAGAAGTCACTTCAAATCAAAATAACCACATAACTTAAAAAAATGTGTTATTTGGCTGTTTTCTTCCTTTAGGAGAGTTTTAAGTTCGTGCACTTTTCCAATAAAAGCAATTTTGAAACTTAATTATATTCAGAATTGATAAGAAAAATGGTTTTGTGAACACTTCTTATTCTAAAAAATTATCAGAAAATGTTACTTAATGTAGATTCTAAAACTATACAACTTATATGCACAACAGATTTTTATCATTTTTACAAGTAGGTGAGACGTGTTTGCTAAAAATAATAGTTTAAGAAAACCAAAAAAACACGCTTTAATAGCAAACCGAATTAAAAAGTAAAAAATAATACAATACAATAATACAGTACAATAATACAATACAATAATACAATACAATAATACAACACAATACAATACAAAAAAGGGTGGGGTGCTTATTACTATGAAATATTTATACCAGTTGATATCAAGCACCCCACGCTTTTTTGTATTGTATTGTATTATTTTTACTTTTTAGTTTGCTATTATTATTTTTTAGTTTTCTTGAACTATTATTTATTTTTTATCATTTAGTCTTAAAATTTTGCAGCACATAATTCTAATCTGGAACCTTGATAACACACAGATACCGACTTTCAGTCGAATCCAACGAAAATTGATAAAACCTGTTCGTCATGTTGACATTTTGAATTTTTAAGTTTTGATGATAATTTGTTTTCTACTTGTCAAGCCCTTTCCTTTGATACCCATATCAAGGAGATTGTAAAGAAAATGATAATCCGCCAAAATTATTAAAATAAGAATTTGTATAACTTCTTAACTGACTTTAAACATTTTAAAAATATTTCGATTAATAATCGTCCTCTATATCTAGTTAACAAAAATCTGGAAAAAATATTTACTATTCGTGCATATGCAAGAATATGGTGAAAGTGCAGCGACTAAATTGTGTTAAAATTGGTAATTAAGTGTTCTTGGAGTAGCTGATACTAAATACTAGCCAAAACATAAAGATAGATAGATAGATAACAAAATTTATTTTTAGTTTAAACTTATAAAACATTGCCTCACCGGATCAAGATCCGGAACCAACCACACAACCACGTCGCGCAGCGTCGTGGTGTTAGTACGGTTGGGCGGGTCGCGACCGGTTCGGCTCAAGGCAATAAAATTACAAAGTTAATACTCCTGCCGCCTGTGGCGGCTTAAAATTAACATTAAAATTAAACATATTTAAAACTTAAAATTTAAGGCACTGTAAACTAAAACACACAATGGGAAATGGGGTGGTTACACTAAATAAATTATTGTTGCTGTCACGGGAAAGAACTACCAAAACATAAAGATTCAGTATGACGAATCCAACAGGGATATATAATTGCAAGCCCTTTGCATATTTTGCATGAAATTTTTCCATTAAAACTGTGGAAAAATTATGAAACAAAATTTCAGTTGTTAGTTTATTGAACCTTATTACTTATAGTGCAGTGAAATGCTGAGTCAATTACAGATAGTGCTCCATACGACGTACCACGGCGGAACGAATATAAGATGACCGGTAGACTCTTCCAGCGTTGCCAACATTACACTCTCGCCGCTTCGAAAATATTTACGAAATGTTTAAATTTCTGTAAAAGATACGGAAACATATATGTTATTTATTTATTTATTTATTTATTTATTGCATACACTGTTCAACGGGTAATATACCCAATTACAGAACAGGAATAAAGGCATACAAAGCATTAATTACATAATATACAACATAGAAAGAAAGTAAAATGAAGAAAAAATTTACTTAAATGTACGAACTATGAATAACTAATGGTACGAAGAGAGAGAGAAACATGGGAAATGTTTAAAAATAAAAACTATATATACATATATATACATATGTGATTCAAAGTAAATTAAGAAAAACAAAGACACTCACTGGTTATTTAATTCAGAACATTTTGTTTTATGTCACTAAGGCTGCAATTAAAAATATCGAAGTCGCTACATAATTTGTTAGAAGTACTGCAAATCGTATATAAAGGTGAATTATTTAGTACGTTGGTACGCGGCGTAGGTAAATAGAAAACTTGGTGATTACGAGAGGTTAATCTGGGAACGTGAAAATTAAGCTTACTAATTATTTCGGGTGCGTCAAAATCATTGTGTAGTAATTTAAACAAAGATACTTGAGAAAAGTACGTACGCCTATCCTCAAGAGTAGTCATAGAATATCTTTCAAGCAAGTTACTTTGCGGAAAACCAATCACTGGATAGGTACCGTCGGATTTGAACCACAATAATTTAAGAAATCTACGTTGAACTGCCTCCAAGTTATTCTTGTGAACATCATAACTGGAACTCCAAATTAGCGATGCGTACTCAAGTTTTGATCTGACGAAGGATTGATAAAGAATTTTCAGAGTATCAGTATTAGTGAACTCTCGACTAGTACGAACGATGAATCCAAGGGCTTTGGAGGCTTCAGACACAATGGTATCGATATGATCAGTGAAGGATAATTTACTATCAAAAGTTACGCCGAGGTCGCGAAATGTTACAGGTCTTTGAAATATGACATTATCTAACCTGTAATCAAAAATAAAAGGTGATTTTTTAAAGAAAAGGACATTACGTTACATTTACTAGGATTCATGAATAATTTATTTACTACACACCAGGTGTTTATTTTGTCAAGAGAAGTCTGAAGTTGAAAACAACAGTCATCGATTTCATCAATTACTGTGAAAATTTTTAGATCGTCGGCATATAAAAGGTGAGGCAAATTAATTTCGTTCACTATGTCGTTAACAAACATGTTAAAAAACAAGGGCCCCAGAATAGATCCTTGGGGAACTCCAGATGTGGCAGCAAATTCGATCGATTTGAACCCATTTAATGCAACGTACTGACTCCTATTAATTAAATAAGATTTAAACAAAAGGAGCAAAGAATAGGAGACGCCGATTTTTTCTAATTTATTAAGTAACAACTGGTGATCAAGTCTATCAAACGCTTTGGAGAAATCGGTATATATGACATCTACCTGCCCATGTTCATCTAAGGATTCAGAAATATATTGAGTTACACAGAATAAATTTGTTGTTGTTGAACGCCCTTTCATAAATCCATGTTGATTAATAGAGATTTTGGTGTTAATTGAATGATATATTCTATCATGAAGTAATATTTCTAAGACTTTACAGAAGTTACAAATTACAGAGATTGGTCTAAAGTTCTCAATATCTAGTTTGTTTCCCTTTTTGAAGATGGGACATACTTTGGAATATTTCCATAGGCCAGGAAATAGGCAGTTTTTTAAGACTAAGTTAAAAATTAGAGTTAGAGGATATGCAAAGATGATAGCGCAATCCTTTAATAAAAAAGCTGGAATGGAATCAGGACTGGTCGTCATTTTGGGTTTAATTCGTTTTAGAGCCCGAATAACTTCATCATCACTGAAAGAGTTTATTCTAACAATAGGGTTATTGTTAGGTATATGGGTCTCAATGTGATGTTTCTCGATATCTAATTCATTATAAGATTGACCGAAATAATTGGCAAATGCATTTAGCATATCAGGGGGATTGTTTAGTGAAGATCCCTCATGTAACACTGACCTGATCTACCTGTTATGGAGAGAGAATAAACTGTTTATTTGAAATTGGACCATTTATTTACTAACCGAACTCTGGATTAACCTCTCCAAACCAGCTACCCAAGCCAAACACGTTACATAATTTGGAGCCTGAGCAGGTCCATTTTGAAGAATGTTACCTAATTTGGCGCCCGAGTAGGGACCAGAGCCGTAAAATCTACTCGGGTGTCAAATTATGTAACATTCTTCAAAGTGGCTCATCAGGCCCCAAATTATGTAAGTGTTTTGCTTGGGTAGCTGGTTTGGACATGTTAATCCAGAGTTCGGTTAGTAAATAAATAGTCCAATTTCAAATACACAGTTTATTCTCTCTCAATAACAGGTAGATCAGGTCAGTGTTACTTAATATATATGTTTCCGTATCTTTTACGGACATTTAATCATTTCGTAAATATTTTCGAAGCGTAGGTCTCAGCGCAGTACGCTGGAAGGGTCTACCGGTCAACTTATAATCGCTCCGCCGTAGTACGTCGTATAGAGCACTAACTGTAATTGACTCAGCACAACACCTGAAAGCCAATGCCAGAATACCACTGATTTGTCTTGAATTTGGTCGCGTTTTTATATCCGAAATCCTACACATGTGACCCATTGGTGACGTGTGCAACTATAGGTCCCCATGTAGATTTCGGGTATATCGGCGATCTTTGATTATTGGGAACGTGTGCAAAAGCTTGGTGAACGGAAATATAGTAATGTGTCATGAAATTATGAATTCCTCATTACAAATCCATCGACGGTCTTACTTATTAAGAAGTGTTTCTGAGAAAGTGCTAATTATAAGATATATTCAGTAGAAGTGCACCGCTCGGCATCAGATTACGACGGAGAGAGCAGACTGTAGCAATCACAGCAAGTATAATTTTGTCTATTTTCGTTTTGGGGAGTCTGAAGAGTAACTTGAATCCCCCTTGTGAGTAGAGTTGATAGATGTAGCGGCGATACGGCTTTGGCCTAATTAATATAAAATCCTTGTCGTGTCCATCAGACGCGCGATACTAAGTTCATCTACAAAACAACCCTCCAATGGGATGGAAAATTATGGTCCTTTGTTAATCGAAATATACAGTGGTAAGTTAGTCCATTGAAATGTTACATTGACCTTGCATTTTGGGTAGGACAACATTTTTTCTTTTGATGTTTGGGGGGCGTCAGTGTGAGTATAAAACTCGATTTTACGGGGTTGAAAGCCACCCATTTGGCCACCATCTTGAAAAAGGGGGCGTAAACAATTATTTCGCGATATCTTGAGAACCGAGAAGACTCTTTTTGTAGAGAATTGAATTCTCTACAATCTTGGCTCAGATACTTCTTACCGTAAAATTGAAAACGAAAAAGTTATAATTCAAAATAGACTAATATTTTCGAGAGGGTTTTTTTTAAGGGTTTTAACATTTTTTTTATTGATTTTATTGAAAATACACATCAGATGTTTCTTGTACATAATCTTATTGCAAACAATTTCCTCTACTCATTTCTTTAATGTCTATTCTTTGGAGAGGTATTATGACGCTGTAAATGGATTAAGTGCATCAAAAAGGGCATTGGATAATTCTGAAAAAACATTGTTAACATTTCTGGGATGATTCCAAACTCTTTTTGTCTCTTGCAATTTTTTTCCAAACCTCTTCTTTATCGAGTGAAAGAACTGCAAAGTTCTAAAAATTTGATTTTTCCTCTCCAGATAATTTAAAAAATTACAATTTCAGAAAAAATGTTCCGAATAAAAATAGTCTATTTTTAGTCGGACAATCCGAATTTGCAATACAATATAGGGATTCCCATTTAAGGAACCGAATTTGACCTTGATTAACCTTAACCCTTTCACCCAAAGTCCAAGTGACATATACCACTGAACTGCCTCTAATCAATTCTAGAAATTTTGTTTAAAATATTTTTTCGTGGAATGCTTATTACTCGAGATATTTGAAAGTTTCAGGTTAAAAAAATCATCGGGGTGATTAAACTTTCAAATATCTCGAGTAATAAAGCACTCTACGAAAAAATGTTTCAACCAAAAGTTGTAGAATTCGATAGGCGCAGTGCGGCGGCATATGTCACTTTGACTTTTGGTGAAAGGGTTAAGGTCATTCAAGGTCAAATTTGGTTTTATAATTGGTAACCCCTATATTTTACTGCAAATTCGAATTTTCTGACTAAAAATAGACTACTTTTGTTCGGAACATATTTTCTGAAATTGTTACTTTTTAAAGTTATCTGGCGAGGAAAAATCAAAACCTTAGAAATTTGCGATTTTTCTACTCGAAAAGGAAGAGGTTTGGACAAAAACTGCAGGAGACAAAAAGAGTTTGGAATCATCCCAGGAATGGTCAATTTTTTTCAGAATTGTCCAATGCCCTTTTTGATGCACCTGATCAATTTGCAGCATCCTAACACCACTCCAAAGAAGAGATATTTAAAAAATGTGTAGAGAAAATTGTTCGCAATAAAATGATGTACAAGAAACACCTGATGTGTATTTTAAATAAAATCAATAGAAATGATATTCTTCTTGAAAATTTTAGTCTATTTAGAATTATAACTTTTTAATTTTCAATTTTACGGTAAAAAGTATATAGGTCACGATTGTAGAGAATTAAATTCTGTACAAAAAAGTCTTAGATAATTGATTGTGAGACTTACGGTTCTCAAGATATCGCGGAAAAACAGTTTATGCTCCCTTTTTCAAGATAGCGGCCAAATGGGGGATTTTCAACCCCGAAAATAGGTTTTTTTACTCACACTGGCCCCCCTAAACATCGAGAAAAAAAAATCTTGTCCTACCCAAAATGCAAGGTTCGGCCAAAATTTTGTAACATTTCAGTGGAATAGGTGGGGAAAGTCATAATTAATCGATTATTCGCCCTCCAAGTGGGTGAACCTACTCTTCCAAGGAGTGAGAAATTGATTTACTAAATCGGGATATAGGACGGGAGGTGAATAAAGTCATAATTAATGGATTTTTAACCCCTAAAGAGGGTGAACCTGCTCTCCCAAGGGGTTGAAAACATTGTTTTTTGATAGCGAGGTGTAAGGTAATAATTTGAAATTTATTAATGAAATTTTTGTTTTAATAAATGATATATAGAACATTTTTTTACAAATACAATAAAATACTTTTCATGGTACAAATAATTAATGTAACCTACGCCGCCGCTTACAAATAGAACTATATGTTTAATACTCCTCAAAGTGTACATCATATTTAACATTCTCGTTTTCTCTCTTTATCGCCCATTTCGGTATCAGAATCACTCATATTAATTTAAGAGATAACATTTATTAACTCATCATCATCAGCACCATCAGGCTCGTTCGATTCTGTACATGGGTCAAAATAAAAGAAATTCTTTTCTCGGTTGCAGTGTACCCGTGTAAATTTAAAAGTGTCTTCCTCTGGTAAGAAATGCTAATACACCATAATTATCGATTTTTAAATTCCTTAGGAAGGTGGGTCCACCCTCTTGGGGGGTGAAACATTGATTAATTATCATTATACTGGCCTGCTGTCCCATATCCGATTGAAAAAAAAATCAGTTTTCTGGCTCTTGGGAGGGTTTTATAAATCTGTCATAACCCTTCCCTTGTCACTAACCTCTTGATATTATAAATTATTTCCCTCCAAACACGCCTTGCGCAGCATAACCAAACAGTCGAAAAGGGTGGCTTTTGTCCATTTGCGCGGGGGGAAACTTTAGAGATATTTTTTTTGTGTTCCTCATTCTCGAATCAAGGGATGGATTAGTTAGGTCTCGTAGCTGCAGCAATATTTACCTAAAAAACGGCAAAATCTCGACTCATTCAGTGCACCACTAATATCGATATTACAGATTCAATTAACGGAATAATGGGGAAATTTTATTTCATAATATTTGACGACCGTTTTTTTAAAGGCGGTTCAATTTTGTCAAAACGATTTAAAAACTGTGTTGCGAATTACTATTTGAGTTATACCATGTTAGAATATGGATCTTTTCTGATAGATGACTTTCTCTAGTACATTCTTTTTATTTTCTGTCCGCCTCATTTGAAAATTGACTAAACTATTTGAGAACAAAGAGTGTTCACAAAACCATATTTCTGTATGACAAAAGATAACGGAGTTCAATAGAATGCTCTTATTGGAAAAGTGCGTCAATTAAAACCCTCATAAAAACAAAACAACTAAACAACACACTTTGTATACTGATTTCTATAATTCCTTAAAATATTAGTCTTTTCAAAAAGCTAAATTACTTCCACATCAACATAGTGGAGTGAACGTATAGAATCGAAAAAAAAATTCTTTTTTTTTTGTTTTATGTAAATAGGTTTAAAATGGCATGAAACGTAGAAATTTTTAATTGGAGAGGTCTGAAGGTATGTAACTTTTTTGTGGGCACTTTGGAAGGGTTTCAGGTATTGACTTGAAATTTGGTACACGAGATCTAGAAGTAGATTATATTTTTAACTTATTCCGTTGAAGGGGGTGAATAGCGCTACATAGGGGAAAATAAGAAAAGCAAGTAAGAGTCCTGAAACTTTTAATTTGGTATACTAGAAGCCAAGGTTTCAAATTTTTCTATGACACCTTCTACCCCCACCACCACTTCCGCTGCAACAGATTTACAAAATAAGAAACGGCTGCCTAAGGAATCACTACTTCCACGTCCAGATTTCCCATCTAAGTTTCTTTAGGCGGAATCATCTGAATAATATATCTATACTCCAGTATGTGGAAACAATTGTTCATAGAATTTTCATATTATAATATTTGAAATCGTCTGCCCCAATATGGTAATGGGGGTACTGTTTCCATAAAATTCTTTGACAACTTCTGTTCTCGTACACACACTAAAACACAATTTTATTTCTGTAACTTCTTTCGTAATGGAGTGGGGATGTTGGAAGTGGGAGTGGGGGTGGCAGAATAAAAAAATTGAGACCTTGGCTTCTAGTATAAGCGCCAAATTCAAAGTTTCTGGAATTGATTTATATGCCAGAAGCTAAGGCATACATATGTGTACTTTTCAAATCAATATATTAAACCGTTCCAGAGAAAACGTCTGTGCAAAAAAAGTTACAGACTCAGACATATTTTTTTTCTGAAATTTAAAATCTCCACGTTTCATGTCATTCTAAAGCTGCTTCAACAAAAGAAAATAATAATAAGTTATTTAGGATCATAATAATACGTCCACTCCACTATACGGTTATGGAAGTAATATATGACAAACATAGCTTAACCCTTTCACTACTAAAGGTACTTTAAAGTACCACTGAATTAGCATACCCTTAATTACAAGACCCTGAATTGTTAAGGGTTAAATTACTTATTACCTGTCACTAAATTGGTGCTACTTTCACAAGGACTTAAAAGTACCTTTGGGCGCTGTACAGGGTCATCCTAAAATTCGTATCTGGGAGCGAAAGGGTTTTTGCACCTTTCCCTTTATAAGCCAGTCAATTTATACATCCCACTCTACAAAAGGCAGTTCTAACTTTTTAGTATGTTGTTAGGACCTTTGCTAATAGTAAGTAACCAAGTTTGCAGCTTCGAAAGACCTGATGTGTGAGATGCGCAATGCCCAAAAAGCAGCGAAATTCTGCACCTGTTGCGGTTTTTGCTCAATATCTCCTAAACTATGCGTCCTACAGAAAAGGATATTACTCAATTTTAAAGTAGATTAAAATTGCTACAATTAAAGCCCAAACTGAGTTCCGTATGTCCAGAACTCTTCGACATACAGTTCTTAAAAAATTGACAATTGTGTAAAAGTTGAAAAAATTTCGTTCTGGTCGTATATCTTGTCAAATATCGGAAATAGTACTCATCCCATGAGGAAAGTAATTAATTTGTAGTAAATTTACTTAGCTTTGATTTGAGCTTAGAAGTACGCTCGTAGACCCAATAGTTCACTCGATTATCAATTAGAACTGCCTGACCTTTTGCAAGGTCGAGCACTTTTTTGTGTATAAATTGAGTGGCATATTAACTTGACGGAGTACAAGTAAAAATTACTTGATGTTTAGAATGAAGTAAATTATCTAGTTAAGATAAGCTACATTTCAAAAACTGTTAATTCTTTAAAGTAGTGGTCACTGAGACTTTTGTCCAGAAGTTTAAAATTTATACATAAGGGTCAGGGGGTACTTTATTTGTACGTTATGCATAACATTTATCTTGAGTTTGGGATTAAAATTATAGTTTATTATAACATGACGTCACCTACTTCACACATTTTCAGATATAAAGAAGCCGCCTTACGAATTTGTAGGGCCAGAATTAAGTGAACCATTCATAATAAAGTTTTAGGGGGCTTGAAGTATATGTTTGTTTATCGCTTTAGAGGTAAATACTCTCAACAACCTTTAAACACCTAGGCGACCTAGGGCTTTAGATATGTCTAAATTAAGGCGACAGGGCCATATACTTTATTCCAATCTCGCTTAAGGATCATGAATATTTATTTTGCTAGGTAGCCCAGTTTGCAAGCGAATTACTGAGCTACTATCCTCATAAAGTTTTGTTAGCGATCTTTCACTAAATTCGATGAGGTATCAGTGCAAAAGCACAAAGTAAGTTTTACTTCCATATCCACATAGTGGGGTGGAAGTATAGGAATCATAAAAGAAATTTCAAAATTCTTTTTTATTGAAATAAGTTCGTGAAACGTCAATATTTTAAATTGGAGCAAACAAAAACTGTCTGTCTGTCTGTCGGTAGATCCGTAACCTTTTTTTTGTGCGCACGTTTTCTCTGAAATGATTTAAGAAATTTGGTACACATATGTATTATAACGAGATATGAAAATAGATTATATTTTTAGCTTAGTCCGGTGAAGAGTCTGGGGAGTAAATAGGGGGAAATAAGCCATGCAAGTTTGTAAGACTATAGAAACTTATGATTGGTGTATGTACTAGAAACCAAGGTCTCAATTTTTTTTATAACATTTGCCACACATCATCATCACTCCATTATTAAAAGGGTTAATAAAATAAAATTGAGATATTCACTTGTTTGGTACATGTATCCTATTATAACGGCATCTGGAACAAGATTATATTTTCAGATGATTACGTTCCGCAAGCTAGTAAAAGTTCAAAATCTTGGGTTTAGGTGTATAGGGTTAGTCAGTATACTTAGACCACCCTTTATTATCTTTATTATTGGAGATAAAAAAAGTTTCGAACAGAAGTAGTAGGGCTGTAACTGAACCCCTTTAATAAGTTAATGGAAGCACAGTGGCGTGCAGAAATTGAGGGATACAAGAAGCAGTAATATTTTTCGAATGAAATGCCCTATGTATTATTAAATTTTTGAATAATTATTTTTTTAAATGATTTTAAATGTAATATTGTCCCATCTTTAACCGTTTTCGAGTTATTGAACATTGAAAATTAAGAAATTATTAAGAAAACTACAAAATTCATTTATTTCAAATATTTAATTATGAACATATAATATTAATAAAACAACAAATACAAATAATAAATTACAAAAGCTGTTTGATATGGCCATCATTATTTTCGATGCAGAGTTCATATCGTCTTGTTAAATTCTGAAAAGTACTCTAGATAATATCGTAATTGACAACGTTTAGACTTTTTATTTCATTCGGAATCGCTTCTTTAATGGCAGGAACACCTATACCCATAGGTATAATTTGAAAATCCCCATAAAAATGATTCTAGTGGAGTAAGATCGAGACTATTAGATGGCCATTTAATAGGTCCATTATTCTCAATCCATACTGAAAATGCATTGTTTAAATGCTCTCGAACTTCTAGCGCACTATGTGGAGGTGCCTCGTCCTGCATCCAAACCATATTGTCAAGTTCATTATCTGTAAAATGCAACGTCTGGGAGGATTTCTAGATAGGTTGCAGGATGTAAAATTAAATTATAGAACATTGGTCCCACTATTTTATTGCGGAAAATGCTCCACCAAACGCTGGCAGATTTTTTGCCGAATTTTCTTTATTTGTAGAACCAACCTTTTTCTGTTATATTTTTTTCCCCAGGAGCGTCGATTTTTTCTATTAAAAACGCCCGCTGTGGATAATGAAGTCATTTGACCTTAATATATTATTGAAATAATCAGAATCTTCGTTTAATTTTCGAATCATCTGGTGGCAAAAATTCAGCCGTTCCTCTTCTAGTAATATTTTGTATGGTCTGTAATTGTTATTTTTTAGCGTTTGTTGGAATTTGGAGTAATTTTTAACCAATTGGACGGCGGCATTGTTCAGATTGTTTTAATTTTCTGAAAATAATAATATTTCAACAACAGTACATTAATAGTTATTAAACATATAGGTTTACCTTCAAAATATAACAAAATATTCAACTGTTCTTCATTTGCTTTAAGAAAACGCGGATTTCTACTGAAACTGGATATATTATTTACCTTTCGATAAACATATTCAAATGTGTTTATTGATGGCGTCGGACGAGTTGGATACAACACGCTGTATTCTCTTTGGGCTGCACGTTCATTTATATTATTTTTTTACAAAACAAGTGAATACTTGCACTTTTTCTGCGTCACTGTATCCCAATTTGATTTGCATAAGTATATGTCATATGATAACAGTTTACTTGTCATTTTCATAAACTACTTTAATACTGTAATTTCCGTTCGTATAATAAATGGCTTACATACGATTTTCAATGTTCAATAACTCGAAAACGGTTAAAGATAGGACTATCATATGTCATATTTTTGAAATCATAAAAAAAAGCAAAAATTAAAAAAATCGACAACACACAGGGAGTTCCATTAAAAAATATATTTCTGCTTTTTGTAGCCTTCAATTTCTGCTCTGTGCTTCTATTAACTTACTAAAGAGTTTCCGTTACAGCCCTACAACTTTTATTCGAAACTATTTTTCCTATCTCCAATAATAACGATAATAAAGGATTGCCTAAATATAATGAATAACCTTGTACATACTATAAGTCAAGGACTCTATTTTTTAAAGCTCCTACTTATTTACAGCATCTTGAAAGACGTTTTGTGATTCGTGGAATGTTCTACTTGATCTCCATTTTGGAGAATCGTTTTAAGAAACATATCTCTTGAAGAAGTTGCTATTACCGCGATGAATTGTCAAAGGAATTCGTAGTAAGCCAGTAAGCGTCTCCACATTCACATTTTAAAAGCGTCAATACACCGTCTGTTTGCTACCATGTTACAAGGGCGTATGGAAGCATGGAAGAATGGAGAAAACTAGTGCGTTATAATTCTGATATTTGTGCTGTTCGTACTTTTGTCACATAAAATTCTGTTTAACTGGCAATTTGCCATCAGTATACTCCGTCGCATCTCATATTCGCATTTTGCAGTATTGCCCAGAAGGGCTCCAAGGTAAATTATTTTATTTACTAACTCACAAATCCTTAACGTGACTAGGTGGTTTTCATGTGTTTGGTTTACAATCATAATATTCATTTTTTTGTAATTTTTACTCAAATCGTACTTTATTAATTGGAGGTTGCTCATCAGCTTCTGAGAATGAGCGCATACACCTATATTCACTCATTCTCGGTTGCTGCAACTAAGGTGATATAATCTGTAAATATCAACTTAGAAACCTTAACCTCTCTCATAACTGGCTCACCTTACCAGTCCTGCAGCGTACGGCGCATCATGTCTTCACTATATATATAAAAGAAGATTGCTGATAGAACGCAGTCCTGTCTTTGCCAACTTTACATTTGTCAGAATTAATGTTGTCAACTTTCAGCAGCAGAGTTAGTTTCGTGTAGTCTACGAATAATAAATACCTGATAGATGTCTGGGTGTTCCCATTTCTAATAATACAGCTTATAGTTTGCTCCATTCCACATTGTAATAAGTCTTACGGTAGTTCTCGAAACAAAGGTACATATGCAAGCAATATTCTAATAGTGGATAAAAGCCTTTAATTTCTAAAATACATTTTATCTGTAGACCACTAAATATTAGATTATATCGTTTGTTATTACACTGTACGTAAACACAAAACGAAGAGTATATTGCATTCTATCAGCACATTTCTAAAACAGGTACTATTGTTCGTAAAAAAAAAAAAATTCCATATCTCTGTGTTGGTGCTCGAATTCTGAACAACTTTCGAAATGTCCGTCCGTCTGTCTGTCTGTCCATCCGTCACGTTTCTTGTAAGCTCGATAACTTAAGAACGAAAAGTCCGATTGTACTGACACTTTGACAGCAAGTTAATGTTAGTTAGATGAATAATCCCATTACATTTGAACAAAATCGATCAATAAATAAAAAAGTTATTAATTTTTTAAATAAAATTTTTTTTTAACTAAAACGTAAAAATGTCTAAAACTAATATTATTTACAAAATAAACTGCGAAGAGTATTCTATAGAATGTGCAACAATTTTATAAAAAGAGCAGTAAATCGGTGAAGAGTATAAGGGATAACTTGTTTTATTTCCACATATCCACGTAATGGAGTGGAAGTATAGTAATGGTAAAAAAGTCCATTTTAGCCTTTGTTTCCTAGTTTAAGATAATGATATGAAATTTAACACACATTTATGTATTATAATGAGATCTGGAGCTAAATTGTACTTTGGGTTTATACCGGTGAGGGTGGTACATATGGGTAAATAAGCAAAGCAGTTAAATTTCGTAAGAGACCAAAAACTTGGAATTTGGTGAAAATACTAGAAGCCAGGGTCTCAAATTTGTTTACGATATCTGCCACCCACACTACATTGTTAAAGGGATTAATAAAATAAAATTGTGATACGTACTTGAGTTTTGTTACACATATATATTATAAAGATCTGGAACTGTATTATAATTTGAGCATATTCCATTGAAGAGTTGAGAGCAAATAGGGATAAATAGAGGTAAATCAAGCAAGTAAAAACCCAGAAACTTGGAAGTTGGTGTATACCTATACTAGAACTCAAGGTATCAATATTTTTATGACATCTACCACCCTCACCACAACCCCCACTACATGATTAAAGGGTTAACAAAATAAAGAAATGAGTTGAAATTTAGTATGCGTCTCTATTATAACAAGATCTGGAATATTTTGAGCTTATTTCGTTGAAGGGTTGGGAGGTAAATAATAGGGGTAAAGAGTGGTACATAAATAAAAGAAGCTAGTAAAAGTCCAGAAACGTGGGATTTGGTGAGTATGCTAAATGCCAAGATATTAATTTTTTTTATGACATATGGCACCCCCACCATCACCTTACAGTTTTGTACACGTATGTATTATAACGAGATGTGAAACTAAATTATATTTTGAGCTTATTCCGTTGAAGGGTTGGTTGGAACAAACGGGTAAATAAGTAATGCAAGCTAGTGAGAGTCCAGAGAATTCGGATTTATTGTTCATACTAGAAGCCAAGGTCTCAAATTTATTTGTGATATCTGATACCCCCCACCATTACCTCTCATCCTTTATTAATGGTGTTAACATATAAAAATGTGATTTAGTGTGCATAAGAAAACAAAAGTTCCAACAAAAATGTTTATCATCAACCACTCCCATTACCACCTTGGGACAGACAATTTGAAATATGTTATTAAAATTCTATGAACAATTATTTCCACATACTGAAGTGCCAATGTCAATATGTTTAATGAGAAGTCTGGGTGTGGACCTAGTGATTTCCTAGCTTTTAATTTATTATTCGTTTATTAACAAATTAGTGGTAACCAATCTGAATTTACAATCACCCTTGCTCCTGCATACGCGCACTGCACTTTTATCCATCACTAAATTTTTTCCACTTCTCTATATCGTCCTGACCTCTTAACTTAACAATGTATCACATTCAAATCACTGACAAACGCCCACAAAAATCAAGAAAAAATGAACAAATTCAGCAATAACTCTGTAAAAACCCGAATTCCCTGATTTTTCGCAAAGCATTGTAGAAATTAACGCAATATTATTCAGGTCGCAAAAATATCAACGCCTATTTCATTCACTGTTCATATTTAACTGCAACTACTGCAAGTGAGCAAGTTGACCGAACTCACCTTGAAGTATTATCTCTACCATTCTATCTCTTAGTTGAATATTATAATTTGAGACAAGTTTCATAAATAAATCCAGTTTAGAGCACTTTGTTCTCTAGGTTGACATGGGTTGTGTGAGAAATACAAAGAATAATTTTGATATCTTAATTAAATTTTCATTTTTTATTGAATACATAGGTACTTTGAAGATATATTTAACATGGAATTTTCACACTTCTATGCAAAATAATGCAAAGATTGGAAATCAATATTTTCGTAGACAGATTTTATATTTATTTTTCATATATCATTTTCTGCTGTTTGCAAAATCCTATAAAGAATATGTTTTATTACATTTATATGCAAACTAAAAATATTTCACTTTAAACCATCTTACTTATTGCAGTAAAACCTTAGTATTATTAACAGAGATATATCATTATGGAAATGGACAATAATGGAAAATCGCTGCCTAAGGAATCACTATTTCCACATTCAGATTTCCCATCCAAGTCTCTTTAAACGAAAGCATCTTGATATTATATTTGCACTGTGGTATGTGGAAATAATTGCTCATAGAATTTTAATAATGTAATATTTGAAATCGCCGACCCAAAACCTATAAAACGATGCGCCACTTCAATGCCTTTCTACTGAGAACTTTTGCCCTCATACACACTAATTCACAATTTTATTTTGTTAGTCCCTTTAATAACGGGGCGGCGGTGGTGGAGATGGCCACATATTATAAAAAATGTAAGATCTTGATTTTTATTATTTCATTTTTTTATTATTTTTTTTTCAATTTTAATCATACATCATCCAACAATACAAAACCATTTTCAGGATGGATTCTAGTATATACACCAAATCATGCACAGTCCATGTAATGAGATATTGATAGTAGTGATGATTCAAAGAGTGTTATTTTAACTGACTTTGAAAACTAGATATTTTACCTTATCACACCAGAATAGATGAGACCTACGCCATCAATGTGGACTGTGATTCGGAGTATTAGCATTAGTTTTACTAAACATTACAGCTTTTGTTTTATTAGCGTTAATCAGCAATGAGTTACTATTGGCCCAATTATTGATATTTAAAAGATCCGAGTTTTTGAGGAGCTCTGCTCTTTCAAATTCTTGATAATTAAATGATATGTGAATATTGAAATCATCAGCATACATATGAAAATGACTATATTTTATAGCTTTACTAATATCGGCACTAAAAACCGTAAACAGTATTGGTCCAAGTATGGATCCTCGAGGGACTCCTGACATAATTTTTGCAGGTTTAGATATATTGTAATTACCGTTAGCACTACAGAGACGGACCATTTGGCTTCTACCACAAAGATAATTTTTGAACCACTTAATCTTTTATATTAAAATTATAGTGTCTCAACTTTGCCAATAGCAATTCAAAATTGATTGAATCGAAAGTCTTAGACACGTCTAAAGTTGCGCATTTATTATTATCAAATCCTTCTACGAAGTCGTTTGTAATTTTAAGAAGAGCGGTGGTGCAACTATGACCTTTTCTGAAACTTGATTGATACATTGGTATTATATCACTTTTACTCAAATACTTGACCATCTTAACTATCAATTTTTTTAATAGTGTTGAGCCTGTTGGTAGCATGCTAATTGGTCTAAGATCATTAAGTGTTGGATTTTGGGTAACAGGAGAACCATTGCAGTTTTCCTTTATATCAGAATGTCCCCTTTTTCTATAGAACGATGATATGTTATAGTGGGTTAAGGCAAAATGGTAAGCAAAATTTTAACATTATAATAGTAATACATCAACTCCTACAGCATTTCTTCTAATAGAAAGTAATGAATTAAGTACATATGTTTGTGACACAAGTTCGAGACTAAAGCAATTACTTCTTGTTAATATATCCACAGCCAGTGCATTGATTGTCTCAGGACTCACTCGATAATGAGGCACACTATTTATGAAGTAATTATTGATGACATTTGCATCTGAAAAATCATTAGATATTTGAATTGTACATTTATTGCTTAATTTTAATTAATTTATTATATTACACAACGTTTTAGAATCGTTGTTGGTATTAAACATATAAGAATAGTACGCTGACTTTTCATGCTTAATAGCTGCCGAAACAATATGTTTTAATTCAAAGTACTTAATAGTTTTTGCTTACCTCTGTTTTTAACCTTTTGTAATTATGAAAAGCCTTATTCTTTAATATTATCATACATTTGATGTTGTGAATCAGCCAGGGTGTCTGAGGTTTTCTAAACTGAATAGATCCAAGTGGTGCATGTCAAGAACCTCATTTATTTTGTCGTTAAAATAATCAAATTTTTGTTTTACATCATTAGTAAAATACATCTAATGAAAATCTGTATTAAATACATCTGCATTAAACTGAGCCATGTTTATATTTTTAAAATCCCTAACATATCTATATACAGGTTTACATTTAAAATTTGCACAATTAGTGTTAATACTAGCACATATAGCTTCATGATCGCAAATAATAGGATCACAACTAATAATACCACTATCACAAATAATGTCACAGTCACTCGTATAGATAAAATCAATAATGGACAATGACTCTGGAGTTATCCTAGTGGGATCTTTGATGAGTTAGGTAAGGTTAAACGTTTCGCTTAAACAATTTAGGAACCTTACATCCCGTAAGTTACTATTTTGGACATTTTTATTAATATCGCCATATAATAGACGAACGTCATATTTTTGTATTACATCAGGCAGGACTTCAAAACGATAATTTAGGCACGAATGATGTAATGAGCAAAGGAATAATTCCTAACGCTATGTGAACTTTATCATGTTTCACTTCTACCCTCAGATGATCACCACATTTACCCCTCAACCGTTCAACAAAATAAGCTCAAAATATAATCTAGTTCCACATCTCGTTATAATACATAACTGTACTGAAGAGTAACCGCCAAAAAGGCCCAAAAACAGCCTGTTTTTGGGCACTTGATTGCGAACGGAGAAATGGGTCAAAGTCGATTCTGCAAAATGATTCTTGGTAAATTCCGAGATGAGCATATTCTTTGGTTTTTCGAAAAGACTACCCCTACGCGAGATCTGGCCCGATTTGGGGGTTAAATATCACAGTCACTTCTGGAAATACAAAGACCCCAAAAGGATTGCGAACGCAGCAAAAGACGAGAGGTCCCGTTTTCGAAGATGAGGAAGATGATGATAATATTTTTTACCCCAACTTCATCAACCACCCCTAAACGCAAAAAACTACCCCCTTTTCCGGTGTGTCGGAGCTGCGCTGATTCGATTTTGTTTTTTGGAAATACTGGTAAACCTCTATCAGATAAGAATGAAAAATATATAGAATGCTATTTAAAATTAAAAAGTTAGTAGTACTTCCCGTTAAACCGGAAGTGTTTTTTGGGGTCTGATTATGTCTAGAAATGTGTTTAAATACCAGAGAGCCGGTACCCCAATTTCAAATTTTTATCTTGAAAAACAAAGAAAAAAATGGGAGTGTACCTGGTCTCGTGGGCACCCAGTGTACACCAAACCCCAAGTTTCAGAACTCTTACTAGCTTGCTTTACTTATTTACTCCTATTTAATCCTATTTCACCCCCAATCCTTCAATGGAATAAGCTACTAATAATGTTGTAAAAAAAATTGAGGCCTTGGTTTCTAGTATATACACCAAATCCCAAGTTTCTGGACTCTTACCAGCTTACATTACTTATTTTTCCCTATTTACCCCCCAACCCTTCACCATAGTAAGTTTAAGACATAATCTAGTTCCAGATCTCACTATATATAAGTCTATCAAATTTAAAGTTAATAACTTAAACCTTTCGAGAGAAAACGTGCACAGAAAGAAGTTACATACAGACCGACAGACGGATAGAAAATTTTCGCTCAAATTTAAAATCCCGACGTTTCATAACATTCAAAACGTATTTAAAAAAAAAAAATTGAATTTTTTTTGTTATTACTATACTTCTGCTCCACTATATGTGGATGTGGAAGTAAAATTGGCTCGAAATGAAGGACATAACGTGGACGTCATAGATGTCTATTAGCTAGTTATATGAGAACTGACATATTTATTTGATAAAATCGTGATACTCATTCAGGCTCAATATTATCATATAATAAGTGTAGATCTATCCATATTATATTTTTTCAAAGCATTTGTACAAAATTTACTGTATGTAATCTGCTTACGAGTCCCAATACGCCTGCCTTATCATATAATCTTAATACGGATTACATGCATTGCTTGTTATTTGGATATAGTAAGTAAGGACTATTCAACTACCAGTCAGACTTCTAGCTTTTTAGAATTTAACAGCAACTTTGTGTTATAAAGATATAAGAACAAGTTGTTGATATAAAATTCATAATTTGGTGTGTCAGATTTATTTATATTATTGAATATTATTGTAGAATGGTTCTGTTCCCTTAATATTGACCACAATTCGATACACGAATTAATTGAATACCTTTTCTAATAAAATTTGTTGACCTCTCAAACCATTAAGCATCGGGACTGTAGAAAATTTTCATATCTCATTTAAAACAAAATATAAACAACATAACACTACGTATTAGTAAAGGGAGTTAGGACCATTATATAGACGACCTTTTACAAAACTGACTAGTTTAGTCCCAACCCCTTTTAACTTTAATTGTTTGACTATTATTTTTACATATGTATCTTTAATTTCTCCCCTACACAGGGTTATTGGTAATCTTAATATTCCTTTAAACACGTTTTAGTGGAGGCAAATTACTATATTATGAACACAACAAAAGTTATTAGTTTCAGAGACATTAGGTACAATTTTTGTGTGTCTTCAAAAAATGCTCTGCACAGTACATTATCGTGAAAAAAAAACCGGCATAGGCGTATCAATCTCCAGTTTCAAGGGGGTGTAATTAATAACACTATACAACGTGGCTGATGAAGAAAAAGTTATCAATCAATAAACTTTCTATATCCAATATTTGTAAAAAAAAATTATTAAATCTTCATTTTCAAGTAGATTTTAAATCTATTGAGGACTCGAGACGAGTCAACATGTGTAGGTTATGTTCTCAAATCGTATAATTTCAATATTATAATTTTCACCGTATTAAGGGTGGTTTATAAAAAATTACAGTTATTGAACACTAATTTATTTTATTATCAGTTCATTTAATTCGAATTTCCTTATTTTCTTATTTCTCTTTTTTAATCATTTAGGCGTCCCTACTGAAAATTACTGAAACCTTCGTGATATTGATAATAATACAAATCCTTTTTATGAAAATGTACTCGACATTATTACACTCTTCGCAAATACAAAACGAAGAGTATATTTCATTCGATCGGCACATTTCTAAAACCGGTAATATAGATCGTAGAGAAAAAAATGTCATATCACTGTGTTGGTGATCGAATTCTGAACAACTTTCAAAATGTCAGTCGTCCCGGCTGTAAGTCTGTCTGTCCGTATGTCTATCTGTCCGTCTGTCCGTCACATTTTTTGTAAGCACGATAACTTAAGAACGAACAGGCAGATTGTATTGAAATTTGGACAGTAAGTTAGTATTAGCTAGAGGAAAAACCCTATTGCTTTTGAGCAAAATCGATCGATAACTAAAAAAGTTATAAATTTTTTTAAATCGAAAAAAGAAACATTTTACTTAATTTTTTTATGTTTTGTAATTAAACTAAAAATGTCTAAAACTAATATTAGTTACAAAAAAACTGAGAAGAGTATCCTATAGAATGTGCAACAATGATATAAAAAGTGCAGTAAATCGGCGAAGGGTATAACGGTTAGCTTGTTTTCGTGTTACATAAGCAACTGTGTCACAACATAATTTTATGCTTATGCTTGAAATGGAAAACTGATAAGGAAGCAAGTCTCCTGTAGTCTTTCTGAATGAGCATACAAGACAATTATAGCGTCTTGGAACCACTTGCGTTAGATCTTTAGAGGTTTAAAAAACTAGAATCTAGACCCAAAGCCGCAACAAATAATCCCGCATGAAATTAAAATATTTTGTGGAAAAAGAGATTTGGTTATGAAGAAAATTCATATGCACCCCAATTTACCAAAGTTACTGACCAGCTTCTTCACTATCTCCTTATAATTTTCACTTTTACGATTCCCGAGAGAATTTTCAACCAGTTCATGGCGATTTCAGTAAAGAACAAGGAGAAAGATTTCACTAAGACCTGAAAGTTATGGAAACAAGGTTTCAGGGAAACTGGAGCATTCATAGGATGGCTATGTTTGGACGCTAAAGAGAGATTTAGAAACAGCAAAAAACGAAGACTGCCACTACGTAGGTTCTTCGAATATAAAAGATTTCGTTACAGTAGAAGAAACTAAAAGAAACACAAATAAAATGTTCTGAAATAAACAACTTTCTTACTTTTGACTTTCTGGAAAAATCAAGGGTTGTTTTTGAATAAGTTAAAAGTAAATCTTTTCATACCATCGGAATGCAAACTTAATAAAAAAAATTAATAAAAAAAATTACTTTTACTCTTTAAAGCGCAATGGATATATTTTCTTTAGTTGGGGGTGATTACATACTTCCTAAAGAATTTGTTTTTATCTTTTTGTAATCAAGTGTCTTAAAATATACTTACGTAATATACAGAATGTGCTGAGAATCGAAGGACTTTACTTCCATATACTTATTTTTTTCTGATCAAATTAAGAGTCCAAAAATATCCATTCAAAATAAAAATTATTTCAGATTTTTAACGGGAATTTTATCATTTAGGATGGTTTTATAACCTGTAAGGGGTTGTTTTACTATAATGTAGATATTGACTGTAAAAAATAGCTTACTTACAGTTATCCGATTGCTGGGCAAATTTTTTTTGTGTACTTTGACAAATTCCTAGAAACTTTCCTTTTTGATCCACTTCTGCACTGTTTTTGAACCATAAAGAATAATAATGAGTGGGTGTAGGCACAAATCTGATACCAGATTTGGATTCAGCGGCTCAAAATACATAAGGGTAGAGTGGTCTGATCAAATGATTAGAACAAAAATGTTTTTTGTGTATTTAATTATTAAAATAAAAATCAACCTAACTAACATTACCTAAAGAAATCATATGAAAGAATGACATCATTATATGAAAAAGAAGGAAAATATGCCGTCAAATCAAACCTGACTTTGTACAAAATACATTAATCGTTGTCTGTGGTGGCATATCTAAATGGCTATGGCTGTGCGTATGACAAAAAATTGTAACGTTAAATACCAAAATAGAAATAAATGAAATTTGCACCAGCCGATTTCTTCTTTGACTGAAATTACTATGGAATTCAGGACGTTAAAAAAATATTTGTAATTCTTTTTCCTGATGAAAGTTGCCATAAAATGCGGCATATTTCATTAAAAAATAAAAAAGGCATAAGTGAAAATCATGCAGATCAGCAAAGTCCTGCATGAACTTGTTTGAAACAAGAATATGCAGAAATAACATGCATGTTTGCTCTCCCTAGCCTGGCATTATTCTTGCAAATGCATTGGTCATAATCATACGCGTAATTCGAGGGGGGCAAGGGTAGTCAACTGCCCACCCAATATTTTGAAAGAGCATTAAATTCTTTAAGGCAAATCTGGCGAATTCCGAAGTTCCTCCGGAAAAAATAATAAGTATGACAATTACGTCAATCAAGTCAAAGGTTTTCAATACAATTAGGCAGGGGCGGATTAAGACTTTGTCGGGTCTCTGGCTAAATTTTGAACGGGGCCTTTTTGCAATTCTTGTAAAACCTCAGACAGGCGAGTTAAACCCCAGAAGCCCGGGTGATAGCGAGTACTGGTCAAATCATCGGCTACTAATAATAATTATGGATTACTTTTACGTGGCACCTCTATGATCATTTAGTATTCTTTAAGGTCTAATGAGTTTAGAGGGTTTCTTTTCTAGACGAGAGGTTTGCTTAGGGTGCTTTACTAATTTTTATACTAGTTTTTATACCAGTTTCTAAAACCTGGTTTCAATTGAAATTTTTAGCGAAATAGTTCCGTGGGAATCCATTTATTAATAACAATTTTATAAAAAAATCATAAATAGCGCGATTTTCCAAAACACTCCTATCGTATAGTATGGGTTAATACAAGAAAAAAAGTTTTATATGTACAGTGTGTCTTACTTAAGAGTGTAACAGCACTAACAGCGCAATCATTGTTTTGCTTTTTGTCCGATTTGAACCAAACTGATCTTAAAAGATACAGGTTACCAAGGTCTATTTAAAACGACCAAATCACTTTCCTTCTTTAAATGCAAGGCCATCTACGATACTAAATTGTATGAAAAAAATCAAAAACTCATAGTAGGTATTTTTAAATAAAAAAATTTTGTTAACAAAACTTGTTCGAAATCATTCAAAAACCCAGAATTCGAGTAATTAAGTTCTAAAAAAAATGAGGTCTTGATGAAAAAAATCTTTTTTTGGCATTTAAATAAAAATTATTTCTAAATTAATTCTTTTGAAACTATTTACACAAATGAATAATAAATACAACCAAAAGAATTAAATATTATGTTCTATTAAACCTCCACCAGCCATAATGCATGTCTCAATTCGCTTTCTGTAATTGTTCATAACTATTCGGAGAGTGAAGAATTTAACTGAACTTCGTATTCGGGGTTTTTGAATGATTTCGAACAAGTTTTGTTAACAAAATTTTTTGATTAAAAAATGCCCATGATTTTTTGATTTTTTTCATATAATTTAGTATCGTAGATGGCCTTGCAATTAAAGATGGAAAGTGATTTTGTGGTCTTAAATAGACCTTGGTGACCTCTATCTTTTATGATCAGTTTAATTCATATCGGACAAAAAACAAAAGAATTATTATGCTGTTACACTCTTAAGTGAGACACACTGTATATGTTATGTCGGAAAGATTTATCGTTTAAAAGTTGTTAACGTTGAAACATACGATGAAAAAATGCGATCGTTAGTCTTTTTGACCTTTAATAAATTTTGAATGGAGAGAAATTTTTAGATTCTGTAAAAATAATCGAAAACTTCAACTTCAAAATGCCGAAAGATTTATAAAAATTGCATCAATGGTTCCAAAGTTATAGCATGCTATGATTACTATACTTAGGTTGCCTGCTGTCAGAGACATGGTCTACAATCGCTAAAGCTGCGCCTCCCAATTTTGAAATGGGAACTTTTATATTGATGTAATGTTTATGATTCCTTCGGCGTTTTGAAGTTTAAGCCTTACACTTTCAGAATATTTTTTCAAAATCTAAAAATTTCTTTCCATCCCAAAGTTATTAAAGGTAAGAATGTTAAAAAAACGCAATTTTCAATGTTTATTCCTTAACAACTTTTTAAACTTAAACGTTTTCGACATAACATACATGACATTTTTCTTGTTTTGTTCCATGCTTTACGATAGAAGTAGTTTGGGATCGAAAATAGTATTATTTACAATTTGTTTATAAAATTGCGAATGCTCGCGGAGTTATCGCAAAAAATTCAAATTCTATAAATCAGGGAGCGCTCGCCAATATATCAGCGAATGTATATCAATGACAGTAATCTGGGAAACGTTCGCACAACCATTCGGTGAACGATCGCCAGGTCTCTCGATTTTTGCGCGAGCCTTATTTACTAAATTGTTTTTTCACACTACTCGCCTTTCCTTTTTTTAGTTTAATATTACCTGTGAAGTGATCAACTCGCTTTCCCTCGGTCATTTCGGTTTATAGGGTTATCGCTTAATAATTACTTTCCCTCGGCAATTTCGGTTTATAAAGTTATCACTTAAGAAATACAAGGTTCGCTTTGCTTCCATCTATTGAGTTATCTGTGAATAATCCCTGCCTACCCAATAAAAATGCTGAAATTACGACACTGGTGATAACAGGTATAAGTTTGTAGAAGTTAACATTTGACAATTTGATAGTTTAGTGTAATTTGTTCATTTTTAGTTCCACATCCACACAGTGGACAGGAAGTATAGTGATAGTAGAAAAATTTTGTTTTTTTTTTGTTGAAATAGGTTTAGAATATAATGAAAAGATTTCAATTTTGAGGGAAAAAAAATTTCTGGTTGTCGACGTATCTGCCGGTCTATAACTTTTCTTGCACGCACATTTTTTCTGGAACGGTTTAAAATATTTACTTGAAATTTACATATAGGTACACATGCATTTATTATTTCGGTGAGGGTTGACTAGTAAATAGGAGAAAATAGGTAAAGCAAGCTAGTAGTTTAGAAACTTGGGACTTAATGTATATACTAGAAAACAAGGTTATTTTTGTGACATCTGCTACCTGCACCACTAGCCACACACTATTATTATAGGAGTTAACAATATAAAATTAAGATATTGACTTGACAGGAGATCTGGAACTAGATTATATTTCGAACTTATTCCTTTGAGCAAAGGGTGGAATATAAATAGGGGTAAATAAGTAAAGCAAATTAGTAAGATTGATTGACTGATTGATTAGCGAGCGTACGGTAGGCATTGCGTTTTGGCATCAGTCACCCCCCATCATCACCTTGTGGTAGACGATTTCAAATATTATTAAAATTTCATGAGCACTTATTTCCACATATTGAAGTTCAAATATAGTAGGTATTCAGATGTTGTCGTCTGAAGAGACTCAAATGAAAAATCTGAATGTAGAAGTAGTGATTCCTTAAGTAGAGGTTTAAAGTACCTCTATAAATATACAGCGTGAACCTAAAGAAACGCACAAAATTCATATCTTTGGTATGTGTCATTTGTCAAAAAAATCCTCGAACAGGTTGATTTTAGTTTTGTAAATGCTACATTTTGTCACTATACCAAAATTTATGACGTCATTGGTTTTTGAGTTATGACATCATCATAAATTTTTTAAAATGGAAACAGACATTTTTGTTTACTGTTTTTGGTGGTATATTCCTTTAGCTTTCTGGTGATTTGAAAAAGAATTATATTGCCTAAGCCATTCTTTTGGAAAAAAATATTTTTATTGATTGATATCTTACATAAATAATTGTTAGAAAAATGTCATCTCCATTGTTCAAATTGCGACCCTCCAACCATTTGGCATTGACCAAGACGAGTGTAGATACTTTTCACGTTGTTCTGAATCATCTCATGGGCAATTCGTCTCATCTCCGAGCAAATTCTGTCTTTCAATTCTTCTATGGTATCCCGTCTATTAAAATACACCCTTGACTTTAAGTGAGCTTAAAGGAAAAAGTCTAAGGGGGTTAAATTCGGTGAACGCGGGGGCCACTCAATCGTACCTCGACGACCTATCCACCTTCCAGTAAAAGCGTCATCTAAAAACTTACGCACTGCTATCCCAAAATGAGATGGGACCCCGTCTTGCTAAAATCAGACGTTTTCAGCAGGAATATCTTCATCATCATTGTTCGGAAACATAACTGCTAAGGCTGGCACTAACTCAACTAGCAAAAACTGTAAATATCTTGCGGCCGTAAGATTTTCTTAAAAAAAGGTCCCAATAAACGATCACCAATCATACCTGCCCACACGTTTACTTTGCCTCGTCGCCGTGTATGGGATTCTTGAGTCCAATGAGGATTTTCGCGAGACCAATACCTACAGTTATGCCGATGTACAGTCCCCTTTAAAGAAAATGTAGCTTCATCAGAAAAAACAATGTACTTTAAAAAAATTGGGTTTTCATCGGACAAGGTCATCATCAACTGTTCACAAAACTGTAAGCGTCGATCTAGATCGTCCTCATTCAAATCGTGGATTAATTGCACTGTGTAGTGTGTATGGATGGTATTTTTCTTTTTTCAATAGACGTACAACAGAAGTTTGACTCACGTTATGATTTAAAGCCACCTGCCTTGTCAAAAGATGCTGGTTTTCCTCACTTTCTAGAAGAATATTTAATTTGATTTCGTTGCTTGTGCTAGGGCGACCAGATCGAGGGAAGTCAGCTACACTGCCAGATTCATCATATCTAGCCACCAATCTACTTACAGCGGATTTAGAAATTTTCTTTTCGGGATACTTGGCATTGAAAACATCACATGCTTCCTGATGCGTTCTCAGCCTGTCACCATATCCAACCATCAACAAAAGTTCTACGCGTTCTCTTTCACTTAAACGTGGCATTGCATTCACTAGTTTTACACTGTCTCAGAAGTGTCACACGTGCCAGGAATAAAGAAGTTATCGACACTTTACACAAAAAGGCCTGTATCTCTCTGTTGTTAAGGTGATTGTTTTTTTTATTATTTTCTTTGTTTTGTTTTTATCTCAAATGTTTTCATGCTAGTTAAAACAAAAATGTAGGCAACAAGATTTATCAGTCCATAAGAAAGTGGAACATTACTCGTGAATTTGCGAAAGGTGAGCTATTTTTACATAGAATGTAATTTTTCCAAAAGAATGGCTCAGGTAATAGTTTTTTATATCACCAGAAAGCTAAAGGAATATACCACCAAAAACAGTAAACAAAAATGTCTGTTTCCATTAAAAAAAAATATGATGGTCATAATTCAAAAACCAACGACGTCATAAATTTTGGTATAGTGACAAAATGTAGCATTTACAAAACTAAAATCGACCTGTTCGAGGATACTTTTGAAAAATTACAAATACCAAAGATACGGATTTTGTGCGTTTCTTTAGGTTCACACTGTATACTACTAAGTAGGTTAGTTTAATAGATACAATTTAAAATTATTTTGCTAGACTGAATCTCTGCATTTTTTAAAGTGTTTGGATGTAGTTTATAAGGCGGGGTAAAACAAAATTTTGTTTGCCAAGTGGTCTATTTAAGAGAGGCCACACACACGGAAAAATCTCACATTTAGCTGGACAAAATAAAATTTCGAATTGTTACCAATTGACGGAAGATGCATTTATAAACGTTCATAGATAGATAAGAATTATTTGTGTATAAATAAAATGAATCCGAGTGCTGCCCAAGTTAGCCTATTACTCGTCAGTCGTGCGAAATCGTGTATTAATAACAATATGTTTTTTTTCTGTTTACAATCTGATTTGCGGAGACGGTTACAGATGGAGTGAATGGAGTGATAGCCACAGGTAAGGGCGTTTATGTCAACAAAGTTTTACAAACTTTTCTTTAAATATATTAAAAGTACCACTAACACTGCTTTCCTTCTTTGTCAATAAAAAAAAGCGTATTACTCAGTAATGTTTTAGCAAAAAATTATGAATCACTTCCTGAAATAAAATCTATGTTTGCAGGTATTCCGAAGGAGTTACAGTGACTTCGAAAAATAAACTATTTTTAATATTAAAAGATTAGAGTATTAGAGTGTACTGAAAGACTTTTTGAGTACCTTCTAGACAAATATTATAGTGTACATAATCTGGCTATACACTCTAGCACGAGCTTAAAAGTAACATTAAAATGTTTTGTCTCAACATTGATTTCGAAGAAGACAGTCACCATTAGGAAAAGTTTGTAAAAAAGAACTCTAAGTGGCTTGATTCTTTATTATATCTGTCATCTCTGGTGCCGACTACTCCAGTCAGTTATACGGCTCATCCCAAAGTGAGCCAAGAAACAAACGAGGCAGACCGAACAAACTATTTTCAGAAGCTTGTGAAGAAATAAAAGACGTGACGTCAGCTCCTTCGTGCCTGGAATATAACATGAAAAACTAGCTTTTGCTATGCAGATGAGTCTAATCAAGAGCCAGAAACGGACAGCTGCTGATGTAGTCAATCTTGCGACACAGTTAAGCCCACGGAGTTTTTATAAAATGAAAACAGCACACGAAATCAATCCCAACAATCACTATTTACAGCCTAGAAGAATCTATTATTACCCTTATTATTGTAAATATGTCCCTACTTATTCCATTTGATTACCTTTGTGATAAATATGTTAGATATGTAAAAAAACAAATTGTTATTTTTTGTAAAAAAAAAAAAACTTTAAAAAGCTTCTATTTATTCAGAAATCCAACCTTTCTGAATAATTATATACAGAAATGGTGCACAAGATCAAACAACATGCAATGTAATGATTATATAAATTTGAGTATATTTGTCCAACTAAATGTGGGCTAGGGGGTTACCCGTCTAAAAACTTACGTGATGTTGGGGCTCAGAAGATAACTGTTTGTTTAGTTCTTAAGGTTGTCAACATTTCGTGTTATCAAAAAATTTCTATGTTATATACTTACGATTTTAGCTTTTTATGTAATTCTGTTAAAGCCAATTTACTCGCGTGTTTCGCAGGGTTGTGGTTTAACATTTTTAGGTTTTAGGGTACCTATTTAGGGGAAAATGTAATTAGAGTTAAAAGTGAATATTTCCTTCGGGATGTTAGAAATATTTTTTTAAATTTATTTACTTTTTATTGGATATTTTGTCACTGAAAAATATTTAAAATTTTTTAATGAAAAAACCTCTGCGCTAAATGAATCAGACAGAAGATGGTTCTTGAACACTTTTGATTATTACAAGTTGATAGCCAAAAAGTTTTGAGAACGGAAGTAGATAGGTAATCTTCCGAAATGTTAACTGTCTTTTTTTCAGTTTTCAATTTCTGTTTTATATGTTTCTAGTTTATGTATTTTTAGGTGTGAGACATTTTGTAACAATCAAGTATTCAAGAACCAACCTCTCTCTGATCCATTTGTTGCTGAGGTTTTTTTCATTAGAAATTTTTATATGTTTTTCAGTGGCAAAGAAGTAAGAAAATCTGAATATACCACAAATAAACAATTATAGACCATATTTTTTCAACAAAAAAAATGTACTTAAATTAATATTATGTTTTCAGAGTGTCTGACAGGCAAAGAAAACTGTAAAAGGCATGTCTGTTAGTACCGAAGTAAATAATGAATTACAATAAAACTCAATCATGTTTAGGAATAGCGTAAGTAAGACTTTCAGGCCTGTAGTCAGAAATGTACGAGGTGCTCATGAAATTTCAGCGGCTGCCGATAATGCGTTTACTGAAAACATTCCCAGAGGATGCTCAAATTTTCCACGTGCAGAGCACCCCCTAGGCCTAAGTACTTTGAAATTTTAGAAAATCTTCAAGCATCTAGTCAAGTGGGTATTGGCTAGAGACTTGAAAATTTTCTAAAATTTCAGTGTGCTTAGGTATCTCTCGAACACCATGGGATTTTTACTAAGATTATGTTTTGATGTTTTACTAGGTCATTATTTGGTCTTTCAGATTCAGATTCAGGATTATTCATGCTTTCCGGAAAACCTGTATAAAGTGTTATTCTTTTTCTTAGATTTTTATGTTTGGCATGCCGCGTATTGAACACCCACCCCAAAACAGCATTTTCCGTACTTGCAGCGTTTTAGGTCTCGGGTTTTATATAGATAAAAAATTTCACACTTTTTACGAAAAGGTCACACATTTCTATATTATGTATTACGTATCCATTTTCTCCTCGTAGGCATCACTATATTAAAATTACGTTTATTTCTTGCAGCTACATTTATCCCTCAGGGGTAAGTTACAAGAAAATTTAAAAGGGACCTTCCAAATCCCCACTGATGCACGTAAATATTATGATAAGTCCATCCATCATCGAGTTTCCAGTTTATTTCGCTGTCAAGCCGTTGTTTTTTAATCTGTGCGCTTACTCTTTACATAATGTAAGATTTTAATGATCGAAAGTATCACATGCGTCTGCTGATAGCTGTTGAAAAATATGGTTGAGATTTGGATTAAAAAAATCCATTATGGGCAACCAATTCTTCAGTTTCATTTTAACTCACAACAATAATTGAAGACATGAGTGGATGAAGGTGTTATGTCGCATTTTTTACATAAATACGTACATATTTTTGCGTACAATATTTTGCCATGGAAAGAATCAAGCTTTGAAATCATTAAATAGAACCTATAGAGAGGATGAAGGTGTTTTGTTCATAATGAAGTATTCTTTTGAGTGAATGAAAGTGTTAAAGGCACTTAACTTTTTTTCCATCGGAATATTCTATACACTATCTATGTTAAATCATGGAAGATGTTGTGTTCCGTACCTACATTGCTGCTTCCTTAGTAAATAAACTCACTGTTTATTCTGGATCATTTATGTCAAATGAAAGGAGTTATGTTCCGTACATAACTCTTTCATCTATATTTAAATGAGCTCCCTGATTATTCTATTCTATGTGAAATAAAAGGTGTCATGTTTCTTGCTAGTGTCAGTCTAATTTTCATCCATGTAAAAAATAAATAAAATTCATCTACTTCTGGTTTTATTTATGATAACCAGTCTGAATGAAGGTGTTATGTACTTACACAAAAACAACAAAGATAGTCTCTTTATGCAACACTACTAAGAATGCATTCCCACTAAACATGAAACATAACTAAAATATTAAAAAACATTTTTTTAAAGTTACTTTGTCAATGTTTTTTTGTAATATTGTTTTTATGTAATTATAATTTTATTTTAATACATCCGAAAAACATTATTTATTAAAACAGCTATGTTACAAGAAATCAATATTATTTATGTGTTTAAAATATAACATATGTGCCATATTGTTCATAAACACTCCGATAATATTACTGGAATGTAACATAATGCAATATTATTCTATAACAGCTCCATAATGTTATTATGTAATATTTATAAAATTATATTAAAAACACTTGTCATTAACATTGTTGTTAAATTAAAGTAACATTTGTAGGATATAATGATAAATGTTATTAAACCAACATTCATCTATAGTCACGTGATAGCCCTAAATGCCATTTATTGGCCATTCCAGAGCGAACGTAACGGACGCATTCGAGACGGCTAAACAAGAAGAAACGGAGAATTGTTTCACACGCCATTTTGCCTCGAATTTGTTTGCAAAGATAGCATTATAATACCTAATATTTAATAGTGTTCAGTATGTCCGAAAATAAAAGAGTGTTAGCATATTTTGTCCTGATTTCGTCATTAACAAATTGATTGTGGAAGTCCTGTTCGCGAAGACGACTTTATATAATAGTTTAGTCAAAGATTATCTTTGGTTAGTGTTCGATATGTCCGAAAACAAAGCGTAAGTAAATAAGATTGTACACGTACTTGATAGTTATTTATTTATATAACGAATGCGATACTTCTTTTCACAAGGGGAGATTTCTGATAATCCCAGTGAAAAAGGCTCATTACACTTATTAATATTAGATTTAAGAAAACATAATTTCATATATTCTGCTACAAAACTGTTGCCCTCATCCTAAAGGTGTACTGTGCTGCACAGGGTTACTTTGTAATTAAGTTTCAGTACCTAATATTTAACATTTTTTCGAAAGTTCGGTTTCCTTAAAAATCAAGCTCACATTGACAAACTACATTGAGAAGAGATGAAAAATACTTTGGTACTTACCTAGCTAACGGTTCACACTTATTGAAAATGTAAAAATGTGTTTTTATGTATATTTGAAATTAATGAACTAATGTTTTAAATCCCTATTTTAGGAAGCAATTAATCTAGATCAAGCAACTCTTATATAAATTCCAACTCTTACTTGATCTTGGCAATTAAAGCTACGATGCAGCGGATCTTAGAAGCAGTAACTGAAAGTGGTGAAACTACTAAAAAGGACTTGAAAGACGACAAATTTCGATGAATTTCTGCTAGTAAAAGAACTAAAAACAGATCATAACATGGAGAATCGGTAAGTGAAACTAGGGTATTTAATGTTTAAAAACAAATTTTGATTTTATATGTATACATGGAACAATCATTTTAAGTTTTTATATATTGGAAAAATTGTCGGTCAAAATAATTTTTTCTTGATTTTCTGCTTTCCCATTAGTTCTACCCTGAAATTATAGTTATTACCAATATTGTAGGAAATAAAGGTTGCAACTTTTTTTTAAGCATTTTTTTCTATATTAATATTTTGAAATTTACAACGACTACAAAGGTGAAAATATATGCTTCACTGTAGTTTTTTTTTGCTTCATTGCTCCTGCGTATAGTAATTAGTTCGGATCAACTGACAAATTGACTATTAATATTTACTAAAACAAATTAAATACAAGTTTTTTGATTGCAAGAATGGTATTCCACATTTTTTTAATATACCTGCCTACTCCATTAGTTCAGTATTATTATTGCATAGTTTAATTTTAAATATTCAATTTGTTAATAAGTATATGTCAAACTTATAGGTTGTGTTGTGATAAATTTTACATTTAAGAGACTATCAAAAAAACACATGATTGCAACAAGCAACCCCCCCCCTTCTCCCTTGTAACATTTATGGACCCCCCCCCCAAACGAGCGTTTGTTTCTAAACTTCCTCCTTCCCATGACACCGAATTTAGAATGTTCCATATATTATCAATAATTTTAACAATTTGCTCTGTTTTAATTTCAGATGTGGTTTAGAGTTGCTTCCCGAATACCACCAAAGAATGTTTCGAAATTTCGAGTGTCTACGATTTTCAAAGCAAAGAATCTCTACACAAAATATTTTATGCTATTTTCACACAATTTATAAATCAATGTTTATTTTTTGTATATTAAGTAATGCACATTATCTCAAAATACATAATACAAACCAAATTGGTTATGATAAAGTCCATCAGAAAAAAAATTGTGTGGTGAATATTATATCATCCGTACTAACAATTTAACCGGGTTTGAATAATAAAGAACATTTATAAATTTCTGCTGGTTTTATTCATAAGCTGGTTCAGAACAGGTAATACACTATGTATAAACACACAATTACACATAATTCTGCATTTTCAAATTTTATTTTATTTTCAATACAAAAACCTCTAGATAATTCTGTTTAGTTGTCGCACAAGTGATCTCTAAAATGTTTCTAATACATGCACTTTATTTTATTTTAAAATTCGAAATATAACTGAATATATTAAGTAATTCTGGATTTCAAGTAATTAACTAATTTTTTAAATTCACCTATTTTATAAACAACATTGAAAGGCACAAAAGTTATATTTGGTGCTTTGTTATTAATAATTAGTGAACAATTTATAAAAGCAAGCCGTTCTGAAATGCTAAGTGTATTGTGTCATACATGCACACATAATTGTGATTATGTTTTATAAATTCTCAAATTAATTTTTATGATTCTATGATACAATTTTATATTTTATAATTATTTACAGGGTGGTCTTTAAATGATAGGTACAAGGTTCTTTTGAAAAGTGAAAATATAAGATCACATTTAAAAATCTAACAGCACAAAGTGCAAGGAATGTAATGGCGACTATACTGTACAGTAGCATATTATATTCCTTGCATTTTGAGCTATTAGATTTTTAAATATGAGCCTACATTTCCACTTTTTATCCATTCAATTTTAGAGTTGTGCAAATGTCATTCAGCCATCTCCAAACCAAAAGTAAGAACATATAGAGGGGAAGCATCATTAAAGAATCTTGTAGCTATCATTTAAAGATCACCCTGTAAATATTATAAAATATAAAATTGTATAAATGTTAACAAACACTACATCAAAAGAACATTATTTAAGTATAATTTTCATAATTAAATTATGTTTCTTTCAATATTACTGAAATATTATTGTAGTAATCAAATTAAAACGTTTATTTCGTTACATTTAAAAAATGTAGTCATAATGTAGTATTTAAAATATAACATTAAAACATTAATGTAGATATGTTGAGAGGATATTGCTTTAATGTTGTGTTTTTAATAATATAACTTTGTAACATTGCTGACTGGGACATAATCTATAACATACTTGTTATATAAACGTTAAAATTATCTATTCAATAATGTTACAAAGTAACGATGATACATTACTGTTTTATTTCGGTAATGTTTTCATGTTTAGTGGGTTATTTTTTTATTTTATTTTATTTTTTTTTAAATTTTAATGCCTTATTTATATTAACGTCCTGGCGGAGTTCAGCTATTGCTGCTCTACCACTCAACCAGGACACGTACACATAGATATCAACACAACAACCATTCCCTGCGATATTGCCATCTACCGCAGCTGAGACACGAACTCAGGAGAGATAACAGCGACTAGACATGTTGTGCCACCCAACAGTGGGCACTACTACCGTCTCGGTAACACATGAAAAAACGCCACTAACATCCATACCCTGGCCAGGATTCGAACCCGGGACTCCGTGGTCGCAAGCCAAACACCTTCAGCATTGCGCCACCAAGGGTACCTATGGTCAAATAACTATTATTATATCTTACACAGCAATTTCTACAACTACCTAGAAATACTTTCATTGCGAATTTCTCAAAATCTCAATTTTGTTGCATAATACCTTCATCCACTTATGTTTTCAATTATTCCTACCTCATTTCTTACATTTTTTACATACGTGCAACTCGGATTTGGTGGAAATATTGAAGTTGGGCTTTAGAAATTTGTTTTATGAAAAAAAGATCTCGAATTAAAATTTTGCACATCAGCTCTTATGTGTCATTATTTTATAAATTATTGTTTTCTTACAGTGTAATATGTAATATGGGTGTTAGAGGAACTAATATAATGTAGGTACATAAAACATGAAAATTTCTTATGTACCCCTTTTTAAATAGGCACCTAGGTATACATAATTATAACCATTCGTATCTAGAAATAACGCCTTTCTGTCAGGTTTATCTCTCTACTACCAGAAAATCATTTTACAAAAAATTTAGGGTATCTAGGTAGTTATCTTTACTTCTCATACGCATACGTATTCTTTATTTAATAAAAATACCTACTGTTCCAGTTGTGAAAATTTATTTATTTAATTATTGTCAAATATGCCGCTCTAAATATCAACATATTAATAGTTAGTTACGTTAAATAAATATCAACAAGTAAAACGTGTCATCACGTTACACCTCCTGTTGCTATTGGCTCTACAAGAACCAACAGTGTTTTCCAATGGGCAGCTAAATTTCCTAAGGCCAATAGCAGGGGTCCCCAATTCTACCAATGGTGTACGTGTATTCCCCGCCTTATTTCGCGACTCCAAGAATGGCTCACTGCATGCTCAGTCAAGCTGTGAACACCGGGTGTACTAGTCACCCTAGCGAGATACAGTGTCTTTTAGAAAACTGAACTATTCGCCCGATAAACAATATAGAAACAATTTATTTTTCCTTTATATGGTTTTGTGATATTTTTTTACTAACAATGTGTGTTGTGCAGTTTATTTGAGAAATAAAACTGGTGTTTTTTAAACTACAAAAATGATTAACGCGTTTATGGACAGTAGTCATCACCACTTAGCAACTTATGGCATAAAAATGTCCCCAGGCCATAATGGGGGTGGTGCGACAATTCCATCACCTCATCAAAATCCTGCCGCAGCTATGACTGCTCCAGAAGTAGGAACAGGTCACCAAAATCATTTCCAAGCTAATTACGGCCACATGGGACATTTAAATCCACATGCAGGTTATGCTGCTAGGGACTTTTTACTTCGTCGTGATCATCACGACTTTCCGACGGCTCAGACAGCACCTACAGATCCCGTTTTATTCCACCATCATACAGAAATGCCTCCTCACCATAACCCACATTTAGCACCTCATCATCAAATGTTGTACTCGAGGACAGATCACCACGCAGCATACCATACTCAGCCGAATCATCACCAATATCTAAATCCACACATGGGAATGCCGCACCATCCAACAAACGTTCACGGTGCGTTTTTTAGATATATGAGGCAACCTATCAAACAGGAAATGCAGTGTCTTTGGATAGATCCAGAGCAGCCTCCACCGAGAAAATCTTGTGGAAAACATTTTACTAGTATGCATGAAATTGTGACTCACTTAACGGTAGAACATGTTGGGGGGCCGGAATGTACGACACATGCATGTTTTTGGCAAAATTGTTCGAGAAATGGAAGACCGTTTAAAGCTAAATATAAATTGGTGAATCATATACGAGTACATACTGGAGAGAAACCATTTCCTTGTCCGTTTCCAGGATGCGGGAAAGTTTTTGCTAGAAGTGAAAATTTAAAGATTCACAAAAGAACTCATACAGGTAAGTGCATTTATACAACTTTTTTGGAAATTTGATCTAGTTTAACGGGAGGATTTATCACAAAGTGACAATAAAAATATGCTACCAATATATACGACCCATATTTTCGAGATAGAAATTCTGCATATAAAAAATTAAACATTAAGTACAGGTATGTTGCAAATTGTCACCATACCACAAATAAATAATTATAGACAATATTAGGTGATTTTTTAAAAAAATATGAAAAGCGTTTCTAATCTAGGTATATAATTGCATAGGGAAATTACATCAGTTCATAATATTCTGGTAATTCATTAGCTACTCAAATATAAACATTAGGTATTTACTATTTCAGTACACTAATATATTTCTAGATCTTATTTTACATTTTTGAAAGTGGGTAGATACTTTAGATACCTTTCTACCTAAGATTTAAAGCAGAACTTCCAAAAACATTTATATTTCTAGGAACGGATAATATATCAATCGTCTACCTACAAAACGGTCACTTCATTCCAGAAAAATAGTATTTAAATTGATTTTTAACCATCTGACCCAACGTTTAGGGGCGTTTACTAAACTCCCAGGCAAATAAAATTGACAATAGCCTAAGTTTTGTACTTGAGAATAATATCTACCCAATCTGTTCTTCGGACAGTCACTCTATTGTGTAGCTACATTTCTGGGAATATATCAGGAAGGCTCTCTACTTAATAATATTGATAGTTTATACATTTTACTACAATCAGTATATAAAATTCCTTTAATACCTATTTACGATATTAAAATCTATAAATGTATTTAACTGAGGTGAGAGGTATTTGTAACCGTATCGTACCTAAGTACTACGTTTGTTAAAATTCTACACGGTACCTAGGTATATATAATAGAATATTACATTAAATACTTACCTTTCACGTTCTTTAACAGCAATATATTTGCTTCACAAAACTGTTCTTGTGCTGGTTTCTATTACAACTACTATTTTGCTAAAAAAGGTAACTGGATATGCTGAAATAGGTACCTACTGATATTGTTTTATACTTTCATATGTAAGTATGTAGGTACCTTCTTAGTAGGTAAATAATATTATTCTAAAGTACCCACTATAGAAAGAAAAAATTAAGGCATAATTTATTTTGTGGGCAAATTACTCATAACGATAAAAACGATATTTGAGGTTTTTAATATTTTTAATTCACTGGACAGATGTTTTAGAGATATTTCTAGTATAATATTATTTTGATTTAAAACGTTGAATATTATCATTTGGCTTACGCAATAAATATATTTATTTTAAAGCGTTTCTTTGCATCTTTTTAAAAGAAAATAAGCACAGATATAAATTATATAAGTATATTCATTACATCTGCTCTATTATCTATATTATATTAATCGTATAATATTTATATATTTTATATCATAACATTTATATATTATATATCACATTTATGTATTATTCTTGATAAGAAAAGTCATAAGGCATAAAAGTGTTCTTTTTGCATTACAAGGATAGTCGGACTTGAAGGCGTCAGAACCTGTAGGAGTGGAAAAAGTGGAAGTCCATTAAATGTTTTCTTCCCTAAACGATTTTTTAACGGATAAAAAAATCGATCTCTTATTCGTAATTTATGAGACATTTCAAGAAAAAGCCGCAAAATAGTTTTATTTGTGGCTCAACAGTATATTCGCTTTAAATAAATTGAAAAAATGATGAAAAAATGAAAATATCCTTTAGCTTAATACCTATATGTTAGTAATTTAATAATCATAAATTAAAAATCAAAAAATGTTATAGTTATAAAATTTTGTATTCGGGGATTTGTGGAGGTCCTTATTTATGAAATCTCCTGATGTGCTCCCACCTCGACTGCCTCAGTGTAAATCCGGATCTAATTATAAGTAGGTACCTATTAGATTCTTAAGGATCCAATTGTACATAAAATACCTCAGTAAATATATCTATTAAATAAATCGACTTTAGAATCAATAGTTTCCAAATTATCGTCTTACATTAGAAAATCACCCCGATTAGACTGATTTTCAACGCCAACTGGTTACGGGTGATCAAGAGTCCTTCAGGGACCAATCATGCAGCCTACTTGACTAACCCGTCGGCAGTTTAGCACATTGTTGAATTGTTGAGGGTGTGCACATGTGTGCTCTTTGCCTTTGTCATACAATACCAAATCATTCTCATGTCAAAATAGTCGTTACTCTATTGTTACATTCTCGTACTATATGGTAACTAGATATTTATGAGGGAAATTAAATATTATCGCAGCTATTCATATGATAAAATAAAGTTTTTATGGCCTAGATGGATAGACGGATAAATTGTTTAATTCCTTATTTTCTTCTTTCTTTAATGTAACATTATCTCAATAAATTATACATAAAAAAATTACTATAGATGCAAATTTAAAAAAAATCCATGTCAATAGCGGAAATAATATAGGAAAGTAAAATTTTGCACATGCAGGGTAAAAATAATGTCTGTAACTGTGCCTATATACTTTTTTTTTTAAATATACTTCGGACGGTAGCAGTTTTAATAGTTGGATATATGAGCAGGGTGCAGCATGCATTTCGAGATGCATTTCTTTTCGAGGTATGACATCACCACCAGTCTTCTAAGGGAAAACTATTTTTTCACGTTTTTCTAATGCAGTTGTATAGCTTAGTCGGAAAAATATTTAAAAAAATAGTTGAAAATCGTTTTATATATTTAATTAAAATTCTACGCAAGGTGCTTTGTTAGAACTATATTCAATAGTGATAACATTGATTAACAATCTGTGAAACAAAACATTTAGGAGTAGGTATGTTAAATTAGAACGGAAGGTAGAAACAAATTGTTTGAAGAGTTCCCGTTCACTGTCTTATAGTATAACCTCTCGTAAAATTTAAAGAAAACTGTCGGTTATTAATATTATACTCTTCACAAACGCGAAAACGAAGGGTATATTGCACATTTCTAAATACAAGTAATGTCGCTTGTAGAAAAAAAATCGTATCACCGTATTAGTGTTCGAGTTATGAACAACGTTCAAAATGTCCACATATCCGTCCGTCACGTTTCTTGTAAGCATAATAATTTAAAAAAGAAATGTCCTGTATTAAAACTCAATATGTTACCTGTAGAAATATGATTTTTAAGGCATTGAATGGTGATCTATTGGTTAAAACTTTCGACTCCAAATTCGAGGGTCCCGGCGCTACTGCTCCGTGGATGTCTGAGTGGCTCCGGGCTATATCTAGATGATGATGACGTAGATTCAAGGATCGCGAATTTAAATCCTCGAACGTAAATAATTTTTTCTTTACTTCATTTTATACTGACGAGTGTTTCACCGATTAAATTGGAATCATAAAATTTAAAATGTGTAAGACTAATATTATTTAGGTACCAAAAAATTGCAAGTAGTAGTAACCTACAGAATGTGCAGATATTATGTGGAAAGTTTAATAAATCGGCGAAGAGTATAATGTTTACTTTAGTTTGTGTTACTTTATTTAATTTTTTTAAATTGACAAATCAATGGCTTTATAGGCTTTATTTTTCTCATACAACCAAAGAAAAATCAAGACAAGCCCATTCAACAGCACCTTTTTGCCAATACATTCGATACTAGATATGTATTAACACTAATTATTGTCTTTCTATTACTGTCTATCTAGTCTAAGAGCTACATCAAAAAAATGAACACAAATCTTAGGTGACATTATATCTAATAAGGGAGTTTTCTTTATACCTAGTTACCAAAGACAATATATAATTAGCATTTTTTTTTGGCGTGACAGTGTCCATATTGCAATTTTAAATCAAATTTGGAACATAATTCTGGTACTTAGACACCTTCTGCCATCTGTCGTTTTTTATAGAAGAAACGCTCCATTATATTAACGATGGAGGCAGAAGCTAGTTGCGGATTTGCTATTCAACAGATTTGGCCATAATGCCCATTCTTTTGAAAGCTTCCATTTTGCCCGAATTTCACTATGGCTTCGGCCTTTCTGTCATTCTTTTGTAAAGTCTTGATAATAGGTTTTTTAAACGTGTACCTACTTGTATCACTTGTGTCTAGACATAAATGAAAATGAGTAGAAGTTGCAGCCAGACGTAGCCGACTATGAATGCCTCTATGATTAACATTTTGCTTGAATTGGGCACAGTTCACTTTTACGTGGTGCCATTTAGATAAATACACAGCCATTATCTTTTTCAATTTTATTGTTCAATCTAGTATGAAGAAGATTAAAGGTCAAGAATCGGATTGATTTAGAAGATGTGTTTGATACATTAGAAGCGAAAGTAAAGTATGGAAAATAAGTGTATAATTTTAAAGTATTATTGAAAATTTTTTCAGGAGCATGTATTGATATAATACATCCTTCACCCCATTGTCGGTAACCGACCTTAGGTAAATATACTTGTCTAAGGTCTAACCTTGCGATTTATTGTAATAGAATACAGTAATTCCTCAGTAATCTGTCTTCTTAGCAGAAATAACAGTGCGACAAACTAATGACTCTCTTTGTATTCTCCTATCGTACCAAATTCTAGGATTCGAACGCAGTTTTTGCGATACACCGATCCTGCTTATATTCCTCATCCGATATCGTATGGCCTTCCAGCTTCGAGGAAGTTAACCTAAACCCCACCGGATCCAGTTTTATCTGTCTTTGCAAGACTCCCGATTCATTGGGAAAGTACATTGATAGAGCTTTCTCCAAGTAGCATATTAAGAAACATTTTCGGAAACGTTTCTAACAAAGTGTGCCTGTTTATGCATGTATAAAATGGGAGATGTTGCGATAGATTTTCGACACATACATGATTTCTTATGGTAATATACTATGTGTTTCAATTCTAGTGGCACTACCCGTTTCTTTTCTGGGTTAGAAAATCAACAGAAACATATGTTTTGTATTTGTAGCTAACAACTTTCAGCACAGTATTATTAATGTTTTATAACTAATGTTGTTGGGAACGGAATGTGTGCAATCAGTTTCGAAAAGTTTTATTATCTTTTATAAAACTTATGCATCTAGTTTTTAGCAGATGTCTGGTCGGAAAGAACTTATGCGACAAGAATTTTATGGCTTATTTTCGGGAAATACTTCTATTTTAAATGCGCCTCGCAGATATAACCATTTCTAATTTATATTTTTCATTAAAAAATAAGTATACATATTTTCTATGATAATTTTGATGAGAAACATCGAATTATGTTTCTTTTTCATAATTTTTATCGGCATTTAAGCTTTTGCTTTGCGTTCTCTTTCCACAGAAGCTTGTGCATAATGGCTGCCAAATTACAAACGTCATTTACGCCAACACTTTAAAACCAAAATGTGCCCATGTGTTTCGGAAATTTAGATCAGATTTTATGAAAGGAACATGTTTCTACAATGTAGCAATACAGTTCCAATTACTTCAACATAAAAAACTTGTTTTGAATCTATTTCTTCTGTGTTTCTGAATTGTTTCGGAAATGTTAGAAACCGGCCGGCGCTCGGCGTGGCGCGTGCGCATTTTGGGGAGTTTGCTTGTTACTTTTACTATTTCAACTTTTTACCTTCCTCAATATTTTGTATCGAAATAGGACATTCCTCTACTTCCCCCCTAAGTGAAACTTTGATTCGTTTCATAACAGTCTTAATAAAAATACTCCAATAACATTTTAAACTAAAATAGATACTTGTATGTCCTAAGCTATATAACGGTCGTTCGAACCTGAGACCTATCCCTCCTCCTATTTTTGTGTCAAAAACGTTAGTTGTTACTAACACTAACATATTTGTTGCTGCAAAATTATAATAAAATATATAGTTTATATAATACATGACTTTTCACGCACTTCTGGGATCATCCTGAAAGTCAGATATGATCCGATAGTGAGTATTCTATAACATGCAGTTTTGCCTATCTTATAATTAAACAAAAAAATTAGGTTTAACTAAAATCATCGCGTTAAATAGTTATTCGCATATGACAACGCCCAACTTTCACTTTTTTCGTTAGGAGTGTTACTTAACATATTTCGATAGTATTAAAGTTAAATTGAAGTATTTACCAATGTACGTAAAGTTCCTTCGAACCTGAGAGACACCGTGTATAATATACAATCTCGATATTTTTTACAACTCTATATTTTTAAAAGCCTTAGTAACATTTTGGTCTGAAATTATAATAAACACAGTTTATATAAAATATAATAATTATGGTACACGTCCCTGGAGATCGCCCTGTATGAAGGATATGATTTAATTAGGAAGTATTCTACCATGCTCTTTTACACATGATCCAACAAAGAAACAAATTTTAAATCTAACAGAAATGTTTGTGTTTACCAGAAACGGTCTATACATATACATACGTATACTACATACACACATACAATTTTTTTTATTCGATATTTGAACTCGGTGTATTGTAAAAAGGATTTCTGCTCAAAAAAATTTTTCTACTGGGAGTAGTGAAATTTTTTCCCTGGTTATAATACCTATTTAATTAAATGAATTAAATACGTATAATAATACTTTGGAAGTTCAAATATGTTGCGTATTTTATTACAGAATTAACTGTTAAGTTATTACATAAAGGAACAATTTAGCGGTCCCATTTTATTAAGATAAAATTTTTATTTCTGTGTGCAGTTTTGTTGTACGACGGTTAAATCGACTTTTTAACCTCGACACCCATAAAAATGAGGAGGTTACTGCAATTGGACCAATATCGAAAATTGGGATAAAACCAGATCAGGGGTTCCAAGAACAAACGTTATTTTAAAAAATGTCTGTGTAGGTGTGTGTGTGTGTGTGTATGCAGACACAATAGCGCCGACACTAGCTAATTGATTTTGATGACATTCGATACATAGGTAATATTGGTACCGTACATGAGCTGAAAGGTTTTGGTGCAGATCAGATGATAGTTAGTGCCCTTTTGGCACATACACTTATTTCTCAACATAATGTTTTTTATCGTACCATTCGAAATATATATTATTCTGATTTCAGCGAGATATTCACTCTCTTTTCCTTTCATTTTCTATCAATAAGAAATGATCTAAGTTGCGGCCCCTGACGGTGAGACGTTAAGTATAAGTTCCAGCATCCACGAAACGGAGGTTTGCACTGCATAACTTAGCGGTAACTAAATTAACTATTTTTCGCAAACATTTGGTAAGGAGGTCCCAGCCACGTCCAGTAGCTGCCCATTTTTTTGCTTGATTACATAATTCGGTTTCGCTGCAACCATAATAATGAAATGGTCAAGTATAAAAAAGGAATCATTAACGGCAGGCATTAACAGTTTACCTTTTATGTAAAGTGATCCTTCGGTATATATTTCATTGACAGTCTCCGCATTTTAGAATCGCAATTTCCGGTGATTATATGAAGTCAGTTTCGCATTAATTTTATCATGTTCTTTATTTTTAATTTTAAATATAGGTAATTTTTAGTATTAGATCCCTTAGCCAAGTACCACGGGCATTATTAATGATTAAATATATATATTGAAAATAGCACTAAGCAGCGGATGCTTAGTGGTGTTTTAAATACATGTATTTGATCAAATCTTCAACAGAAATCTAAGCTGGAACCCCTTGCTCTCAAGTCAAATGTAAGCATTGCAATACTGATTCACTTAAACAAACGTAGATAAAATATATCAGCATTCAGTCGCCATTATGAAATACGTAAACTTACCTTTAATATAATTACGATCTAAGTTATCACTAGTTGAAGTGACTCTGTGACTGCAGTTTCTATCTTGTCATACGTTTTGTTATTTTTCACTCTTTCTGTTTTTTGATTTTGAGTAGTCCACAAAAATTAGTTGTTTGATCAATTTTTTTGTCAAAAATAAACTAAAGTGGCCTAAAAATTAAATGGACTATTAGAGAATCGGTTGGTAAATACAAGTAAAAAAAGGTGAGAATACAGAGGTTAATATTATTTATACAAGCTCTCAAGTGCTCTAATGGGCCTGCTACCGAGGCCCCCAGGTGATTATCGAGGTACGCCTTGTTGCACCCGAACCCCAACATCCACTTGGTTCGTTGAAATATAGCTGCCCATCAGAAACGCCCATGATTCATCTTATAATTAATCTTTGGGTCAAGGTATAATTTAACTAGAAAAATTACTAAGATATTGGTAAATTATCTCACGTAAAACACTCTTTCATAAGGGTCATCCTAAAAAATAACCAGCTTATATTCATTATTTATTACCACTTCTTGAACTGTATGAATAAATATTGTAATTAACAAGACGAATTTAGTAGGTAATAATTATGATATTAATATAGGGACCAAATCATAAAAAATAAAGTAAAACACAATACCTATAGGTTTTTACATTGCATTTTTATTTTTATGTGATAATTAAAACTCAAGTTTAAAATCTCATAGATACATGCCTACTTCTTTTAAGATAAAATAGGATTTACCTTACCACTTTGAAATACGTTCATAATCATTTAAATGATTGAAAATAATTAAATGAAAAGTTGATAGTAGTCCCACTAAACCATTAATTAGTATGTGTTTCAGCAAATATATACAGAAAAATAGCGGACTATATAAATATATTTGTGCGTATTTTGAGTAATATGACCCATGGATGAAATCAACAGTCTTGAGATCAATAAATTGGTGTAGGGGTAGCACTTGGTTACTCTATGAAACAGCCAAGGTATCACAGCCTAAAGGCTTATCGTGCTACTTACCTCTATCAGTGTCCTAACCCTAAGTCTGTAGTTTGGAGTAGATCTACAGAGTAGACAGTTATATAGTAGATATACTTTTAAGACACTCATAGCTCTTGCAGATCAAGACATTTCAGTTTGAGAAAGAATGACTGGAATGAACGCTGCACTAGAGACACCAGATTCTATATGTTGTACGTAAGAGGCCTCTGAGCTGTTCCACCATGTCTCTGACATTTAGTAGGATTTTGCAATCGGCTTACGTAATACATACAGATCGTGTAACTGTCCACATAAGTATTGTTAGTGTTTTCAGATATTTAAAAAACATTTCAGCATTATAGTAACTACTTCTGTAGTCTTAAAGTTTTCAAGTACATTTGTACCTAACAGTTAAAAAAGGTCTGTTTTGTTCATTTCGAAGAAAGTTCTTTCAATATTTAGGTTGTTGACCTAACTACATCGCGCAGCATATGTCTGACCCTCTGTTACATACTGAGTTTTTAGGCTGTTTCAAGAATAATGGTTCCAAACCAAACACAGCCTTGAGAGAATATGTCTCCAGGGTTTTTACCAGTATGTTGAATGAATTCCAAAATATTACTTTTTAGTCTAGACATGTAAATACTTAAATATTACGTACATATGAATTTATATACATAATATAATAATAATAATATAATAGGTATTCAGTCAATTAAGCAGCTTGATTTATAATAATCTTACCTTTTAGTCTAGATGCCCGCGTACGAAAAATGAATGTATACATATCCTCTTGTAACTTCTTGTATAGCTTAATTGAGCCTAATTTACCACGTTTTTCCTTTGCGAAAATTTTCGAAAACGCGGCGTTTCCCCTCCACTTCTTCCGAAAGATTTCCAAGCGTCTTACTGGAAAATCGGGAAATCTGTTTTGTCAGACATTTCGAAACTTGGATTCTACATGTTACTATTAAGCAATATTGAAAAAATCAGCTGGTTATCAATAAATTTGTAAAAGTTATTAATTCGGAATTTTTATAAAAGAGGAAAAAAGTTGTAGATTAGGCGCAATTAAGCCATACAAGAAGTTACAAGAGTATATGTATAAATTTATTATACTCTTGGTAAATGCAAAACGAAGAGTATATTGCATTCGATCGGCACATTTCTAAAACCGGTAATATTGCTCGTAGAGAAAACATTTTTATATAACTGTGTTGGTGGTCGAATTCTGAACAATTTTCAAAATGTCCGTCTATCCGTTCGTCTGTTTGTTTGTCCGTCCGTCCGTTTGTCCGCCTGTCTGTCTGTCCGTCCGTCCGTCCATCACATTTCTTGTATGCACAATAACTTAAGAACGGAAAGTCCAATCCTATTGAAATGTGGATAGTAAGTTAGTGTTAGCTAGAGGAAGAACCCTATTGTTTTTGAACAAAGTCGATCAATAAATAAAAAACTTATTAATTTTTGATATGAAAAAAAATTTTTGTTTTGTAATTAAACAAAAAATATTTGAAATTAATATCATTTACAAAAAACTGCCAAGAATATCCTATAGAATGTGCAACAATTATATAACAAGTGTAGTAAATCGGAGAAGAGTATAATGGTTAGCTTGTTTTTTGTACGCGGGCACTTGCACCATTTGCTTTTGTACTATTCTAGTAGTTCTGTTCGATTTTAATATTCTTTATTCACTGTAATGTTTCCCACCATGTAATCGGTTGCATGTTGGGTGGTGTCTCTAAATAGACACAATAGAAATTGAACGAAAATAATAGTATAGGAGCCAGCCAGAGACATTATTAATCCTGTTCTTTAGATTGTGACAGATAACGAAAGTGATGTGAGAAATTTTCTTAGAGGTGGAAACAAACTTTTACAATTGTTACAAGTAGTTTTATCAAACGAATATTTTTTCATCGATTACTTACCACTTAGTGAATACAAAAATACGATTGACATACATTACGGTTAGGGAAGTCTAAAGGCAGACAATCTAGACCTGCAAACTATGTTACTGCAGAGGCAGAAATACATGTTGGTTAGTGGAAGTCCTGAGACAGACATTATAAACTTGCAAAGTGTTCTTCTCTTAAATAATGACTAGCAAATATCAAACTGTTTTTTTTTTATTTCCTGGCCACAACAATTTGCCTGTAAGGCCAATAATCTGAGGAAAAAGAAATTAATTTCGTTTATGAATTAAGTTTCTACTATTAACAAAAATTAAAATTGTCACATTACTTGCGTTGTCTGCCATGCTGTAAGACAAAGGATTAATCATGTCTAGCAGATAAAATGTGTGAGGTAATTGCACGCTGGCTCCTCTACTGTGATTCCTCTCTGAAAACAACGTACGTAAGTAAGTAAGTAGAAAAAATTGCAAATATAGAATTATACAGTAGGTTGGAACATTTGATGGTGTCTGGTACGATATACTTACTAGCCCAATCATTAGAGATATTTGCCTCGAAATAAATCGGAGACAGATGATTTTTTTATGTATGTATATATTTTGGTCTACGGGAAACTTTCGAGAAATGTATCGTTTTGAACCTTATTAACTTACATTTGGTTAAGTTAATGTAGTTTAAGTAAACACTACTTTTGAAATTTTTATAATTTCGTAATTTCAGAATTTGTCAGAAAAATGTATATATATACATGTTGTCAGAACTCAGAGATAAAATTACTTAGATACATAAAACAAATTCAGTTATCAAGTAAAAGATACCAGCTTTTCAAATAGTCAAGAAAAAAAATCTTTAATGCATCACGTGATAAGCAAAAATACTAATATTTTTAGTCTCGAGAATGTAGTTCACTAGGAAATATAACGTAAATTCTGATACTTACAGAATAAATAGATAAGATTATCACGTATACATAGAATATAGTGGAATGGCACATGCGTCTACCTGTGTATAATACAAGGCACTGTATTCAGATACGGGCGCGGTAACGTCAGCTTCGCTCGACTCCGGTTTTACTGCTGCTATTACGTTGTGTTATAATTATTTTCTATTATTTCCTCCAACAAATATTGTTCAATAGTGCAATTTTTATAATATATTTCGTACCTGGGGTAATATTTTGCAAATATAGCACGACGCGGATTCGCACATCGCTTGCTCCACACTTCTTTTTTAATAATTTTTTACGGAAAACCTGTGACTTTAATAAAAAAATTTGTAGGCATTTTTTGCTTAGAAATGTATGCTCTTTCTAAAAATATGTTTGATTTTTCCATATATCGACTCTTGTTAAAAATTTTGAAAATATGCCGAAAAAAAAATATACCGATTTTTTTTTTTAATATTGCCGGTGTGGAAATCACATAAACTTTAGATGATCTTATTAACTACACTTCAGAGAACCCATAAAAAAATAAATATTCTGCCTCCGAACATGTTTGAGATTTATACACAAAATTAGCTACCCCGCCTGGGCTATATGTCTTTAGGCAAATCGACGGATGTACCATACCTTTAACTGAAAAAAATTATAAAATTTCAGGAATTAAGATTTCAGCATTTCTGCTGTATGTATTCCATCATTAACCTAATCTAACCATGAGCTTTTTAAACAAATGACAAAAATAAACAGAAACGCATTCATTGTTATCGTAATTCGCTTATAGCATGCCTATCGATCAAAAGTACACTGAGAACAATCGAACGAAACTAATTAGGGCGTTAATAGTGCATTTGCGTGGCGAAATAAAACATTCGGTTCTTCCTGTATAGCACGTATAGCAACATTACGCCACCTGTCGCGGTTGCCTGTTAGACGACCGCACCAAAGCAGTTTCTTATCAGAAAAGTCCAATAGTTTTTTTCTCCCTCCTGTGAATAAAGGTACCATCCGCAACAACGTTGTGGTCGTGTATCCTACATCGAATTATTAAAATAATGCCACTGTTCTATTCCATTCTAAATAAGAAATTTCATGTTACTTCTCGGTTACCTTTCCAGATAATTCCGTTTGATCTAGTAAATTATTAATACCTTTTTGATTTAAATAAATAGGTTGCTATAGGATGCTTCCGAATATCTATTACATACGATAATTTCTTCGCCCAAATTTGAAACATTTGTAAAATAATATGGTTAATATTGAAATTGGGTCACATTCGTTATACACAGCGATCGTCAGGCAGATGCGTACAAATTGTCATTGTTTTTATAAAATATGTATTATAATTTTAAAGCAGATTGTTTCTAAAATTTTTACTTAAGCATGCAATAGTACAAACATATCGAAACTTCAAGGTACATTATGTCTCTCAGGTTCGAATTTTACCTAGAGTAAAAGATATATCAATTTAAAATAGGGAACGTGCGTGGATGAATCTTGGCTATACTCGTATTGCAATACGAACGGTCCAGCAACCTGAAACGCGATTTGTACTTGGATGGGAACTCACTTTCAAATTAGGGAAATACAGCGTTCTCGCTCCACCGTCTAATGGTTTGTATATTAATGCATACGCAGAAGACATGCAACTTTAGGTGAGTGTTGCATAGCTTGGAGGGGATATAAAGCAGTGGGGTCCCTTATCTATTAAATGTTAGGCAAGGAGATAATCCCTACTCTTCGATAGAGAAGAGGTTGGACCAAAATTTTCAGGTTGGGGTCTGTTGGCGTCGGTGATTGGCCTTAATAAGGAAATTGATCGACGTTACATAAGTGAATAAAAAACCATAAAATCTTATTAAAGTATTTTTAATAAGAAACAGATGAAAGTCGCCATCGAGCGTTGTCGAATGAAATTATCCATTAAACACGATAATTTCTGTTAGACCTAAAATTCTTACTTCAAATTTGTAACATATGTAAGAAAACATGATATACAATTGTCTCCATTGAAATAGGGTCATATCGATTATACAGGATGATCGCCAAAGGCGTGTAAATAGTCATATTTCATATAAACTAAATATACACTGTGTCACTCTAATTCGAACACCCTTTATGTAGATAAGGCCAAGTAAGAGTTTCAGTGGGGTGTTACCCACTATGAATATCTATTTGCGCAATCTATTGGATGTGTACTGGGATATGGTGGGATGGACGTGGCCAAGTGTAAACTCTGTACTAGTTATAGAATTACTGGGGTTAAATTTGTCATGTGAAAGTTACAACCAATACTCGGTGCCTAAAGTTAAGTCAAATTGTATAAGAAACTGTCGTTCTTTAGTGTATTGCTTTGAATTTGTGTACAGAGTTTAGGAAATGAACTCCTGTAGTTGCGTTTCGAAATATTAAAAAAGTGAAGACCTTGCAGTTGTCCCGCTCGGCCCGTAATACATATGTTAAATGCAGCCTCTGAAAAGAATGCGATAGGGATTAGACAAAGTTAGTGGTGGAACACTGTTACTTTAAAGTGAATACATTGATATATTTGTGCGTCCTATTCACAAATACGTTAGGAGGTTAGTTCGCACACTAAGCTTGAAGGAAAGGATTATTATCACAAAAAAATGTCGACAAAAATTGCGAGAGCATAATATGTTGGCGCTTATCTCTGCAACGAGGTTGCATACATGGATTTTAGAGTAAAATATCTGAAAAACTAAGTTCCCTTATGTAAAAAGTTTTCTGTGGTTTCGAGCATGTCTTTTTTTATTTTTAAGCCAATAAATGGACGACGTAAAAGGTACCAGGTGTAACAGAATAACATCAGAAAATGGCTTGTATAGCTGTTAACAGTGGAAAAGTTGCCAGCAGCAGAAGAAAAAAATAAAAAACAAAAAGCAGATGACATTAATAAGCACTGTGAGACCTGTTTTCAAAAAATTGGTAAGGAACTGAATCATCATCGAAAACTGCTGTTGATACTAATATAACGGATATACACCGAAAAATTATCTGAGGCTCAGAGGAATCAAGTCGTTACTAACATTCTAAGGCAGAAGCTTGAGTGCCCAGATGCAAGTGGTGATCGCGTAAAAGACAGTGATAAATAATGAGTGACAAATTCGAAAGAAAATCAGTGATTATGAATCCCAATGCCTCTAATGAGATTGTCTTTGACATAGAGCAGTTAGATAATTATCAAATTAACACATGAATGAACTTGTTCATCTAATTTCTTACGAAATACTCCAGGTAGAAAATCTGTATCGTGTCATATAAGAAAAACGCTCTCACTCAGACAGATCTAAAGCTTTATAAAATTTATATACCGGTACATTTTTTTAAGTTAATATTGCAAAATCAAACGACAAACACAAGAGAGCTATCATTTGGGCGGATGCTGAGCAACTTTTGGAAGCTGCATTAGCCAAGCGACAAACCACCGGAAATTATACCGTTGATGCGATGGCCGATGAAGGCCAAGGATTTTTCAAAATTTCAAAATAGGATCATATTGCTGAGATGAATATAGTAGATGATGTAGAAGGATACTGGGTACCGGGAAAGAAGAGAGAAACGTATGCAGAAAGTGGGACTACATCAAGGGAAGGATGGAGAGTTGCGGGTCAATATGTTGCTATATAGACCTACACGGTTACAGAAAATATATGTACTGTTTTCAGACATACAACTTCATATTCCAGGTAGATACCCGCATCGCACAGGTAGGCGGCGGAATATTGTACTATGAATGCCGTATTTATAATATAAACCGGGAATTGACAAAAATTGCGCTTTCTTGAAGAGGGGGGAATCAGCTGGGATTTTCTGAGCCACTGGAAAATGGTCACGAAAGTCTCCAAAATCATCCCTCGCTTGCAATTTTTGTATGGATTTTTCTGTGACAATCCTTTCCTTCAAGCTTAATGTGTTCGGTTCGTTATGTAACATTGTGGCTTTCATAAATGTTATGCATCCTGTTTAAAAATGCCTTAGGGGTTAGGTTAGTGTTGTAATACTGTTATTTTTACAGAATATCGACAAATTAGTATATGTATTTTAAAGCATGTTTATGGCGGACTGAAAGTGAATTGGAGGCAACATTTAACACAGATTTAATGAAAATAATAAACAATCCGCTTTTTACGAAATTAGGAAAACGTAAACTTTTCTGCCAGATCAACGAGAAGGACAAACGTGGTTGTACGCAATAGTGTATTCGACATTTACAACAACTTTAACTTGTTAACTTTTATTATTGTCCCACCACTAATAAATAGTTTTGGGGACGTAAGTGTTTTTTGTGTATATTCTATCAAGTTTTAGCATTATCACATTGACAAAGTATGATTGTATTATTGTTGTACATGACATATGTAGATACAAAGTAAATACATTCTTATAAACGCATCTGAGTACGCCCCTCATAAATTATGAAATGGCGCTCTGATATTCGAATCCTGTTTATAAGTAAAATCATTGGTTATCGACAAATAAACTAGTAGTTAAATTTAACTAGGTACAAATATCTAGGTAATAAGATGTTACTGCTTTTCTAATGCAATTATTATAATCCCTGTTAATATCTAACGTATTACTTGTATCATCAATAATCAGAATTCTCATTCCAATACAAAATTAAAATGTAAAAGTAGTTATTAAAGGGTGTCTTTAATATTTAAATTTGTTTTAAATATATAGGTACTAAGTTATCAAAATAAATTGCACAATTGACAATATGTGTATAAATCATATTTGAATATTAAATATTTTAAAACTGAGACTTTCTTCTTCGGTTGCTATTTGTTCAAGTTAGGAGAACAAATTAAGGCTGCATATATAAACGAGATGAAGACAAATGAATCACGATTGAATTAGAAAGCAAAATCCAGGCGATAGCGTTTGTTTCCCTTTGGAAGGGTCCCCCTAAGCGCATCGATCGTCACATGTCTCTAGCACCGGACAAAATGGCGGATACAATTGTATAAGGGCGCTACGTCACGACAAGCTAACGACAACGTTCGTTGTTTATTTAATTTTAGAAAGTATCATATAATTTTAAAGTAATTATATATAAATGTTTTATTTTAATTACCGAAACATACGTACAAAACTACATAAAGGGTTTAGCTCTGAAAATGACCTTTCACAAGTGTACGTCAAAGCTGTATGGTTAAAATTGTATTAAAAAATTTTAAGGCATTCTCGATATTTTAAGCAATACTTATAAAAGAGGTGCCAACGTTTTTAATATTGGCTTTAAATTTGTTTGGGATGAATTGTGATAACCTAATCAGTATTTTCATTTTGATTTTGTCATAGGAAATTCTGACTTTTTTCGAACGATATTTCTTCATCAAATCTGTTTGCTGTTGAATAACCGCGCCGATATATGATTTGGTAGAATAACAATTATATATTATACCATTTACTACGGAAGCGTAACTTATTATCTTGAAATTTCAACTTAATTAGTTAAAATTTCGATTAATATTAAGTTGAAATTTCAAGATAATAAGTTGAAATTTCAACTTATTATCTTGAAATTTCAACTTAATTAGTCAAAATTTCGATTAATATTCAGTTCAAATTTCAAGATAAGTTGAAATTTTTTCAACTTATTATCTTGAAATTTCAACTTAATAAGTTGAAATTTCGACTTATGTTGAAATTTCGACTTAAATTTTTTTCGCCGTGGTCTCAGTACGCTCCCGTAATTTACCATATTTCAAAAATTTATTGAAAATTCTAACTAGAAATTTTAGTAGAGCGTATGGCCGTTGCACTCGATCCGTCAATCCCATTCAAGTCCCGTAGAGAAAATAAATGTTCGCACCCATGCTATATTTATTTCAGTTTCACTCTTCGTTTCTCTCTACGTGTGCAGTAGTTTATGAAAGAGTGAATAAAAGTCATTGCAAATTATCTCTGTCGCCAATAACTATTTATGGTGTATATAGTAATTTTTAGATGTTGAAACTATGACAGCCTGATTTATAAAATATCAAAATTTATGTAATTGATTTTTTGTACTTACCGCCAATACCAATATGTACTAAAATTTTATTTTAATGAGCCACTTTAGAAATAAAAGCAATCTTTATTAAAGATATAAATAGGGTAGAAATATATTTTCTGTAGATATGTCAGTACATGTATCAGTATATAGTAGTAAAATTGTTATTAATGTTTTAATATGCATTTGAAATATTAATCTAGATTAAGTTATTGCAGTTACGACAATTTCACAGTTGTTGTTCATTTTTTGCTACTCTCTAGTATATAAAATAATAGTGTAATGTGTATGAATATAGTATGATTCGTAATTATGGGGCAAAACTTCAGAGGCCTAAACAAAAAATAAATTGTAGTTTGCTATAAAGATCATAAGTATATTATATCCTGTGGAAAGACAGGGTCGTCTCCAGAGCTTTGGCCGCTCCGGACTAACTTTTAAATAGCTGCTCTGTATCAAATACTTAGATGTCAGTTTCTATATATGAAAATGTTCATTTTAAAGAACTTTTATTGTTAAGTCGCCTTTCAGGGTAATTTTATATAATTAATATATTTATATAATTTTTACATTTACTTTATAGTTTCATAATCATGTGCGCACGTTTTCTCTGGAACGGTTTAAGATATTTACTTGAAATGTTGTACACATATGTGCTATAGTGAGATCTGGAACTGGATTGTTTTTATAACTTATCCGGTGAAGGGTTGATGGGTAAATAAGGGAAAATAAGTAAAGCAAGGTGTTAAGAGTACAGAAGCTTCGGATTTGGTGTATATACTAGAAGCTATGGCCTCAGATTTTCAACCCTTCCACCACCCCCACTCCGTTATTAAAGAGGCTGATAAAATTACATTGAAATATTCACTTGAAATTTGGTACACGTATGCATTATAACTACATCTGGAATTAGATTATATTTTGAAATGATTACGTTGAAGGGGTGGGGTTAAGTAGAGGTAAATAGGGAAAAATAATTAAAGCGAGCTGGTAAAAGCGCAGAAACTTGAGAATTGGTATATATATATATTAAAAGTCAAGGCCTCAGATTACTGCATAATATTTTTCAATGCCCCCACCACCTCCACTCTATTATTAATGGGGTTGATAAAATAAAATTGAGATATTCACTTGAAATTTGGTACACCTATGTAATGTAATGACATCTCATTGAGATGATTCCGTTTGGAGTATAAACTGGGGAAAATAAGTAGAGTAAGCTTATAAGAGTCCAGATATTTAATTTTTGCCGTATATCCTAGAAACCAACGCTTCAATTTTTTTTTTGACATATGCCTAAAATGTTATTAAAATTCCATGATCATTTATTTCCACATACTGCAAGTCTAGAGAGACTTGAATGGATAATCTTGATGTGGAATTAGTGATTCCTTAGTCAATGTTTTTTTTTTGTGGTGTCCATATCTAAATTCTTCTCCAGCTTTAGAAGAAATAAACATTCTCAAACATTCTTTCCTATATTTTTTTAAAAGTGAAATTATTTATCTCTAAATTTGGTGGGAGGAAGGCGAGTTTGCAAGCGAACCTTTGTATAAGGGTGTCTTTTAAATGTAGTATAGTGGGGGGAGGATGTCAAAAATAGTTCATATACGCTCAGATACACCCTCGCGCAGAAACCTCCTTAACACAGTATCTGCCCCGATGTCACTTGCTGTTAGTAATTAGTGGAGCTGTCAGGCGAGTCTAGCGCATAAACATTTTTTGTGGTATAAAATAATTTTTTCGGAACAATGAATTGAGCAATCAATATGTGTGAAACATTTTTGTGCTTTTTAATCGCTTTTCATATTAACGACTTGGCGGAGTATAGCCATACCAGGACACGCACACTCAAATAACAACACAACAACCATTTCCTACGACATTGGCATTTGCCGCAAAATAAAATATAATATATAATGTATAAAATATGTATAAATTATAAATCCTGAAGAGCGTTGAAACTTTTGGTGTGACACTGATGATGAAGGGGTTTCGACAAACATCAAAACACTTGAACATTACAACGTAATAATTAATTGATAGCTGGATGCTTTTGAAAGGTTAGACATGGCAAAATGTAAAATTAGTATGAATAGTGGCAAAGTGCCTATCCCAAATAGTCCGATTTATTGGTTAGTAACAGGTTACAGAGTTTAGGTAGAGCGACGGAACTGGTTGAACTCGGTGAATCATGATGTTAGTTATATAACATAAATACGGCATATATTGTTAAATTCACTTTCGTTTTAATCATCTCTGGATGATACTAACATGTTTAGCGATTAGAGAAATACCCGTTGGAGTGTAATATTCAAGCTTTTTGGAGTTTGTGGAAACTATTCCATTGTCATCGTCATGAATTGAAAGGTATAAAATATCTTATGCACTTGTAAATTATACAGATAGGTAAGATACATGTATAATATAGGAAATACGGCCTGTCAAATGTTAACTTCTACTAAATTGTCATGGTCACAATAGGTACCTAATAAAAAGTTATTTTGCTCTGTACTGGTTCAAAGATTTTTATTTATATTTTGTATATTACCTATATTTTAGTTTTAATTTGTAAATGGCGGATCGCTGAATCTTTTTTCAGAGAAGAACCTCAATAGGAGGAATATATTTTGTAATATATAATTCTTGCAGTCCTTTCTCCTCTTGTTTTTCATACATTTTATAATTAGAAATGGTCATTTTCCTGACAATTAAACAAATTGGGTTAAAGACTTCTAATAACCAGAACAATATTAGCTAGGTACATTAAATTAAAAGAGAAACAAAATTTCAAAAATACTTACTTAAGCTGATTTATTAAAATAAGTATTGATTATTGATTATTATTTTTTCTATAGCTAAATTAAGTGACGCGAAGAAAACTGCTTGAAGTGTCGATTGTTCGTAATAAATCCGTTTATGAGTCGTATTGGAATAACTGCTTCATAATAAAATCATGAGCGTGTATAACCATGTTGGTGCAACAGCCTAACAAACTGTAATTACGACCCCTAAATGAAGTAATTCAGTTTTGCCAACAACCTCTACTACCGCACCCCATTGTACACAAACTAAGTGGTAAATTCTATCCCACATTAGCTTTTCCCAATCTACATCGCTTGGTAAACAATAATTCAGCTTTGTGTACGTATATGTTTGAAAAAGTTTAAAGTTTTAAATTATCGATTTTATTTATTTATACCTATCTAAAAACCGGCTTGGTTCAAATTCTACACAGTATCGGACACAGGCCTTTGACATTACTTAGGGTTAGGGTTTATATTCATGAAACGGAGGGAAGTGTCTGCCCATCTGCTCGTTGTCTTTACTCGGTTTAACTCCCTCTTCTCAGAGTATATTATGACCCTATAAATTCTCAAATTTAGAATAATCATGCTTATTCTTCTTGAAGTTTGAATTATTCATATATTAAACATACACATACTTGATTTTGGTTTTGTAATTTACAATTTATAAGCTTGAAGGATATACTTGCACATTCATTCTCTTTTAACCACGAGAGTTTAATAAATAGTAAAAATATCTATTGAGATTACTAAGAATCTTAAAATTGGTTCAACAAAGCACAAGTAGAGGTTCTACCTTGCAATGATGAAAATCTATTTATTTGATTGTTTACTATGATATAGCATAGTTCACTTATTCCTGGTATCATTTAAATTAGTTATACGGCTTGCGTTTTTTATTTTCTCTTCAAATTGAAATCATCATATGAGTAAAACGATAAATTACCATCGATTAGTTACCGATAAGTCACTAGGTACCCCAAGATAAGGGTTGTTTCTATCAAACAACGTATCGATAAACAACAATTAAGTATTTATAATAATGTATGTAACACAATATAGCTGTACAAATTTGGTATTATTCTGAAATACTATAGCCATATATCGATAAATTTAACTCTGATAGTTACTTTAACACGTTAGCCGATTATGGAGTTTTTGTTTAATTTATTTTTTGGGTTTATGCTGTTCTTTCACACTTATTATTACTTTTCATTGTTATACTAATGGGTCATTCAACAAATGTGTTCTCTTTTAGAGGAAAGGGAGTTACCCAAAATATGACAAAATTAACAATTGGGCGAGCCTAGAGACGCATGCCTATACTCACATTTCGATAAGAAAAGGCAGCAACTTCGGACACGGTTAGTACTTGGATAGGTGACCCTCTTCAGGGTTCTCGCTCCACCTTCTATCGGCTTGTATATCAGCGCATATGTAGAAGGTATATAACTTTAGGCGGGGGTTACACTATCTTTCGTAGGGGATCTAAAACAGTCGATCCCTTGTCTATGAACTAAAAAATCCCTACTATTCTATAGAGAAGGGGTTTGGCAAAATTTCCAGGTTTGGGGGTAGCTCGTCTCTTAGCGTCGATGAATGGCCTTAGTAGCGGAAATAAGCCAATGTTATATAAGCGAATAAAAGAAACAAGGAGGGGGTAGTTTAATAAAAAGTGAATGTTGTCACAAAAAAATGTTGGATGGTAGGTATATTTGACAATTTAAGTGTATGCTGTCGGTCGTGGCAAATTAATACTAATAGAATATGTTTTTATCGTGTAATTTTTTTATTTTTAAATCCTTACATGAAATATTCGATACGGGGTCTCACAAATGTTACAAGTGGTACAAGGGGAGGAAGGGGGTTAAAATAGGCCATTTTTCGATCGTATTTGTTGAATGACCCTAATTGTTACTTCTGACAACTATTTTTTATCACCCATTATTATCTAATTTATTGAAGTATTTGTGAGAAAACAAAAACAAACAATATCAAAGGTTAAAAAATTACATGTATATGCTTGACAACGGGGCGTTTATTAGTATTGAAGTTTAAGGTCAAGTTACACCTACAAAAATACCAATAAAGACAAGCTGGGGTCACCAACAATAAGCGCAAAAGCCAAAGATATCACCAACTACTATTAGTGAAATTGATCCTGGTTAAAATGCTCATTCGTCCTTTTTAAACTGGTTTCTATGTATGAGAAGAGCGTCTTAATACAGTGTCTGTTATAAAGTAAAAAAGTATCTGTAGAGTAACTTAAAATTTTGCTCACTTGCAGATGACATACCCAAGTCTATTAGAATACTAGTTTCATTACGGTGCCTGCCAAGATAAGTCAGAATACCCGAGAATAGAAATCCAATTGACGACCTAACATGGTAATGTTTAGCTCATTATGATTACATTTTCACTAGAATACTGTGATTTTGTTCTTGACTGATTCAACGCTCAATTGTTTTGGCCATGATTCAGAACTTTAAAGATATATTGATATTACATGCCAAGACGACCGAGTACCATTTCTCAAGTGGTTAGTGCGGTAAAGTAATATACCATCAGTAAAAGGCAACGACTCGAAGTAGTAACATAAGCAAAGCAAAGAATGAAAAGAAAGTTTTATTTTTATTTATTTTTAAGTTCTGTTTATTGGTGTATTATCCTTGTCACAACAGAGAAAAACACCACAGCAGAGAAAAAATTTAGGGGTAAAAAAGAAAAGGTATTAAATATAGGTAATGAAATAAAAAATACCCGGAATTGGAAAACGACTGTTGACAGTAATTACTGTAGAAACAAACTAATGTACAGGGTGTGCAAAATATTTTCTCGTTCCTCTTTCTCATAACCAACCCGCCATGAAAAGCTTTTTTATTTCAAGATAGGGCACTTTCACCGTAAATGGATATTTACCTGTGGAACGGTTAATAAAGAAAAGGCTCCCTGCGGTGAGCGAATGCATGTATGTCTTGGCAGACAAACGAAGTGAACCCAAGCGGAGAGAAGGAGGTGCACACTGCTAGATTCAGAAACAGAAGACTTGGAGGAAGAATAAATAAGGAGATGATAATAGATGGAAACTTAAAAGAAGCATGGAAACTTAGAATAGGCATCTCACAACAACCTATGCTTCCCATCCTGTATTCCTACCCCATGCGTCATGTGGCTCTCGTTGCTGACAACAAACATGTCTCATGTCCAACCCAGTGTATGCAGCAGGTCCGGCGGTATATAAAACATCCGAAATTCGGTTCCGACACGCGGTTTCGCCGTCCGTTGGGCGTGTTCGGCGGACGCCCAAGCTGCGTGTTGGAACGAATCTCCATGGATACCCAGAATCGGCAGCAATGCTCACCCTACACTAGCAAATCAATCAATCAATCTAAAATAAACGAATTGAAGTATAACACAACATAAAATAAGCGCACAAACAAGGTTGTTATCTGTGTGAAGGAATAAGTGAGTATTAGATACGAAACATCACCCTGTGCTTTGTGAAAAGTAGTTTAAATGATTTTTATCACATAATCTTTATATCAGGGTTAATAGAACCAGGTTGCCTTTCTTCTTTTACTTTGAATTCTGACACAATATTATACATTATATTATTATATCTTATTCAGAAGGGAAAGATAAGTCAAATTATGTACTACAACAAAAGCTAATAATCTGTTATGTGCCTTTAGTCAGATTCATATTAGTTACTTTTTGTTATAGTAAATAATATGACTTATCTTCCTCTTCTGAATATAAATGCATAACATTTTTTCATTACGATCTAATTGCCTATAAAATCGTTTCTTGACAACTGTTTGTTTATTGTTCTGATAAAAGTCAGAGATTAACTACTTATTTCGCTTTAATAACTACATGTCGCTCAGAAATATTAAAAACCAGTACGGGAAAGTTACCTACTTTAACGGCTTAGGACGGAAAATACTTTCCCGGACTGTTTTCTGATGGTGGCTTAGCAACGGACTAAAATACTAGAATAGCGTATTCTGGGATTTGAAATTGCTCCGAGAAAGTTGGCATTCTTGACCAATTTCAGAAAATAATATATTCTGTATCTAGTAGTAAAAGTACGACGATGTAAATTGTTGGCTGAGGCGTTAGCCGAGGCTAACAAGCATTGAAGTCCGGGAATGTGCTTTTACTACGAGGTACACATATTATTTTTTCTGAAATCGCAATCAATATTATTACAAATTAAAGAATTTTTATAAATGCATAACATTCTTTCATTACCATCTAATTGCCTATTAAATCGTTTCTTGACAACCACTGTTTGTTTATTGTTGTGATAAAAGTCGGAGATTCAGTACTTATTTCGCTTTAATGACTACTTATCACTAAGAAATATTAAAAACCAGTACGGAAAAGTGACCTACTTTCCCGGCTTAGGACGGAAAAAACTTTCCCAGACTTTTTTCTGATGGTTGCTTATCAACGGACTAAAATACTAGAATAGCGTATTTTGAAATGTGATATTGCGTCAAGAAAGTTGACATTCTTGACCGACTTGAGGAAAAAAGCTTTTTTCTGAAATCGGCACAAAAATGCCTACTTTCTCGGCGCAATTTCAGATCCCAAAATACCCTATTTTAGTCCGTTGCTAAGCAACCATCAGAAAACGGTCCAGGAAAGTTTTTTTTAGCCGTTGCTAAGCAACCATCAGAAAACAGTCCGGAAAAGTTTTTTCCGTCCTAGGCCAGAAAAGTAAGTAACTTTCCCGTACCGGTTTAATGTTATGCATTTAAATTCCTTAATTTATAATAATATTGATTGCGATTTCAGAAAAAATAGTATGTGTACCTCGTAATAAAAGCACATTCCCGGACTTCAATGCTTGTTAGCCTCGGCTTAACGCCTCGGCCAACAATTTACATCGTCGTCCGGGAATGTATTGCTTTTACCACTAGATACACAATATACTATTGCCAATCTCTGATGCCCACTTTCTGGTCTAGCCCGAAAAACGTTACTTTCTGTCCGAAAATTTCTCCAGAAAGGATGTATTTTCTGGTCGGTCGAAATAAATTCTTAGATTTCGCAATCCTTGCAACCATCGGGACATTGGAAATGATAACACTAAACATAAAACGTAAACTTTTTCAACTTTTTCCGGCTAGCACGATCCACTACACTGCTGTATTTCGACCTTAAATGAATACTGGTAACTTGACCCCCTGTGATATATGCAACCCACATTACATTAGCGTATATCAGCCGTTGCATACACGACAGTTTCACTCGACCGCGACACCGCTGTCTTTTGACCTTGAACAAAAACTGGTAACTCTATCCTCATATACGAACATAAACATTTCCAATGTTAAAAAGTTGTTCCTATTCAATAATCTGGCGAATTCGTCAGTGATAAAATTGTGTTACAATTGGTAGAGATATTTTCTGAGTAGCTGATGGAATCTCATCAAATATTAGAAATTCAGAATGCAAAAACTTCCAGATTTATATGAAATTTGGCACATGGAGATATTTCTTTTACTTAGTAGAAACTAAATAAGAAATAACGAAAGAAGGAGAAAACTGTTTTAAAAAAATTTAACCGCCAATTAAAAAATTGTCTTCAAACATCAAGAAATTAAATGTCACAGTAGTTCGGTGGACCGAATGAACCTTATTCATATCTATATGAGGTCGCGTTGGTATAAAAGTGAACAAATAACAAAATCGAACGTAGTTTTAACCAATGTCAATATCGATGGTAGGTGATACGGTTCAATTAAAAAACAACTGTGTATTTTTTTATGATAATTTTTTAAAGGCGGTTTCCAGCCTTTTCGACTTTTTTCAAGCCAATGGAAGTCACGAAATAATAACTAGTTTATGCTAATTCTATAACATCTTGAAAGCATCGCGTATACATATAGGGAACTTGTAACTTAGTGAGTACCAATGTAAAATGTTTCATTTTTTTTTGTTTGATTGTGTTTAAAAAGTGGATATTTAATTGATAGACGGACGGATAAACGGATACTGATATTAAAACTGTTTTAGCCTTTTCTGAAGTTACTTAAGCGAAATCACGAATAATGATTAAATATAATAACAAAAATATTCTTGTATACTTATGTATTTAAGAATATAACTTAAGAGTTCTTATATGTTTTAAATTCCTGTAATTGCTAATATTCTGATGCGTAGATTATTCTTATCATAGCATTGTTTTAATTTTTATACTGAATTGAGTGTCTATGAATGAGGTAGCAAATGTGAGTAGGGTGTAGTAGCGGGAAGATGAAAGAAGCAAAAATCTGTGCAAAGTAGAGTTACAAGGTGTAAAAAGCAACAAACACAACTAAAAGTTTCGTACTCGAACCAGTAGTTGAGTTAGTAAGTGCACTAAGCTGGGATAATCTAGTGGGCCGCATTTTGCTTCCATTCATGGGCCAGGTAAATATTATGTGAGTAGGACGAGCATTCAAGTATGTTTTGTTGAACAAACGAACATCGTCGGCAAATAGCACAGCGAACTCTAAATGTAATCTGAATAATACTCTCATTATGTGTGAGTTTCGTGGCGGAAATAAAAATCTATTCAAATATAGCGTTTCGAGGGGTGGAATTGCGGTTGTAGGGTGGTTCTAAAATATTTTTCAGGTCCATTTAAGCGTAAAGATGCTATAGTACACAAACACTTACTCTTCATTTTAAATACTAAAGGAAAATTTTATCTATTGGTTGATAGTGCACCACCCATTTATAAAGTTAATACAATTTGACTGATACTAACAACAGTTTGATATGTAGGATTATTTATTAGGTAAAACAATGTCCAGTATTTACGATACAGTTTATTAGTTAAGCTGTCAGAGTATCAGACATCCCAGTATGTAAGTTTCACTATAAAGTTTGAAATAAAAATTAATACTTCTCATAGTATCTCTATTAGGAAATATTTTGTTTGAATTTAGAAAAATTATTGGCTCTCCATCCCCAATATTGATATAAATACGCTGTATTCGGTTCAGGAGGGTTCTTAGTTGTATATTTTCATGAAATCATTATAGCCCAATAAAATAGGAAAAATGGAGGGTGGCAACCAGTGTTGCCAACACTACTGTTTTTCCAGTAGATCTACAGTTTTTTTGTTTTCTTTCCTGTTTTTTGTCCGAACTGCTAATTCTACATTTTTTTATATAGATCAATTATTTTATTAAGGTATTAGTCCACCAAAAAAGGAAACATGCCGCACCCACTGGAATAATGGGGTAATTATTTAGTCAAATTTCATATTGCATTTTTAGTACGTTATTTATACGAGGCATAGACCCCGAAATGAAGAAAGCCTTTCCATCAATAGCCGATTATTTCTATTATTTTCCGCAAATATGCCCCAATAACGTAGCTGAGTTAGACAGAGAATGGCGATTATTAGAAATACCAATTTTCCCTTTGAAAAAGACAAATACACAATTGGAGAAATTTTGGAGCTATGTTGAAAAAATGTAAAAGGGAGATGATTCTTTAGTGTTTCCTCTTTTAATTCAAGTAATGAAAAAATTACTGTGCTTACTAAACAGTAGTGCAACAGTCGAAAGAGTATTTTCTAATATTAACCTGATGATATTTGTTATGAATTTAAATTCAGTGAAGATCATTTGAAAACATTTAACAAAAATACGTACGACTAAAAAAAAACCTGTAGAAAATTAATCAGATGACGACATTGAAGATTGAATAATTAAATACTATTTAAACTCATTTTTACATTATTTTGTATTATTGTTTATTTTTAAATAAAGTAGTTAACTATTTTCCTTTTATTTTATGATCTAATATATAGTAAAAAAACAGTAGATTTACTGTTTCACTAAAATAAATTCTCCGTTTCAACAGCTTTTTTTTATCATCTACAGATTCTTTGCCTAACAGAGTTGGCAACACTGATGACAACTTCCAAAAAGTAAACAAAATATTTTTCATAACTACTACTTAAAAGAAGATTCATGTTATCATGTCAAAATGTATGAACAGTAACCAACCTGTTCGGCTCGCCAGTTTGAAGAAATGGGTGCATAAAGTGCAGCTGCCATACAGTTGATTTATCAAAATCAAAACGCCAAAAATAGAGCTTAGAAAATGATTTATAATTTCATATTTTATTTCATTTCGATGCGATAAAAATAAGAGATAATCGGTCCTATATAAAGGAACGTTTACGCCAATCCTAACGCGCCAATATTCTTGACTAAAGTTGACGGTCTCGGATGATTAGGGGTCGAGCTTGAGCTCTTTGCCCCAACAATCATAACGCGGCTGTTATCAAATATAATGCACATCGTATTATATATCTCTAGTAAAAGTCTGCGAGCCAAAGAGATATTTGATGATTACATGCATATTATGAATAACGTAAACGTTCCTTCATAGGAGTCATTATGACCATTCTAAATATAACATATACTTTAATAGAGATAACCGAGGGGACAACCGATTTTTACAAACTGTTTTGAAAATAACTAAGTATCTTACTTGTAAGTTAGTTCATCTTCTAAGTTTTTTAATTTTTAAGTACTGGGTTTTTTGGACAGAGATCATCCGCTTGATAGATAAACAAAGATTTATCTTCCAGGATGGAGAGCAAACAATTGGTATTATTCTTAAATACTAAAGCTATGAGGTGTGCTTTATCCCGTAAGGTTTAGTTGTGAGCAATTGAGCAAGGCCCTGGATCGGAACTCTATTTTACCAGAACCAGACTAGAGACCCTTTTTTCTCCGAACTTACACTATTCCGCAACCTTTACCTTACATTAAGTACTGGAAGCAAGCCGGAAACCCTAAAAATAATTTCAGTTTGTTAAATGTTTTTTTTTTGGTTCTATAATATTAAATAATATATTTAAACCTATTATAAGCACCCGTTTATGTAAACACAGGGTTCAGCCACTTTTTTACTTTCTGATTGTAAACACAAATCGTATCAATTTTGGCACCGTCGGAACACAGTAACCGATACAACAGAGTGGTCAGTTATATCCACTGGGTCATGTGTAAGCAGTACGGTATACCGGTACCTGCACAATATTATGAGTATACTCCTGAATTTGTTAACACCAATAATGTCATACCTATGTCGGATATGCCTATTATAACTAATAGAGAAATTCGTGAGAATCGACCAGACATCATCATCGTATATAATGAAAAGGAGAGATTCTATTTGCTGGTCACTGTGCCCATCCTGAATGACAACGAGATGCTCAAAGAAGCTGAGAAGTTGAGCAAGTACAAATACCTCCAAATAGAAGTGAGCAGAATGTGGAATGCAAGGGCCACAGTCGTGCCAGTAATTGTAGAAGCCCTCGGAACTGTTAAGAAGGGCCATGACCGGAGTCTGCAACAACTGCCTGGTCAAGCGAGCGCAAGATTGTACCATTGAGAGCGACGTACATTCTAAGGAAAATTCTGGATTAGCAGTCTCTGTGATTCCATGTTGAGATCTGGACTCCGATCTGTTGGAGCAGACACGACCAACGCCGCCATAAGGGCCCAATAACCTGGAATAGACTCCAACAGAGTTGCGTTCCTTGGTGTGATGCCAAGGGATCAGTAAAATTTATTCCCCAAAGAGGAATGCGAATGTTTACCTTTAACTGAGTCTAACTCAAAAACGGAATAATTAATTGTTTTTTTTACGATTACTATACTTCCCCCCACTACGTGGATGTGGAAGTGAAATAAGTCTCATAATAACTAATAAAGCAATAGTAACATTTTGGTTTGAATAAATGAAATATTTTTTTTACCCATCAACATTATAGTGGTATGGGGGCCACGTCGACGCACCGTACAGCGCTCATCGCCCAGCGGCTAGTCTGGTCTGCATATAAAAGAAATTGTACTAATTTTTCATATATTGTTCAGCCATTTCTTCCATAATTTTATTAAAAACGGTATCGCCCATGCTGGAGGCTCGATGTGCGAAGCTCAAGTTGATGATTTGGTCACTCTCATTTTAAAGCATGGTTTTACTTAATTTTCCTGTACGATGTGCGATGAGCGAAGTACGATGTGCGATGTGCGAGGCTCAAGTTGTTGATTTGGTTACTCTCATGTAAAATAATGGTTGTGTTTAACTTTACCGTGCGATGTGCGGTGGGCGAAACATTTTTGAAATTTCTCTTTTGATTACTTCCACATCCACTATATGGCGGTAACATAGGGTTAAGTTTATGAAAATTCATGTCGCCCAAATGTTACTTGAGGCATTCACTTTTCACTATTTTTTTCTTTCTGTGGTTTTCTAGAAGATAATGAAAAAACCGCTGCCTAAGGAATCACTACTTCCACATCCAGATTTTTCATCCAAGTAACTTTAAAGGAAACATCCTGACTATATTTGCACTCTAGTGTGTGAAAATTTTACCAAAGTCAAGTGAAAATCTCAATTTAATTTTATCAACTCTTTTAATAAGGGAGTGGGAGTGGTGGGGGATGAAAAATATAATATAAAAAAAATGAGGTCTTCGCTTCTAGTACATACACCAAATACCAAAATCAACCTCTTTAATAATGGAGTGTGTAGACACCAAATTTCAAATTTCTGTACTCATACCAGCTTGCTTTACTTATTTCCCCACATTTACCCCTATTTATCCCTCAACCCTTTACCGGATATCTTCAAGAAATAATCCAGCTCTAGACCTCATTATAGTATATACCTGTACAAAATTTCAAGTGGAAATTTAATTATATCAACTATTTTAATACCTGTGGGGGTGTGGGGAACGGAAAATATAAAAAAAAACCTGAGGCTCTTACTTCTAGTATATACACCAAATACCAAATTTCTGTAGTTTTACCAGCTTGCTTTACTTATTTTCCCCTGTTCACCCCTACTTAACCCCCAACCCTTCAACGCAATAATCCCAAAATATAATCTAGCATAATATATACGTATATCAAATTTCAAGTGAATATCTCAATTTTATTTTGTCGACCTCTCCTCTTTAATAATGGAGTGGGGGTGGTGGGGGAATGAAAAATATTATAAAATATTTTGAGGCCTTAGTTTCTAGTACACACACCAACCATCAACTTTCTGTACTCTTACCAGCCTGCTTTACTTATTTCCCCCTATTCACCCCTATTTGCCCCCAACCCTTCACCGGATTTGTTCAAAAAATAATCATGTTCCAGATCTCGTTATAATACATACGTGTACAAAATTTCAAGTGAAAATCTCAATTTAATTTTATAAACTCTTTTAATAAGGGAGTGGGGGTGGTTGGGCATGAAAAATTTAAAAAAAACCTGAGACCTATGTTTCTAATATATACACCAAATCCCAAATTTCTGTACTCTTACCAGCTTGCTTTACTTATTTACCCTCATTTACCCCTATTTAATCCCCAGCCCTTCAACGGAATCACCTCCCAATATATTCTAGTGCCAGATCTCGTTATAATACATACTTGTACCAAATTTCAAGTGAATAATCCCAAAATATAATCTAGTTCCTGATGTCATTATAATATATACGTATACCAAACTTCAAGTGAACATCTCAATTTTATTTTTAATAATGGAGTGGGGGGTTAGTGGGGGGATGGAAAATATAAAAAATTTTGAGGCCTTGGTACAAGTATGTATTACAACGAGATCTGGCACTAGAATATATTTTGAGGTGATTCCGTTGAAGGGTTGGGGGTTAAATAGGGGTAAATGAGGGAAAATAAGTAAAGCAAGCTAGTAAGAGTACAGAAATTTGGGATTTGGTGTATATATTAGAAACAAAGGTCTCAGGTTTTTTAAAATTTTTCATGCCCCACCACCCCCACTCCCTTATTAAAAGAGTTTATAAAATTAAATTGAGATTTTCACTTGAAATTTTGTACAGGTATATACCTACTGTAATGAGATCTAGAACTGGATTATTCCTTGAAGATATCCGGTGAAGGGGTGGGGGAATAAATAGGGGTAAATGTGGGGAAATAAGTAAAGCAAGTTGGCATGAGTACATAAATTTGAAATTTGGTGTGTGTACTAGAAGCCAAGGCCTCAAATTTTTTTATAATATTTTCTATCTCCCCACCACTACACACTTCATTATTAAAGAGGTTGATTTTGGTATTTGGTGTATGTACTAGAAGCGAAGGCCTCATTTTTTTTATAATATTTTTCATCCCCCACCACTCCCACTCCCTTATTAAAGGAGTTGATAAAATTAAATTGAGATTTTCACTTGACTTTGGTAATGTTTTCACACACTAGAGTGCAAATATAGTCAGGATGTTTCCTTTAAAGTTACTTGGATGAAAAATCTGGATGTGGAGGTAGTTATTCCTTAGGCGGCGGCTTTTTCATTATCTTCTAGAAGACCACAGAAAGAAAAAAATAGTGAAAAGTGAATGCCTCAAGTAACATTTGGGCGAAATGAATTTTCATAAACTTAACCCTATGTTACCGCCATATAGTGGATGTGGAAGTAATCATAAGAGAAAAAAAAATTTTTCGTCCACCGCACATCGCACGGTAAAGTTAAATACAACCATTATTTTAAATGAGAGTAACCAAATCAACAACTTGAGCCTCGCACATCGCACATCGCACTTCGCTCATCGCACATCGTACAGGAAAATTAAATAAAATCATGCTTTAAAATGAGAGTGACCAAATCATCAACTTGAGCCTCGCACATCGCACAGCCTTCAGCATGTGCCATACCGTGTTTCTAATAAAATTATGGAAGAAATACCTGAACAATATATGAAAAATTAGTACAATTTGTTTTATATGCAGACCAGATAGCCGCTGGGCGATGAGCACTGTACGGTGCGTCGACGTGGCCATGCACTAAGTTGTGGGACCCCCATACCACTATAATGTTGATGGGCAAAAAAAATATTTCATTTATTCAAACCAAAATGTTACTATTGCTATATTAGTTATTATGAGACTTATTTTACTTCCACATCCACGTAGTGGGGAGAAGTATAGTAATGGTAAAAAAAAACAATTAATTATTCCGTTTTTGAGTTAGAATAAGTTAAAGGAAAACATTCGTATTCCTCTTTGGGGAATAAATTTTACTGATCCCTTGGCATCACACCAAGGAATGCAACGCTCTGGAGCCTACTCCAAGTTATTGGGCCCTTATGGCGGCGTTGGTCGTGTCTGCTCCAACAGATCGGAGTCCAGATCTCAACATGGAATCACAGAGACTGCTACTCCAGAATTTTCCTTGGAATGTACGTCGCTCTCAATGGTACAATCTTCCGCACTTTTTGCGCGCTCGGTTGACCAGGTAGTTGTTGCAGACTCCGGTCATGGCCCTTCTTAACAGTTCCGAAGGCTTCTACAATTACTGGCACGACTGTGGCCCTTGCATTCCACATTCTGCTCACTTCTACACTACACTTTTAAACATATCAATTTTATTTTATCAACCCCTTTAATAATGGAGTGGGGGGTTGGTGGGGGGCTGGAAAATATAAAATACTTTGAGGCCTTGGCTTCTAGTACATACACTCTAGTTGCTGTACTCTTACCAGCTTGCTTTATTTACTTCCCCCTATTTACCCCCAACCCTTCACTGGATATGTTCAAAAAACAATCCAGTTCCAGATCTCGTTATAATATGTACTTACGTGTACAAAATTTCAAGTCAACACTTCCGGAGAAAACGTACGGACAAAAAAGAAGTTACAGACAGAAATTTTTTTTTCGCTCAAATTTAAATTCTCGACGTTTCATGACATTCTAAATCTATTTCAAGAAAAAAAAATTGAATTTATTTTTACGATTACTATACTTCCAATCCACTACGTGTATGTGGAAGTAATAATGTTCATTAAATAAGTGGTATAATAATATTTTGTATATTCCTTGAACATTATTTTTAGAGGAGATAATAAATAAAAAATTGCAGAAAGAAAAATTCAAAATTATAAAATTTTCTATTTCTCTAGTTTTTTTATTTGCATATATTTCTACCCTGTACATTTTTCACTACAGTTGTTTCAAATTCCTTATCTGGCAATAGCAGTCAACTACATGTAAACCATTATGCTTCTCTATCAAATAGTTAACAGATACAACGACAGACAGTTCTTGAAATTAAGGAACTTCTCTTAAGCTTAAAATAAAATTCTTCATATTGTATTTTTTTGCAAATATGTCCTATATAATATAAAAATGTTTAAAAAGATTCCCTCTTGACTTTTCATACGCAAAATTGTAATGCCTGTTCAAATCACTGAAAAACCACTGAATAGTCATCAGTGAATCATTTTTTCTCCAACAAATACGGTTGGTTATCTTTCTCGACATTCGTTACACATCTTTACATGTGCTCATGCAGTAAGATCTTACCTCTCAAACGAAACTTCAGATAATAAACTAGTCATGTAATAAAATTAAAACCTTACTATTGGTAGGTACCTAATACCTATCCAATATGTCTAAACACCAAACTACTTTTTTATCATAACTGAAAAGCTTGTTCTTAAATTTGACTGCCTGACCTTTATATAACTCAAAAGTTCCCATAAAGATTAATTCACTACAAGATTCAATATAAATAAAATATGCCGAAATTGGATTAAATTGATGATATCTCCTGAATACCTCAAAATAGAACAAGATCGTCGGTTTTGCGACGTTTACAAATGTACAATTGTTCCTTCATAAATAATTCGAACATTTGTTGTATGTGAATTTTATTGATGTTTTATTTATTTGTATATGAAGCACATTGTCTGACTCCATAAAATACTTTCCTTAGTTTACGTGTCTCGACTACATTTGAAAAAAGTTAAATGCAGTTTTTAGGTTGTAGAACAAAAAAGGAAGCACGATCGTGTTTTCTTGGGTTAAAGCCATCGTGGTCATAAAATTGGATGCCCACTCTTGTGAAGACGTCCAGGATAAATGCGACTGTTAAAAATTACAACTGCTAAGGCTAAATGTACAAAGATGCTCGTAAATAATCGACATATTTCACAGAAACTGAGCGACCATTAATTGTGAAATTTCACAATTTATTATTGTGAATTATAAGCAGGCAATGCACAGTGTTTGTATTGTAAATACACGGATATACATATATTTTCTCACAAATCTCTAGACACAATAAATACGGAATTGCCACTACTATGTGATTTGTTTATTACAGCTTTCGCTGTAACTATGTTTCCGTATTCTGATTCTGAAACAGTGACTTATTCGAAAACAGCAACCGACACATTCCACTAATATTAATAGAAAATTACATTTTCTTACATTGCATTGCGGATCTGTTTGAATTTCCTGCTAAGGTATATTAATATTTTTCTCAACCTATTAGAGATATTGAAATTTAGTTTATTAGTTGAAATTACCCAGCGATAATTTTTGTATTATTTCATACTAACATGAACCAATTATATTATTATTCATTGCCGATTCATGATTTTAAAAATATTATTTAAGTATTAAGTACGTGAACATCTTTTACACTTTTTCATGTAACTTTCTTTTTCCTTAACGTATCCCGTATAGCCACTTTTTCATTTAACATGAAATTACGTAATTCATGTATAATTGTAAATTGTTGCCCCAATCTGGGCAGTAATATAGCTAGAAATAACCTAACACAACATTTTAAAATGCACATTATTGAAAATCAATTAAAACTCGAGAGAACATTTTTTATAACTGACTAAATTTTTTTAACGAAAAGACATTCGACCCGCATGTATGTTTTTCTTTTTCATATTTGTTCAGTGTTTTTTGTGGAATGGCCTAAACGATTTCTATGGGAATCTTTTGCAAACTGTAGAGTATGGCTCGGCGGTGATCCACTATTACCTTAATCAAGCTATGTCTAGCATAAGGTGAGCAAAAGTCGAAATAGTTATATTCGATAAGTGTATATGCGAGAATATGGCAAATGCGCTGAGGCTACAGTTGTGTTGTAATTAACAAATAGGTATTGTCGGAGTAGCTGAGACTGAATCTGGTGTCAAAAGTTAAAGATCGAAATGGGAAATTTAATAAAGCTGCTGTAATTGCATAACTTTTGCAGATTTATATCAAATTTGGCGATCAAAAATGAAATTCAAAAAAATTAGATAATAAAGTTTAATTAACCAAACGCGGCAGAATTTTTATTTCATTATTTTTAGTAATCATTTTTTTTAAAGGCGATTACTTGTTTTTACACTTTTTCATTTATATAATTTGTTAGTTACTTTATTTTGAGTCAAATTTTGTTTTTTACCCACTTTCCATATACCTAAAGATTTGAAATTTTGTCCAGACATTTCTTCCGTAACTGAAGATATGGTCTTGGTTTTTACACTCACAATCGCTGAATTCGATTTTGGCTTCAGATTTGAGATATGTCACGATCATCTCCTCCACTCATGGAGTAAAATGATCAAATTATATGCATTTTCATGAAAATTGTTCAAGATCTCTTACCTGAGATTTTGGTGGTCGCTTTAATTATTTTGATTAGACATATCATGACCCCCTTCCCAACCATGAGGGGAAATGAAACATTCGTTTTTTTTCCCATAAAATAGCCAAAACTTCATATTTGGTTGTTTTGATAGTTGCTGAATTACATTTTAATATCATATTTATGATTAATCATAACCTAGTTTTCTTTTTATTCACAATCTTTTGACAGACGTTTTGTGATCTATGAATTAAACTAGTTGGCCTCTCTTGGCAGCATCACGTTATCGATCGCGATTGCCTGTTAGACACACCACCTCACCAAAGTTCTATCCCATTAACTCCTTGGTGATGTCTCCCCAATGTTTTGAAGGGCGTCCACTTTCCGGGTGATGTGGAAAAATGAGGGAATTCGGAAGGCATTGGCAAGTTGCCAATCTTACCATCATTCTTGCTTGCTGCAACTAAGATGGTATTATATGTAAACCCCAAATTAGAAACCTTATATCTGCTTATAGCCAAACCATCCTGCCAGTGTTCGGTCCAGCAAACGAGGCATTAGGTATTTACTATAAATTTGAAAGGGTGATAGTGATAAAATACAGCACTGTCTGGTGCATTTGCCAACTTTTATTAAAACTGCACTAAAATCAAATATATATTTTTTGCCTTTACATACATGCATTCGCTCGCCGCAGGAAGCTTTTTTCGTTAATCGTTCCACAGGTAAATATCCATTTACAGTGGAGGTGCCCTTCCTCACGATAAAAAGTTTTTTATGGCGGGTTGGTTATGAGAATATTTTGCACACCCTGTATATTAGTGTGTTTCCACTTTCAAATTTCGGGTATTTTCTATTTCACTACCTATATTTAATACCTTTTCATTTTTACTTTTAAATTTTTCTCTGTTGTGTAATAAATTGTACTGTGACAAGGATTAGTAAACCAATAAATAGAACTTAAAAATAAAACTTATCTTTTCATCCTTTTCTTATGTTACTACTTCTACTTGTTAGAGACCAGTCCGTTGCCTTTCACTGCTGGTGCATTATGTTGCAGATGTTTACTTTGTCGCACTAACCACTTGAAAAATGGTCAGTCGTCTTGCATAGGTGTAGGCACTTACACACGCTTTATTTGAAATTATTAGAAAACTGTACACGTAATTATTAATAAAGTCGGGTCAAGTTTAAAAAGACCGATGTATGAATTAATATTGCACATATGTTTTCACTATCTGTTGCACACAGACTTAAAGCCATAGCCTAAAGACATTATCAATGTATGTCTACCAAGATTCTTTCCCAGTTCTTTTGAGACGGAAATATGAAATGTACACTGAGGAGTGAGAAACATAGTCATAAGCTCAGTGATTCTCAAACTGCGTGATTTAATGATGAATATTATTTACTTCCGTGAACTAACACCACTCTACATATGAAAAACGTCTTTATATGAAATATTTATGTTATTTTTAGTGGTAAATAGTGGATATTCATCCGTCAAACGAACAATGTTAAACCACTAAGTCTTACAATTTTCTAGTAGGTAGATATTACACGTTTTAGAGCAGAATAAACACGATCGCGTAGCTCAATCGGTAAGATGGTCGAACAGCAGTAAATATAAATTGCGAGATCGATCCCCAAGCACTTCCCTTTTTTTTATTTGATTAATTATTAAAAGTTAATAATTTTCCTTCTAAAATTTTTATTTTATTATAAATACTGCGCCGCGAGTTTTGTTAAAACTTTATTTTCCCCAAAAATGTGTCTTTTATTACTACTAGCGCGTGTTTATCTCTAATAAAATCTACTTTCTTACGTTAAGTATATATTAATACACGAATGGTGAAACGTGCGTCGAGTAGATAAATTGTTCAAGTGTAGTGTTTTAGTGTTTATGAAAACGTGTCAATGCGTTGTTCTTTCAGAATTGTTTTAATTTATATCTTTTAAATTTATTGTTAATATTTTTAATATTTATTTTGTCAACCAGAATTTTTATTTATTACCGCTAAAAGATAAATAATTTATTTTCGTTATTCTCATAGAGATTTCAGATTTTTTGTTGTTATATGAAATATTTTATTTTTACTGACATCGTTTCCCCTACTAATACTACAATCCTATCCTTTCCTGGCAAGAAATGCCCAAACCTTCCCTTGCTCTTGCTGGACTGTAGCAATATTAGTCTTTGATTTCTTTTTCTGATCACTTATTGTTATTGACTGAATCGGGCAATTCATTTATTGTTATCAGTTTCATTTGTGCTCGAACCTATATACCTACAGTGACCGTGTCCGTCGTAAAGTTGGCTACATATGGGAAAAAATTGTATTATTGAGATTTCTAAAAAATACTATATTGGGGTTTGGTTTCTTTTTTTACATGCAAATACCTTTATTCAACTAAAATACATAAGGTTTTTGTCGAAACTAATCAAATATTTGTGAAATAGACAAGAGTTTATGATAATTAATGATAGGGGTAAAATTTGCACTTTTTTATTTTCCTCATGTCTGCTTCAAAATGGATATATGGGGTCCTTGTTGTATTCTATATGCACTTTTTCTTCATAAAATGTTTCGATATATTAACAATTTGACCCACTTTTCGGTACCACGGTCAACTATTTTTTACAGTCAAATGTAATTTTTTGTTGGACATGCATATGCGAACCCCCAATAGAGTTTTTTAGAAATGTCAAAAATACAATTTTTTCCCATATGTAGTCAACTTTATGGACACTGTATAATAAGAATTTCACTAAAATTATGAAGTTACTAAATTAATAATCTTAATATTTTATGATAATATCTTTCCTATTTCTTTAAAATTATTTAACGACATCATTGCTGAGAACTGTTTGAGAACTACTGACATTTCTTATGCATCAAATAATATCTTAGTTCAGACGTTTTAGCGGCCATGACACAAGTCAGTTTAAATTGTACCTGACTCTACCATATGAACTTTGTTTTTCTATTATGGCATTATTTAATTAATTTGTCCAATTATTCCTAGTTTTTAATATTGCTCTTAGTTATATCATTAAAAACTACCTTACTACACCAGTGGTTACGCATAAAAGGGCTAAAGAGTGGAAGAACGTAGAAGTAGGGTGGCATAATGAGTGGGATTTTAATAATACTGTTTAAAATTGTTTTCCTTAAAAACTCATAAAAGCGATATGCCACTTCAATACCTTTTCGACTGGCTGACCGACGGACCAACGTTTAATGGAGGTGGGGGTGGTTATGGGGAGTGGCTACTGTAAAAAAAAATGAGGGCATTTGTTCTCGTGCACACTCCAAACCACAATTTTCTTTTGTTAACCACTCTAATAATGGAGTAAGGATGACAGATACCATAAAAAATTGTTACGTCAATTTCTAGTATATACACCAAATCCCAAGTTTCTTGAATCTTACTAGCTTGCTTTACTTATTTATCCCTATTTAGCCCCAACCCCTCAATAGACTAAGTTCAAAATAGAATCTAGTTCCAGATCTCGTTATAATACATACGTGTACCACAAGTCATATCTTAATTTTATTTTGTTAACTCTTTTAATATTCGCGTGGGGGTGGCCTCTCGATGTATACACCAAATGTCAAGTTTCTGGACTCTAATTAGCTTGATTTATTTATTTACCCCTATATCCCCCAACCCTTCAATTCAATGAGCTCAAATATAATCCAGTGGCAGGTTTCGCTGTAATACATACGTGTACCAAATTTCAAGTCAACATCTTAATTTTATTTTGTTAGTCCCTTTAATTGGGTGGCAAACGTCATAAAAAAATTGAGACCTTGGCTTCTGGTATATGCACCAAATCTCAAGTTTCTAGACACCTATTTACCCCCTCCCTAATCCTTCAATGGAATGTGCTGACATATAATGCAGGTCCAGATCTCGTTATAATACATATGTGTACCAGATTTCAAGTCAATATATACAAAGCTACAGAGAATCATAGCGACAAACAAACCGTATATTTCTTTCCCGTCAAATTTAAAATTTTCACGTTTCATGACATTCTAAATAGTACAGGCAAATTAGCCATTTAGGGTAACAAAAATTAATAAAAAGATCATATCCGGGATTTAAGTAGATAATAACCTGGAGAATGAGATAATGCATTCTTTGCACTTCCAAGTTCCAGGAAAATTCAAAGAAATTTGGAAACATTTTTTGATTTTCGGTTTTTTTGCTCTAGCGGCCAAAATAATGAAAACAGAGAAAAAGTTTTCAACAAAAGTTGTAGCTCGTCTCTTTTTCTACAAAAAAGGTATTTACAAATTTTTGTCTTACTTAAGCCGTTTAGAAGATAAATCGAGTTTTCCACTTATAGTTTTGAGCCGCTTCGAAATGCGCGAAAAATGAAAATTCTCCGGGACTTCCGTACGACCGGGCTTATCGATCGTTAAATCTTACTATTCAGAGCCCCTAAAAAATTGAAAATAACATAAAATATAGAGATAAATCTCAGCTTTAATGCGGAACTAATGACAAAATTAATATACAAAATTTATCATAGAGAAAAAGTGTTAGAAAATGACTTAGTAAACTTTGTACAGTTGATCCACAGATTTATTCCTATCTTTGCCGGTAGTCGTTAAAATGATAATTCATTTTGTTAGTATATTCTTATATAATGGTATATTAATCCAATTAACATTTTATTGTAATTACTTTTTTTGGAAAAATATGCCATGCGATCAAAGTAGAGGGTATATTTCTCATCGATTAGTCACCTCCAAATTTTGGAGTTCAATTCGCTATATCCTAATTAATAATAATAGCATAGTCTTAATTTTTGGATTATAGGTACAATAGAACATGTTCTTTCTAGCGACTTCCGAGTTTTTCAAATGCGTGCAGTACTTTTTGAATTTGTCTACATAATTCATATACGTTCAGAAAATGCGCAATTATACAGTAAAACATATACAACTTATTTGTTTCTTCACATTCTTCAATCAGATTTTCAGAAAATATAGATTAAAGGGCGTGGAATCGAATCCATGCAGTGAATAAGCACCCATTGTTACGGGAGAAATAGGGAGGATGCATAAAACTCAAAGATATCAATAAATTAACTGTATAAAGTTTACTAAGCCGTCTTGTAACACTTTTTTCTCGATGATAAAATTTTTTATGAATTTTGGGATTAGTTTCACATTAAAGCCTAGACTTTTCTCTACATTTCAAGTTATCTTAATTTTTTTAGCGGCTCTGAATAGTAAGAATTATCGATCGATGTGTCCGATCCCACGAAACTCCCGCAGAATTCTCATTTTCCGCGCATTGAGGAGCGGCTCAAAACTATAAGTGAAAAATTGGATTTATCTCCTAAACGGCTTAAGTAAGACAAACATTTGTAAAGGCCTTTTTTGTAGAGAAAGAGACGAGCTACAACTTTTGTTGAAAACTGTTTTCTCTATTTTCATTATTTTAGCCGCTAGAGCAAGAAAACCGAAAATCAATAAGTTTTTCCAAATTTTTTTGAATTTTTCCGGAACTTGGAAGTGCAAAGAATGCATCATTCCATTCTACTGGTTATTACCTACTTAAATCCCGGAAATGATCCTTTTATTAATTTTTGCGAGGTTTTTACAAAATTTTGCCTTAATTGCCTGTACTAAAACCTATTTCAACAAAAAAAATAATTGATTTTTTTTTACGATTACTATAGTTTCGCTCCACTACGTGGATGTGGAAGTAAATGTAACCTATATAAAACCTGACTGTTTACATGCCTCTGACAACCATCCTGTATAACGAACATGGCCCAATTTCAGTAGGCTATGTATGTTCCTCCGTACTATTTAGATTTAGATACAAGTTCAAAATTCAAATTTTAACTCTAACAGAAATTATTATCGTTGTTTCGTTTTGATTATGTTAAATATTAGTAGAGTCACTTGACGATCTCACTTCGGAATAATTCTATAGCCGTTTTAAATTCAAATATTTTTAGATATTTTGATTCAAAATAGGTCAAATATGAAATATTAAAAAGGAGTAAGGGTGTTTTTTCGTTGGGGGTGAGTTTCATCCCAACTTAGGGATTAAAAAAAAAGACGGTTGGAACGTATAGATAGTCGAATTCTACCCTAAAAAGACCCTCTAAGCGTTATTCATTGATCGATTTTGTTAAAAAATAATAGGGTTCTTCCTCTAGCTAAACACCAGCTTACTGTCCAAATTTCAATACAATCGGACTTTTCGTGCTTACAAGAAACGTGACTGACTGACGGACGGACATACATACAGACGGACGGACGGACAGACGGATGGACGGACATTTTGAAAGTTGTTCAGAATTTGATCACCAACACAGTGATATAAAAATTATTTCTCTACGAGCAATATCACCGGTTTCAGAAATGTGCCGCCGATCGAATGCAATATATTTGTATTTGCGAAAAGTATTTTAGTCTCATCGTTGCCGAAATACGGTTAATGTTAGGTGCATCTGAACGTAAAAAAGATAACGCCCTTCAAACAGTCATGACTCTGGTATAACCAAACCTTTTAATGCGTACGTTGAACCAAAGTAGAGCTTTTGACAAATTTTGATATCTACAAAATTAAAAAATACAAGGACGATAAGGGCCAAATTTTGATAATTTATACAAAGAAGTGCCCGTTTTTTGGTTCCAGTAAATTCCAAATTAAACAAAGAAAATTCCAAATCATGTTTTTTGTATACGCTCAAATGTTTTTAACCGTGATGGATGCATTATTATCAAAAAGATTTTACATTTAATGTATTTTGAAAATTTTTGAAAAATGAATTATTTTGAAGTTAAATAACTTCAGGGAAGCAGGGAAGCATCTTAGCTGAACGTTATTAGAAGCAAAAGATATGGCAAAAAGCCGAGAAAAATGCTATTTTTTTATTTTTGTGATAAAGCCAGCTTAGGAGATGGAGAAGTGTATGAAGTCAAATCTTCACATTGTTTTTTTAATTGGCGCATTTAAGATGAATATAGAAAAACTGACAACCTGTATAGTTTTTTGTCCTACCTGACATTAAAGATGGTTAAGAATCCTTCAACATGCTTTTTTGGATGATTTTTAGCGTTAATTGCAAAGGAGATATGATCGAAATAAGGAACTCGGCTGGTTTAGCAAATAAATTACGATATTGCTCATTTGGCGGTAAAATCTCACAATATATTCAATTGTAAAGAAGTAATCATAATGTTTATACTTTTTAGATATTCACGTACATTTGTTATTAAGTCGTTTTGGACATCGCATGCATGTATGTATTTGTGTAAATATGTATATTACAAGCTGTTATACTTATAATTTTAAATATAACGTATATCCCTTTTATAATGGCCATATTGAGTGTGCAACATAAACTTTTTAATTTCTGACTTCACATTCGTTATCAGCGACTTCAAAAACATAAATAATATAAGTTTCATTCATTCATTCTCGGTACCTCGTTAATTATTGATTTTTTTACTTTAGGGGTGGTCCTAATAAGAAAAATTATTGCTCTTGCCCTTAAGGGGGTGACATTTTAGGAGTAAGAGCAATTATTTTTTTTTATTAGGATATAAGTTTTATGTCCTAAAATATTGGTAGTTGCAAAAAAAGTTCTATTTACTCAAAACAAACAAACTATAACTAATTTTAAAATTTTGCCTTCAGATTCGTAATCAGCGACCTCAAAAATATATGCATGCATTTTTCAATAGCCAAACTCTTAATATTTGAGTCAGTATTAAACTTTGAATTTCAAGGGTACTTTTCACCCTCTTAGGGCTAAAAGAACATCTATTCATTGTTAATATTTGATAAAGATAAATTTAAGAATCCGCAAACAAAAATTCCAAACCGCTATAGAATTAGTCCGAAGTTTGGATATTTCTTGACACCAAATGACTGTACTATAGCTATAACAATAATATATTTCACAAAAAAATCCAAAATCTTCTCTAAAGATAAATTATGAAACTGATAGCTTAGTTTTTACAGACGATCTATAAAATGAAGATTACTCTGCTATTCTGTTCAGCTGTGCTTTAAGCAGACAGCTGCCAATCATTCATTTAAAATAGCGCTTGTAATTTGAGATAAAACTAATATTACTTCAACTTACGAACTATATTACTTTACAACATCTGCAACAAATTAGTTTATTTAGTGAGAAGGCCAGTACATGATATTAGCATATTTAGTACATGAAGAAATTTTGTTGCTTAAAAAATATTTAACATTTTATTGCATACTTTTCATAAAGAAACAACTGATAACAAATTATGAACAATTATATAAAATAAAAAGTATTTTGTAGTTTTTATCCAGACTAGCAGAAGCCACACATTTTATTTAGTCATGTTTAATAGGTACTCTTTTGTTTATTATAAGATGTATGTAATTTTATACATAGGTAAGTAATGGGTATATTTATATGAAAATATTATACCTGACTATAATGAGATATACATCTCCATTATAGGGATAGACGATACATATTTTGAATGAAACTGTATATGTGTCATTGTGGTATAGCAAACGATTTTCTTCTTTAGATGGTCGATTAATTATAACACAAATGATAGAGATATCTTAAATTAACGACGAACGACGGGTAGTGAATCTCGGCTGCGTATTTATAGGGGTCCAGAAAATACTGAATACTGAACTCTCAGTAAGCAAATGTATATGTAAAGACGCGTTCACATTATTCGTACTTGAACTTGGGCTCAAGTTCCTAGCTCACACTCCGCAGATTGCGAATGAACTGTCCAACGTTGATTCGCTAATTGGATAGTCAATCTCCTAATATCTGAGTCTTTATGCTTATGATTGTCGATGATTCGACACATTTTTGTACTATTAATAACTTGAGGAACACAATTTTTAGAATAAAATAAAATATAAAATATTGATTGCCCCGGAATTTTCTTCTGATAACTTTGCAAACTGCAAGAAAATTATCATAATTAAGTATTCATTATATTTTATCCTCAAATTTCTGGAAGATCTTAATTTAACGATTTCAAACTTGAACTGCTATAGACGTTATACGTAAACTCAGCGACAGTACAAATGAATTTGATAAATATATCGTTATAGTTCGTCTCATCACTATTTCATTAGTTTATATAGGCGTTGGAATTCATTGTCTGCCTATTTGAAACAGCCTGTAATATAAACTGAATAAAGAAAGATAAGACACACTATATGTCGGTGTTTTTTCTTGATCAGAATTATAAATGTGAACATTATATTCTTCGCCGAATTATTAAGGTTTGTATTAGTGTTGAAGATTCAATAAGACTCTCATCTCATCGTAGGTTTTTGAAAACAAGTTAATATTTTCGATATAATTGCTCCATGTTTAAATTTGATTATCTCCCGGTGAAGATTGGTTGCTGAAACACTCGTTAGTATAATAGCAGTTAGTAGTTTTATTTCTATGGAATGTAATCAATGACCTTCAGGTAATTTTTTAAATTAATATATTTAATATATTTTTATTTGCTAAATCGATTTATTTCAAAAACAATACGGCTCTTCTATCGGCTATAGAAAGAGACATCCGATAGGGATATATCTATTATTTTTGCTCATAACTTTTATATCTTAGTACATATATTTTAAAAATCTATAAGAGTACCTAAGTAAAACTATAACAAGACTATTACTATGAATTTTCAATCAATAATTTCAGTGGTTTGCAAAATAGCTAGATTTAAAACTACGAAATAGGGACATAATTCTTAAATTTAAATCTAGCTATTTTGCAAACCGCTGAAATTATTGAGTGAAAATTCATAGTAACAGTCTTGTTATGGTTCTACTTAGGTACTCTTATAATTTTAATAAATATGCGTACTAAGAAAAAAAAGTTATGGTCAAAAATAATAAATATTTCCCTATTGGAGGTCTCTTTCTAGGGAATGGCCACCTTAAGTTACGGTGCCTACAAAGAAACTAAACTAACATAATATGTAGAATAGACGGCTATTCAAAACTCGACTAACACAAGAATATTATATTTTTTTCGATCGATATTTACAGTCTTATAAATGTACCTATAAATGCAATAATAGGTATAGTCGTATTTACGATGAGTATACTAATATGTAATTAAAACTTAGCAGATTTGTGTAGGTGTATCCCTTGAGTAGTGCCCTAGTGGCACCGCCACTGGAAATATGGTGTCAAAATTCAGTTTTTTCACTAGATCTTATTCTTGGTGCATATACAATAAAAATATTTGTTAAAAATTGTAGAATATTAAATAAATAGCATAACTCTTGTCTGAAACTTTTACCTCAAATCTATAGTTTACGAGTTACAGTGAATGATACCTATTGTATTTCTATTATCGACAAACAATAAACACGCTCCGTTTTCACCCAAAATTTTGGCGATTGTCGATCCATCGATAATTAATTCATTATAAGGTCCTTTTGCCATCCTCATTAACTGATTTAAAGATAATTAAATAATAATAAGAATTAAAAATAGTTACACCCGTAACATTAAAATATTTACTAAAAACACAAATTCACTGTATTGTAGACCTCTTTGTATGATTTTAAAATGAAAACAATATATTATAACTAAGAAGTTTCTTATATTATACGTCGTTAAATGTAGTAGATCCAAGTGTCAGTAAAAGTTTCCAATGCGCTATTTCAATTTCCCTTTATGCACATCCCCATACATACGAGGTTGGCCTTAAATACATACAGCTATTTATCAACTATTCTTCGAATGACAAGTTTTATATTTTATTTAAGTTGGTGCTATTGTGAACAGCGATTCGTGCTGCCATATTTATACAATTGTCACGTTATATTGGTATCATAAATATAAATAAATAGTTCGTCACGAAGTTATATAGATTGAATAGATATTTCTTTTATTGCACTTGAGATTTGTTTTAAATACCAGCGTTTGTATACGCAATTCTGTGAACCAAAAAGGTTTCTATTTTAGCCACCTTCAACTTTGATTTATGATTTTTTTGTAGAATATTTTTAAATGATTTTCCAGTTTTTGGTTATTTATTGACTTTTAGCGAGAACAATAATAATGGCACTTGGCTCATCATTCAGCGGTAGAAATATAACTATAGTCTATTAGGAAATGAAGGAGAGCAATAAAAGCTCGTTATAATTGCAATATTGCAAAAACACAGTCAGTCAGCTTATTGGTAATTTCTTTTTATTATATAGTACAGTATAGCTGCATTCATGTGGTTGTGTTTTTATGGATTTGATTATATAATTAGCATTTACTACTTTTGTTCATCTTCAAATGGAGTATAGCTGTTCATTCTGAAAGAAATTTTGAGCAATTTGGAAGTACATAAAAATAAACCAACTTTTATATGATCTACAAGGCAATTTAGCCCTAATCATTTAGCGATGGCCAGAAAAACAATCTAGATTTTAATAAGTATAGATATTTTGCTGAGTAAAGCCAAAAGTGCACGCATCCACAAGTTGTTTTATACAATAGGTATTATACATCAAACATTTTGAAAACTGCTAATTCTGAAAAAAACATTTTCAGATAATACTTGGGTTTGCTATATTTACCCATGCAAATTCTCACATACTAGGGACTTAACCTAATGTAATGCTAACGCAGTAAAAAGTTAGAGCTAGTTAAAAAAAATATTAGTTTTCTTATTTCAATTTTAATTTTAAATTTTGCACTCCTCTTTGGCGAGGAAACTTTACTGATTCCCTGGCATTATACCAAGGACTGCTGCTCTGTTGGAGCTCGTTCGTTCCAGGTTATTGGGAACCTTTCTGGCGACGATGGTCATATCTTCTCTAACAGATCAGATTTCAGATCTTAACAAGGGATCACACAGACTCTTACTTCTTTCTTAGAATATGCGTCGTTCCCAGTTGTGTGAACTTCACCAGGCAGTTGTTGCAGACTCCGGTTATGGCCCTTCTTAACAGTTCCAAGGGCCCCTACAATTACTGACACGACTATGGTCTTTGCATTCCATATCCTGCTTACTTCTATTTGGAGGACTTTGTACTTGCTCAACTTCTCAGTTTGCTTTGGGATGAACACATCGATCAGCAAACAGGATTTATCCTTATTATGTACGACGATGTCTGGTCGATTCGTGCGAATTTACCCGTCGGTTATAGTGTAAACAACTTATTTAGGAGTTTGCTCGTAATATTTGTGCGATACCGGTATATTGAATTGTTACCACATGACCCAGTGGAGGTAACTGGCTACTCGGTTGTGTCGGTGTGTATTCCGAAGGTGCCAGAACAGTACATCCCTCTACCAAGTGACTTACATGTTCCTTTGCCAGACCGCACATCCTGCACGAGCTGTCAACAGGCTGTCTCAGGATCATCCATTGGAGGTATCTGGTATATAGCACTTGCTCATGCGCTGTCACTATTAAACTTTCCGGTTCTCCTCTGAAGTCCGAGTTACTCCACCACTTTGTAGACGCCACCTTGTCCACTGCTGATAGGTCAAGGTCGCGCAAGAATTGTCCATGCATCGGCTTTGCGCACAGTACTTCTATTTTCCTCCTTTCAATGCTCATTATTTTTTTTTGTATCCGGTGCTCATCTACCTTCGGATGAATTCCGTCCATTGTTAAGATTTTCCTTGCCTTCCTGTCCATTTTTACGATGTCGCTTCGGAGTCACAACTATGTTGGAGCCCGTTCCAACTTATTAGGCCCTTTTGGAGACGGTGATCATGTCTCTTACAACAAATCAGTTGTATCAGAGTCCACATCTCAACAAGGGATCACAGAGACTCCTACTCCAGGATTTTCCGTAGAATGTGCGCCGTTACCAATAGTGCGATCGTCTGCACTTCTTGCGCACTCGATTGACTAGGCTGTTGTTGCAGACTCCAATCATGGCCCTTCTTAACAGTTCTAAGGGCCCCTACAACTACACTTCTATTTGGAGGTCTTCGTACTTGCTCAACTTCTCAGTTTCCTTAAGCATCACGTTGACGTCATTCGGAATGGATACATCGATCAGCAAAGAGAAATTTTCTTTTTTATTATCTCCCACGATGTCCGGTCGATTCGCACGAATTTTCCTGTCAGTTATAATAGATACGTCCCACGTAAGTGAGACATCATTGGTGTTGACATCTTTTTCAGTTGTGTGCTCATAATATTTTTGCGGCACTGGTACATCGGACACATAACCCAGTAGAGATAACTGGCCACCCTGCTGTGTCGGTGAGTATTCTGATGATGTCAAAGCAGTACATTCCGCCACCAAATGACTAACATGCTCCTCTGCCAGATCGCACATCCCTCACTTACTGTCAACTGGTCATTCCCTGGTGGTATGTGGGTAATTAGCTCTTGGTCACGCGCTGCTACTATGGAACTTTCTGTTTCTCCTTTCAAGCCCCAGTCACTTTACCACTTTGCAGACGCTTCCTAGTCCACTGCTGATCTCGGAAGAATTGTCAATGTATTTTATTTTCTTCTTGGCGTCCTCATCAGTGGTTTCGGTTCCCAGATATTCTTCTTGGATTTTACGAACTTCCTTCTGAATAAGGTGCAAGTTTTTCTCCTGATCATGTTCTTTAACTAGTCGTGTAAATGTGTCCTTTTCCTGTCGGATAAACATTCTCAGTCCACGATAGAATTATAATCAGATTCCAACTCTATTAATCCACAGCCGTGTCCTTTCTCTTTATGTATAACCTGTGCATATTTGCCTTCGGATGATGAATTTCGCCCGTTGTTAAGATCTTTCTCGGCTCTCTGTCCATTTTCGAAGCTAATCGACAATTCAAAACTTTTAAACGTTATCTGTATATTTAATTTTATGTGACTACCGGTTAAGAGGCAAGCATCTTTCACCCTAAAGTGCCAAATTCCTATCATAAAACTATTTTTGGATGAGAAAATTGAACTAAATAAATTCGGATGTGTACGTTGTCTCCAAATGTGTACTCTGCTTCTGCACAAGATCTCTTTTGGAATAAAAGCAGGTGTTATTACTAGGTTTTCCTTCCAGGAATAATGTCAACTACATTCCAAATATTGTTTTACTCCATCGAATTATGAGAAATTCTCCATACTTTTAATGGCGATATACAGGGTGATCACTCTAAAAAAAGAATTAATTAAGAAACTATGACGGAAAATAATATTTAGAATGTAGTTGTCACTATCAACAAGAGAAGAATCTTATATATTTTTATACAATTGTCAAAAAAAATCTACTACAAATTTAGTGAGAAATATTTTTATTTATTTCACTTTATTTCATCTCAATCGTCTTATTTATTTATATTAACTTCCTTGCGAGGTTTAGCTATTGCTATTCCACCACTCAACCAGGACACATACATATAGGCATCAGCACAACAACCATTCCCTGCGATATTGTAATTAACGCAGTTGAGATTCGAACTCAGGAAAGATAATGGCGATTGAACATGTTGTGCCACTCAACAGTGATCTGGAATACTGCTACCGTGTCTAACAATTAAAACGAAAAAATGTAACAGAAAACAATACAATTAGACATGTAGTTAGTATAATTATCAAGAGAGAAATTTGCTACAATTTTACACATCACTTTTTTAGCCAATCAGAAGTTGGTTCTTGGTTTCGTTACAATGGAAACCCAAAAAATTTCCGGAAATTTTTATCCTCACTGAGCAACATTAATAAGTGGCTTTTACATAAAAATACATATTGCTTAATGTCCGGACATTTTTCTACGTTCATGAAATATTTTAAGAACATTTTCAAAATATTCCGAAAATAATTTAAGCACTAGGAATATTATAAGTGGAAATATGCAGCTAGGTTATTCTAAAAAATAATGAACCAAGAAACAAGGAAAATGCTATTTGGATTATGGTTGTTACTATTGCCAGGAAGAAACAATTTTAATTAAAAGAATGTATAGGATGATCATTGGTCATCTAACGGAGAAAATAATGATAAATATAGAAATAGATTTTAAATAGGATAGTTTTATGTAAATACCTTTGCAGATTAACACAGTTTCGTAATTACTTCTTGGGATAACCACCATATCTGTTTTTAATTAAAAGTTTAGCAAGTTTTTTCCTTGACAGTTGTGCTAACTACTAATGAGAAATATTTATCCTCCGTCACATTCTTCCTTTAATTATTTCTTTAAAAGTGTCGATTGATAATCGTATTAACTATATTCCAAATATTATTGTCATCTGCCACATTTTTTTCATTAATTTTTTTCCATTAATTCTATTAGGATGTTCACTCTATATATTTTCATTGAAAGTATATCCCCATTTCTTCATTGCTAATAGCTTAAACTATCCACCAAATATTATTTGTCTCTGTCAAATGGCTTTGTAGATGTAGTGTCAACAGACAGACGTACAGACAACTGGCCGACAAACAGACAAATAAACTAACGGAATTGAAAGACATAGTAAAGGAAATGTACTATCCAGGAGAATCTAGCTGATGTGTCATTCAGCGTGTACTATCGTGAAATTCGGCAATATAACAATAAAATATCTAAATTTAAAAAATGTCCTAAAATAAAACAAATCCCCTCTTAATCTCTCCTTCAATCTTCCATAATTAATTTTGATGCGTGGACTTCAGTTTCAAATTACCTCGAATATATTTTGATATAAGCGCCTTCTTGGCATGGCTGTCATTGTTTAACTATTTTATAAGCAATTGTGTTTAAATTATATATACGTAAAACACCTACACGGGGACATTCCTAACTTAATCTTGGTCATTCATCTCTGAGAATACTATAAGCATATGTATATATGTTAGGGTAGCCAGGTAAAACTGGTGAAATGTGATACGTTCGGCTACCAGAATCATGAAACCACTCTTAATAGATTTGCTCATTTTTTATAATACTTATAACTTAAGCGAATGGGTCTAAGTAATTTATGGGACTCATCAATGATTATTTATGTTGAACAAATAAATCAACAATTTTGTGAACAAATAATAAGAAATTGTATCAATGGATATTTTAAATACATTTGTGTATAATATAGAGTGTAATATCATTCTTACATAATTATATGTAAATGTTAGGTTTAAACTGTGTATAATATACTGTGTGCCACAGAAAATGAAACACCAATTTAAACAAAAGATATTTTGACATTTGAAAGTATATGGATTTACAGCAAATGATTTTGTATTTTTCTTAATACCTATATATAAATAGTTAAAAGTGACTTTGTTTACAAAACACATATCTGATAATTTTGAAGACATACCTCAATCAATTCTTCTGGAGGACATACAAAACAATTAACATAATGAACTAAGAGCTAAAAAAATAGTGACTTGCTGGAATTAATTTATTATTTGTCTATTTCTGACGATTAAAACTATTTCAACATTTTCTTAACACTCTTAACACTAAGGAGTCGAGTTCCTTAGTGTATTCGGTTGAACATAAAGTGTATTGTTCTGAAATATCCTGAATTTAGTATGTCATTACATCATAGGTTGGTGCCCATAGGCATTGTCGCATCTGAGTATGAGCACTCAATTGAAATGCCGAGGACTCCAATAGATGACCTAAAAAAAATTAGCCATTGTAACTATTTTAATAAATATCTTAATAAAATCGCGCTAAAAATTAGGTTCATTATGATTGAAAAGTACAAAAAAATAATTATAAAATAAGAACGACCAATTATGTCTTGCAGCATGGTTCTGGACATAAGCTCGACACGTATTAATGAGACCTTTGAGTAGTTTCCATAATCATCAAAACACTCTAATACTAACACACGACGCGCGTTTTGGTAATTACGTTGGCATCATCAGAGATGATTAAAACTGAAATTTTAACAATCGTCCTCCTATAATGTTAAAGTTGTTAGAGACACAACCGTCTAGAGTTAGTATTCGAGTGTTTTGTTAAAGTATTTTGGTGTTTGTGAAAACTACTGCAGAGGTAGCGTCGCGCCGAAGGTTCCAGCTACCCTGGACGCATAAATGACATTCTTTTTTGCGCTACTAACGTTGGTAGATGTTCTGGTATATTTGAAATTCGAACGACATCTTGAGGTTAATTTAAATTTAAAAACTATTTTATATTATGAATATTGATCTTCAATTGAATGTTATTATATTGATTGTATACAAATATAACAAAAAATATTAATAAAACATAACAGAAAACGATGGAACACAAACTCGCAAACGTATCAAAAGAGATCTATAAAACATCATAGAAGGTAAAGGAACACAAACTGACTCGATTTGACCCCAATGGATTTTATCACATCATGCTGTATGCAGATGTACAAAAAATTATCGATAAATACAAACTGGCCTGATTTGACCCGAATCGATCTATTTTCATCGACACATCCGAAATTATCAAATTTAAAGAATATCGAAACATACCATGGAAAGCAGTGGAACATGTTTTTAATTATTTCTTTTTTAATTTCTCAAAGCCTCATTATGGCAAAACAAAAAGGCCATTAGGACAATGGTGGCATGCAAATTCTGCTAAGAGGAAGAGGAATCTGCAGTCCATATGCTATGCCATTGTGAAAGCCTAGCTACTCCAATTACTTGACGAGGATAAACCAGGAGCTGATAGTCCTAATATAAGGAAAAATGGAACAGGAGCGCCACAATAGATCAACAGGGGTTCACGGTGGTCAAGGCTAACCAGGCAACTCCTCGTCTTCAAATTTACTTTTTGCTACTAACTTTTTGGAAATAACTCTGTTCTAACAAAGGATACCTTTTTGAAATTAATTTGAAATGCCTTTGCGCTCTGAAATTACTATTGAAAATTGAAAATACATCTCCATTAGTTGGTTTTTACATGGATAACACTCTACAGGTCACAATATTTAACGGATCCACTTGATTCTTTTTAATTGCTTCGTCTGCTATCAGAATAAAACCCTAAAACATAAGCAATAAATGAAATTTGATTAAATTTTTAGTGACCAAAAAGTACAAGTTAATCTCAATAAAAAGTTGATACTTTTATGGAAATTAAGAAAATAGTTATTTTCGCAACAAGTGTGTAAAGTGATATTCTTTCACAATTGAGAATTTTGTCGAAAATTTCACACGTCACTTTTTTAGCCAACCAGAAGTTGGTTCTTGATTTCGTTACCATAACAACTCAAAATTTTCCTGAAATTTTTATCCTTCCTGAGCGAAATTAATAAGTGGAGATTTTTCTGTCAAATTTAACATCTGATTTTACATAAAAATGCATATTTAGGTGTGAAATTTTCTTACCGAGTCCCCCGCGTGCATAAATTAATTGCAGCAAATAATTCAAGCACTTGGGAGATTACAAGTGACAATCCCATCAGTGAAAGAAAAGGCACTTTACGAACGAGTTGCCTGCAAAAAATTTCCACAAGTGTGTAAAGTGATATTTTTTCACGATTGGGAATTTTGTCGACAATTCCATCAGTAAAAAAAGGCACTTTACGAATGAGTTGCATAGAAAAAAATCGGTAAAGGTATTTACACAGAACTTCCCTCGTTATTTGCGCATGAGGTCGCTCTAAAAAATTTTTAATTACGAAATGACATTGGGAATAATAATCGGAATATAGTTATTGCTATTGTTACAAAGAAAACCTGATAACTTTTGGTCAAGAAAATATACAGAGTTCTCATCCAACAGCAAAAGTTCAATACTAAATAGCAGGTGCCACATATGGCAGGCTTGCGCAAATACCTTTACAAATGTCCACCATGACTGAATTATTTCTTGGGATGACCACCCTGTACATTTTTCAATAAAAGAATAATAGGTGCATATGCCAGATATTATTGCCATCCGTCACATCAATCCAACATTCGCGTAATGGAGTGGAAGTATAGTGGTGGTTAAAAAATTTCATTTTTATTTTAATTTTTCAAAAATGTTAAAAAAAAAATTAAAATTTTTTTCTTCTGAAATAGGTTTAAAATGTCAAACGTAGAAATTTTAAATTTGAGCAAAAAGGAAAGTTTCCGTCTATTCTATAATAGTGGTAAAAGAAGTTTAAGATTTAAAAATTACATATTTTTTTTAAATAGGTTTAGAATGTCATGAAACGTGAAACTTTTAAATTTGAGTAAAAAAAGTTTCCATCTATACTAGTGTTAATTTTTTTTCCAAACTGGTAACAAAATGTTGCAAACATTTTTTTTCCGAAATTGGTTTGGAATGTCATGAAACGTGGAAATTTTAAATTTGAGCAAACCAAATTTTTCGTCTATTCTGTAGTAGTGATAAATAGATTAAAAATTTTTTCAAATTTTTTAAAAATTTTTCAAAAACATTTTTAAATTTGTTTGAATAGTTTTAGAATGCCATGGAAACGTGGATAGTTTAAATCTGAACAAAGAAAAAAAATTCTATCTTAGTGGTAAATTTTTTAAAAAATAGTAAACAAAATTTCTAATTTTTCTTTTAAATAGATTTAGAACGCTATGAAACGAGGAAATTTTAAATTTGACGAAATGAAAAAAAAAATCCATCTATTTTAGTGGTAAAAAAAATTTCAAATATGTTGGTAAAAAAAAATTTCAAAAAATTCTCAATTTTTTTTTTTCTGAATCAGGCTTAGAATGCCATGAAACGTGGAAATTTTAAATTTGAAGAAAAAAAAATGATCATTTTAGTAGAAAAAAATTTTTCAAAAATGTTGGTAAAAAAAAAATAATTTTTTTTTAATAGTTTTAGAATGCCATGAAACGAAGAAATTTTAAATTTGAGCAAAAAAAAATTTTTCCATCTTGGTAAAAAATTTTTCAAAAATGTTGGTGAAAAAAAATTTCAATTTTTTTTTTTTTCAGAAATAGGTATAGCGTGTCATGAAACGTGGAAATTTTAAATTTGAACAAAAAAAATTTTTTTTTATCTTTGTAAAAATTTTTTCAAAAATGGTGAAAAAAATTTTCAAAAATTTTTTTTTCCAGAAATAGGATTAGCGCGTCATGAAACGTGGAAATTTTAAATTTGAGCGGAAAAAAAATGTTTTCACTATTTATTCCGTTTAGACGGTCCACCCTGTATATTTTCCAGTGAAATTTCTACCATTTCTGCGCTGACAGTAGCGTCAACTACCTGCCAAATTTGACTGCTCTCCGTCAAGTAGTTTTTTAGTAAATGCACCAACAGACAGACAGACAGACAGACAGACAGACAGACAGACAGACAGACAGACAGACAGACCGACAGACAGACAGACAGACTGACGGAATTGAAAAACCTATATTTTCGTAATCTCCGTATTCTGAAACGTCAGAATCCGTAAAAATCTCGGAGGGTGAATTTTTCTCGAATACAATACTTCCCTTCGGTATGCGAGGGAAGTAAAATGTCTACTACCGAAATGATTACCAAGGAATATATGTACAATTAGGTGTTTTCACAAATTTTAAATTTACTTTCACTGTGAAGATAATGCTTTATTATAGTTAAAAACACTTGAATTTTGAGAAACAGTTGAATAATACCTTAAAATAAACCATTTTAATTTTGTATTGAAATTTTTTCGCCAAAAACACTACATCAATTCACTACGCACTCATGACGTCATCAGTTATATTGTCAGTGTCATTTTGTGTTATAAACACGTTATTTTGTAGATACATTTTCTAAAGTAGCTTTTACAAATCCCTTATTAGGTAGGCGTTACTTATTTAATCACATGTAAAACGCAAATAAAGTGAATACAGTGTTGTGTTTAACAATTTTTAAACGCGATTTAAGACTCTAATATAACCGATGACGCCACCGCGTGTTTTGCGTACTCGTTCAATTACTAAAACTTTATGTTATTTATTTGTTGAAATTTTAATTTGATGAACAACAATGCTGTTTACATATCAATAAGTGCCTTAGTATAACAAGTACTTCATTTTAATAATATGAAAAAAGCAAATTTGCACATAGTGAAAACACCTAATTTAGACAATCTACTTTATTCACTAGCGCGTAAAGAATGTACTTTTTGAACTAGTATCGCACTTTATGACAATAAAATTGTGTGTAAGTACTTTACGCACGGTAATAACAAAAATGGTTTAATGCATTTCGTGGCACTCATATCTTAGAGATACCATTACGACATTACGAAATGTTTACAAGTGAACTATTTTAATTTCCTTGTGCTACAAAAAATGTATGTATTTATTTATTTATCTCTATTCAGATAATACTGAATATACTATATTTTCAAAGTTTAATATAACTCCGTATATTATAAAGTATTAGTAATGCACCATATTATAAAATTTGTAACATGGCGACAGCAGCTGGTATATTTCAATCAGCCAACCATAGTAAACCCTATCAAACCCTTGAACTGATTTAACATAAAGCGATTATGTTGATTTTAACTTAATCCGCCATTATATTTGCTACACTGCCCCATTCCCTGTACAAAATCGTACAATGATGATATCCCTAATCCTAGACAATTGACAGTTTCAACTTACAATAAACATCAGAAAATCTGCTAACAATGACAGTTGACGGTATCATCCTATAAGTTTATAAAAAATAGCGGATACGGGTATTTTACGGGCTAAGGATACGACCAAATGAATCACGATACAGTTTTTATAAAAAATGGGTCTTTTGTATCCCATGAATGAAAATTGTAAGAAGGAGGCGGACATAAACCGCAGTTCTCAATATATCAAATTACCAGTATAGTGCAGTGGTTTGATTTCATAGCCTTTTATGTAATTATCTCAATTTCTAATACCCAACTTTAGTTTGAATAGGTTTACGTATATCTATATATACTTTTGAAATGCATATAAGTATTTTTACTTAATTTTCACCATTTTAGTTTTAGTGCGAAAACATATAGCTGTCAAAAATTTAAGTCAGCATTTTTAGAGAATGGTCGGTGTTCCAGAAGTACTTTGCACCTATACAAAAATTATAAATATTCATTTTCATTGAGCTACGTTATAGACCATATAGGAAGTACATTTGCTATAATTTACTTTTAATCATAGGCGGGTTTTGGGAACTAATTTGAAATGTTTAAGTAGAATGTCGTACTCACTTCCAAATGCTTGGACGAATGAATTAACTCTTCTTCCAAATATTCCTTTCCTTCTTAGGGAGCCTATATTTCAAGTAAGTTGTTACTACCACATCCATGTAGTGGATTGGAAGTATAGTAGGTAATCGTAAAAAAAAATTTCATTTTTTTTTTCTTTTGAAGTAGGTTTAGAATGCCATGAAACGTCGAGATTTAAAATTTTAGCGAAAAAAGAGTTATCTGTCTGTCGGTCTGTCTGTCTAACTTTTATTTTGTCCTGGATTGTTTTTTGAACATATCCGTTAAAGGGTTGGGGGTAAATAGGTGGAAATAAGTAAAGCAAGCTGGTAAGAGTACAGAAACTTGAAAGTAGGTGTATGTACTAGAAGCCAAGGCCATAAAACTTTTTATGTTATTTTCCATCCCCCCACCACCCCTGCACTCTATTATTAAAGGGGTTGATAAAATGACATTGAAGTATTCACTTGAAATTTGGTATTCGTATATATCATAATGACATCCGGAACTAGATTATATTTTGGGATTATTCCGTAGAAGGGTTGGGGGTTAAATATGGGTAAATAGGGGAAAATAAGTAAAGCAAGCTGTAAGTGTACAGAAACTTGAAATTCGGTGTATGTACTAGAAGCCAAGGCCTCAGATTTTTGTATAATATTTCTCAACCCACACCACCCTTAGTCCATTATTAAAGGAGTTGATAAAATAAAATTGATATTCACTTAAAATTTGGTACATGTATGTATTATAACGACATCTGGAACTAGATTATATTTTGGGATTATTCCGGGTGGGGGGTTAAATAGGGGTAGATAGGGAAAAATAGGTAAGACGGATGAAAAATCTGGATGTGGATGTAGTGATTCCTTAGGCAGCGTTTTTTTTTTGTAATTTTTGAGATATTTAAATTTAAGTATATTTTTATGTGATTAAAAAAATGATAAAACGATAAAAGCAAAATTGCTGCTTAAGAAATCACTACTTTCACATCCAGATTTCCCATTCAACTCTCTATAAACGAAAACATATTGATACACTACTTGCAGTCCATTATGTGAAAATAATAGGTCATAGAAATTTAATAATATAATATTTGAAATGGTCTATGCGCTACAAGGTTAATGGTGGTGGCAGATGCCAAAAAATACTTTTGTTCTCATACGCACACAAATCATAATTTTATTTTGTTAACTTCTTCGATAATGAAGTGGGAATGCTGGAGGTGGTGGTGAGGGTGACAGATATCATAAAAATAATTGTGTCCTCGGTTTGTAGTATATACATCAAATTCCAAGTGTCTGGACTCTTACTAGCTTACTTTACTTATATACCCTTATTTACTCGCCAACCCTTTAACGGAATGGGCTCAAAATATAATATAGTTCCACACCTCGTTATAATACATACGTGTACCAAATATCAACTCAATGTTTTAATTTTAATTTTTAACTTCTTTAATAATGGAGTGGGGTGGTTGTTATGGTGGCATTTATGTCATAAAGAACTTCAGACCTTGGCTTCTAGTATATTAGAAATCCCAATTTGTGGACTTCTATTAGCTTCTTTTACTTATTTTTTCCTATTTACCCCTGTTAACCCCTAACCGTTCAACGGAATCAGGTTAAAATATAATCTATCCAGATGTCGTTATAATACCGAATACCAAATTTCAAGTGAATATCCTCCTATTTATTTATATTTACGTTCTGGCGGAGCTTGGCTGTAACTATTCCATTACTCAATCAGGACACGTACACTTAGACACAACAACCATTCCCTGCGATATTGCCGTCTACCGCAGCTGAGACTCGAATTTAGGAGAGATAACAGCGACTTGACATGTTGTGCCACTCAACAGCGGTCTAGCCTACTGCTACCGTCTCGATAATACATTAAGAACGTCACTAAACATCCGTACCCTGGCCAAGATTCGAACTCGGGACTCCTTGGTCGCACGTAAGCACTGCACCATTCAATTTTATTTGTTTAACACCTTTAATGATCGAGTGAGGTGTGGGGAGCAGAAGTCATCAAAAAATTTGAGGCCTTGACTTCTTGTATACCGGGTATACAACAATATTTTGGTTTTTGTATTTAAAAATTTGGTTTTTGGCACAAATAAATTAGACAATAATAGGCTACTTTTAGACTAACAGGAATGAAAATATCACTTCCGGTTGAATCGGAAGTGACATCAACTATTTTTTCTTAAATAAAATGAATATATATTTTTTATGGTTTCTCATTAAGCACAGATTTCTAGGTGCAACAGTTTTTTCGGATGTAAAAAATTCCAAAAAATAAGTGAGATCCGAACAACTTTTTAATTTTTTCAAAATGGGCGCGTCAGATGAATGCGATGTAAGAAAATTACTAAGTAGGCTATGGAAATTATTAGTAAGGTTGTAGACTTGTCTGTAAAGCAGAAAATAGTTGTTTGAATTACTGATAGGTACCAGTATTTTTAGTTTTTTTTTTTTCAAAAAAACGGAATTTCATTTTCATTTTAATTTCTGTAGAGGTCCTATGGAATTTTTTTAATGGAACTGTGCTATTTCTTTTATTAATCAGAAATAATGATTCATAAGCTATAATTTTTTCGCCATTAATCATTTCTTAACGATATCCTTCGTAATAATAGAATTATTTTTAAAAAGTAAACACAAATTAAACAAGAAATAATTTTAATAGATATAACGTTACAACCATGGATAAATTACCAAGAATAACAAAACTATTTAAAATCTAAATTATAATAAACCTTTATAAAAATTGTTCAAACTGTTCACAGTTATGATTAATACACAGAGTAGTGCGACTTATCGTTGCACGTCTAATATTCTGTAATTGTTGAGGTGTTATTTGTGCAATTTCGTGTCGAACTCTTTCTTCCAGATCTTGCCTTGTGGTTGGAGTAGTCATGTAGACTCTATTTTTCAAATGCGCCCAAATAAAAAAATCGAGTGGGGTTAAGTCAGGCGACCTTGCAGGCCATGTGACTGAACCATGGGTCCAAATCCAACGATCTGGAAATAATTGATTTAAGTAATCCCTATCGATAATAGCATTGTGTGGTCCAGCCCCGTCTTGTTGGAAATAAACCTCGTCAATATTGGTATTGGTAATTTGATTAATCTGTGGAACTATTATATTTTGGAGAAATTCTAGATATCTTGGTCCAGTTGGAGTTTCGTTAAAAATTATTAGACCTATGATATAGTCGCCCAGTACGCCTGACCAAACATTGAAGCCAAACCGCTCCTGAAACCGCCCCTGTCTCATAATGTGAGGATTATCAATTGTCCAATATCGAGTGTTGTTTCGATTAAATAACCCAAGGTTTGTAAATTTCGATTCATCAGTGAACAAAATGTTTTTGATAAAATTCTCATTTCTTAATTGGCGTAACTGTAACCAATTACAAAAGGTTATTCTTCGTTGATAATCATTCTCATACAAAAATCGATGCATTTGATATATATTTATAAGAACGATAGCCGTGTTTCTTTAAAAATTTTCTGGCTCATTCTTTGGAAACTGGTAATTCATGTTCAATTTGTCTTATCGAAATGGTTGGGTCAACATGCACTAAGGCTAATACATTAATTTCCGTTTCTTCATCCACAATAAATCTTTCTTCAATTTCTACATTAGGTTCAGTTCTAAATTGTTGCTCCAACCGGGCGAAATAGTTTCTTGGAGGTTGTCTTCTTTCTGGATATCTCCGTCCATACAGACTTTGTGCTCTAGTTGCATTACGTCGAATCTCTCCATAAATAATGATCATGTCAACTTTTTCATCTCTTGAATAATTTTCAGCCATTTTATATTAATTTTCTTGTTTATAACAACTTTAATACACTTGCTTCAGAAAATTAGTGAGTAAGTCAAGACTAATTCAATTGTTGCGAATGTCTGTGATTTTCATGGCTATCTGCAATTTTGGATTTAAATGTAGATAGGTACCTTATTAAAATGATTTGTTGGCGCTTACTTTTTAAAATACTTCTATTATTACGAAGGATATCGTTAAGAAATTATTAATGGCGAAAAAATTGTAGTTTATGAATCATTATTTCTGATTAATAAAGGAAATAGCACAGTTCCATTAAAAAAAATTCCATAGGACCCCTACGGAAATGAAAATGAAATTCCGTTTTTTCGAAAAAAAACTAAAAATACTGGTACCGATCAGTAATTCAAACAACTATTTTCTTCTTTACAGACAAGTCTACAACTTTACTAATAATTTGAAAAAATTAAAAAATTGTTCGTATCTCACTTACTTTTTGGAATTTTTTACATCTGAGAAAACTGTTGCACTTAGAATTATTTAAATACAAAAACAACCAAAATATTGGGGGCATACATTGACTCGTGGCCACCCGGTATACACCAAATCCAAAGTTTCTTTACTCTTACTAGCTTGTTTTATTTATTTTTCCCTATTTATCCCTATTAACCCCTTATCCCTATTAAACCCCAACCCCTTAACGGGTCGTTATAATACATACGTGTACCAACTTCCAAGTATATATCTCAGTTTTATTTTATTAAGCTCTTTAATAGTGGTGGTGAGGTTAGCAGTTGTCATAAAAAAATTGAGACATTGGCTTCTGGTATATAGATCAAATCCTAAGTTTCTGGACTCTCACTGGTTTGATTTACTAATTTTCCCTATTTACCTCTATTTACCCCCAACCCTTCAATTGATCATAGAATTTTAATAATATACTATTTGAAATCGTCTGCCCCGATGTAATAAAGGAAGTGGTTGATGTCCAAAATTTTTTTTTGTTCTCATAGACATACAAAAATACAATTTTATTCTGATAATTCTTTTAATAATGGAATGGTGATGTTGGAGTGGCAGATGTCTTAAAGAAAATTGAGACCTAGTTGACTTCTAGTATATACACAAAATCCCAAGTGTCTGCACCCTTACTAGTTTGTTTTAGTTATTTACCCCTATTTCCCCCCATCCCTTCAACAGAATAAGCTCAAAATATAATCTAGTTCCAAATAAAATTGTTATAAATATCTTAATTTTATTTTGTTATGGTGGCGTATGTCATAGAGAAACTTGAGACCCTGGCCTCTAGTATATACATCAAATCCCAAGTTTCTGGACACTAGCTTTCTTCACTTATTTTCTACTTTTTCTCATCTATCTGGTCGGTATAAAAAGTGTCAGCTCCTTTGACGGTGCAGCAAAGGTCAAAGACTTCGACACTTTTTATACCGACAGTAAGTCTGCAGTTAACTAGTTACCTATACCAAACAAATAATGGAATGGGGGTGGAAGTGGTAAAAACAAAGCGGACTTGGCTTCTAGTATATGTACGAAATCCCTAGATTTTGGACTTTTATTACTGTTTTACTTATTTTCCTTGTTTTACCCCTATTTATCCCCTAAACCCTTCAACGAAATCATCTAAAAATATAAATTGGTTCCATATGTCGTTATAATACCCATGTGTATCAAATTTCAATGAATATCTCAATTTTACTTTATTAGTCTTTTAATAATAGAGTTGGGGGTAGTAGTGGGGGTGGAAAAGGTTATAAAAAATTTGAATTTCTTGCATCTAATATATACACCAAATCCCAAGTTTCTGGACTTTTACCAGCTTCCTTTACTTATTTCCCAATTTACCTTCTATTTACCCTTTTTACTACCCAACCCTTCACCGGAGTAGGTAAGTTCAAACTATAATCTAGTTCCAGTTTTCGTTGTAATACATACGTATACTAAATTTCAAGTCAATATCGTAAACTTTTCTAGAGAGAACGTGCACACAAAACAAGTTACAGACAGGCAGAAATTTCTTTCCGCTCTTTAAAATATTTTATTTCATTCTGCTTTTCATATGATTTTTGGAGAAGGCCCTATATTCAAATACTTACCGTATTTTGGGACGAGATGAGAATCCGAACCTGTAGTAGTTGTTAGTGCTAATGCCATTATTGATTTCGACAAGTCGAAAATAAATTTGATTTAATTCTTTATTGATTTTTTTTGTACGTAAAATCGATTCATAACTAACTAATACAGCATAAATTAAGAATATTTTTACAAAACATTTTTAATTGTTCAATTTTTGCTATATTAACTAAATGTACCAAAATGTAATATGGCTAATATTCTGAGTATCCATAATGGTAGTGTAAAAGTATGATTTTCACAAAGTCATTATTACATGTTGAAGAAGATGTTCCATTCTATTCTATGCTGTCAAGAATTTTTCAGGTTGATAGAAATTCATATTAAGTTTCAAAACCGAACTTGAAGTTTACTATGTGTTGTCTTTCGTATAAACGTACGCACTCTGACTTTACAGGTCTTGAAAGCAATTGATTTTAAAGTTCTTTTCGCCTATCACTGCAATCATCATTATCATTAGCAATACAGAAGTAGCGTCTTTTGCGGGATTGTTATATCACATTTTATAACATGACTCTCCCAACTCAGTGTGCCTATTTTTATAGTTGCCAAGATGTTTTTCCCCCATTCTGCTTGTATATATTATATACTTCAAAATTATACATGCGCTTCCATATTCCGCTTTCACAGATTGCTCCGAATATTTTCCTTGGTACTTTCCTCCAAGAAGCGACAGTGGTTCCTTGTCGGCTTTGGTCATGGTCCATGTTTCGGAGCCATAAACTGAAAGGTGGATTTTGAGTGTCTTGCGTATTTCTAATCTTTGTATTTATGGAGAGGCTACGGTGGCACAGATATTTGGAAAGACAGAAGAAATATTTATTTGCTACTATAGTGCGGCTTGAGTTCTCTGCTAATGTTGTTTTCGATATTAACTCAGGTGTCTAGGTGCACGAATTAAAAGACTGTTTCAAAGATGTAATTATCAATGATAAGGTTTTGCCCCACGTCTCGTACTCCTCTGTTGTCTGTTACAGTCATAAACTTGGTTTTGTCATGTTTAATGCAGAGGCATCGTTAATGCTACAGCTTCGAAAGTGGTGAATGTCTCCTTCGATTTCTTACAGATCAATATTTATTTGTTAAAAATTGTCTCTTAATTCCAAATTGGCGTCTCGGATAACCTTTTCTAGTACTATATTAAACAGGAAATATGCCAGCTCGCCATTCTGCGTCACCTTAACTTGTGTTTCAGAGGAGCTTGTGGTCTCATTCTGAATCTTAATAAAGTTTTTTACTTTGGCCATCGTCATTTCTGATAGTAATATAAGCTTTTTAGGGATTTCCAGCTCGTTCATTTCCGCATACAGTTGTAGTCGATAGGCGGCCTTGAAGTCAATAAAGAAGTGGAAGGTATGGATGTTAAATTCTTTAGTTTTCTCAAATATTTTGTGTACGGTGAAAATTTGATGCATGGTTGAACGTCCTGGTCTAAGTCCACATTGATATGCTCCAAGCTTAGGTTCTGCATATGCTCTGGTTTTAGAGGTCACTGTATAGGAAAGTATTTTAAACGCACTGTATAACTGTGTTATCCCTCTGTAGTTAGTCCTCTTTCCTATGGATGGGACATATCAGTCCTTTTTTCAATCATGTGGCATTTGTTGTTCGTGCCGAACTTTCATAATTACTTCTTCAAGTGCTTCTCCGCCATGCTTCAATAGTTATATAAGGATTCCATGCCAGCCTGGAGATTTATAATTCTTGAGTTTTTTATTGCCTCTTCACCCCCTTTTTTTACTATCACCACAATACCAATTAAAAATCATTATTGTCAGATTTGTGTATTTTTGTTACACTATTATTACACATTTTTCACATGTCTTCGCAAACGATCGTAAACCAAATCGTTTTAAGTTTTCTTATAGATTTTAATGCGTTTACTTACGAACCTCAAAATTGTTTTATGAACTAACATTTTTATTTACATTAATTTATTTACATCTATACAAAGTCTGAAGCACCTGGGAATCAATATTATTGACTTTTAGAAAAACGTTGTTATGCTTGAAGCATGGCGCGTGGTCCCAAACGAGAAAGCTCTTACACTTTGTGTTAGTCCCATCACGTCGCGGCGTCGCGTCGTTCAGATCGGAAAAGTAAATTCTTTATGCTTTATTAACGAAGTCACCGCAATGACCCTCGGAAGCCAGGAGATCTCTGAAGCATAGGAGAATGTTATTTAAGGAAGTTGTTTATAATGCATAGCTATATCCAAATATCAAATTTGAAATAAAAATTTCACCGTTTTCCGCTAAACTCCTGAACTATATTTCAAATGATACTCAGAGTTTTTCGCAAAATAACCATTTGTATCTAAGAAATATATTACAGTCTACGTTGATAAACGTTTAGATACTTTTTTGACCAAATAAAAATTTGGAAAAATTCTCGGTGGAATGTTGTTCTCATTTGTTACAATATTAATTATCTTTGTAAAATTCTTGTAGGAAAAATTCCTTTCAACGTTAATAATGTTAAAAAATGAAACCATGTCCCTGAAATTGCTACGATTCAACATTTCCATGTAAGTACCAAAAAAAGAAATACATTCTTTTTTCAATGTTACATACACTATGTATGTAATATTAAATTTAAAAATCATTTAAAAGAAACTGTAAAAATAAAGAAAAAGTTATAAATACTGATTCAAGAAATGTGTATGTCTGGATATGGGTATGTGTACTATTTTTTTAAAAACGAAATTTTTATTTCAAATTTCTAAAACATGTGTAAAATATCATAGTAAAATACCTATTAAAGCTGGACCCGTATTTGCCATATAGAGTGATCGCCAAGGATGATCTCTTTACAGCTACGGGTTTACACCCTAATGTTTTACATAAACTCATAAACTTTGTTATACTATACTTTTAAGGCAAAATTTTACTAAGATTTTTAAATGAGTATTAAATTTTACAGAATAACTAAATTGGCGTAGGTAGGTATTTCCTATTGGATGGACATTATTAATCCATGGTACTTTTCCTTAGATTTTGGAAATATTTTCATGAAAGTTGGTGTTCTCAATACCCGATCTAAAGGGTAAAGACTCCACTTTATGCTCAAAAATAAAAAAAATCATTTTCAGGTATGAAATAAGGAAGGTAGCGTTCAATCATAACTATGCCACAGGTTCTAGCTTTTGAGTTTAGTTTTTTTCTCCAATTAATCGTAGTTTGAACTCTAATGAACTAAACAAAACTTAATAATGTAATATGTCTTAAGCTATCTGTAGAGTTCTGATATTTTATTAGCGCAATGTTATTTTAAATGTCCCATAATTTTTTATTGCTGAACCATATTTATAAAGAAAAAAAGACTAGATGATTCCGGGTCTTTTCTCATTTTCAATCTTTTGACAGGCTGACACACAATGAATATTCGATCATCCATCTCATTTCGTCAGCGCGAACAAATCACGGCGTGCTTAGATTGATTGTAGTTGATTATTCACTTTAGTTGTCTACGTGAGATGTTCCTTTGTTTTTTGTTTTAATTAAATAAATACCTAAGAAACTGTCTAACAAGTTTGCACGATACTTATTTATTTTTTACATGTTTTTGTTGCAACATGATTTGATAACTGAAATTACAAAACTATAATGAACAAAATGAATTTTTCAAAGATATAAACAGAATAACAAAGGGAGATTGTCAGCTTAATTATAGTGTTAGTCGAGCTTAATTCCTCTCAGTTACATTAATCTATTTAAACATTTTGTTTTAGTTTTAATATTTTAGAAGTGGGACATTTTGTAATAATCAGAGAAACTTATGTTTGATCCATTTGGCTTAGAGATTTATTTTAAAAAATCAATATTTTGATTAAAGTTGCAAAATACTCAATAAAGAGTAAGACAATTTGAATATGCCCCACACAAATAATTACAGACAAGTTTTAAAATTATTTTCGCATATTGGAATCAGCTCCAAAACGAACGAAATTATGTCCATGAATAATATATAGGGTGTTAGTGAGAATAGACATGGAGCAACTATAATGTAAGATTAATAGCCCTGTCGACGAATGGAACAAAGAGTGGTGTAGAGTGCGTGAGCAGGGACCTAAGCAATTCCATTAGAAAGCTGTTCAGAATGCCTAGGGTGTGAACATACTGAAAGTCTTGACGTACGTCTAGGAGGTGAGCCGGAGGGGGGGGGGGGACAAAGAAAGTCCCACTTTTGGTTTCTACGCTTATATCTCGAAAATGGTGCGTCGCGCATCGTAGGGAAAATTTTTCTGATACCAAATGAAAGCTCATGAATTTTTCTGCAACCTTCATTTTATATACCTTTTTAGAATTCGCAACCGTCTTCGAACTACATGCTCCGGAAAGTGAAAATATTCCAAAAACAGATTTTTACCTCACATCTTCAACTTTAAGGAACAGCAAGATGGGCTTCTCAAAATTGCCCTCCTCCACTCACAGCGAGGTTGAAGAGGCTGTGAAGATTTGCTTCCTCAAATGGTATGGGGCATCAGCAAGACAGACCTTCCTCAACCAGTACCGCTTCCAGTCGTTAATAAGGTTAATAGCAAATATTAAGTCTGACATCAGATCTCTCCCACCAACTGAGAGCGCAGCTAAACAGCATTCCTGGCGCACCTACCACCAACTGCAGCAATGGCTCGGGAATGAGCTGCCCCCTCAAGAGTGGGGGCGGAAACATGTAGCAGACAATCTAGTGCCAATTACAACAGAAGATCCACAAGCACCGTAGGTCCTACTGAAAACGATATTTTGCCGCTGCACCAAGGATTGTGGTAGTGGCAAATGTGGATGTTGGAAAGCAATGCTGAATTGTTCTGCGGCGTGCCTCCATTGCCAAGGGAAGTGCCTCAACGGCATGCCTGTTTACAACGAGGACGACGATGAAGACGACGTAGTGCCCCTTGCCAGGAGTCTCACGGCCAAAGAGGATGAAAACGTGAACCCAGAAAAAGTTGAGAGTTTAACATTGAGAAGTTGTTGAGAGTGAGAACATTGAGAATTATTGAAATCGAATAAAATTACTTACCTTGCTTCTTTTATTATCTTTAAAATACAACTTTCTGTTTTTCAAGTAAAAATCTGTTTTTCGAAAGTTTTCATTTTTCCCGAGCGTGTAGCTCGAAAACGGTTGCGAATTTGAAAAAAGTATATAAAATCAAAATTGCAGAGAATTTCATGAGCTTACATTTGGTATAAAATATGTTTCTCTCTAAGACGCATCGTTTTCGAGATATAAGGGAAAGAACCAAAAGTGGGACTCTCTTTGTGCCCCCCGGCTCACCTCCTAGACACCAGGACTTTCAGTATGTTCACTCCCTAAGCATCCTTAACAACTTTCTAACGGAATCGCTTAGGTCCCTGCTCACGCACTCTACTCCTTTATTGACTGAACTATAAGGCGATAAGAATATGACTATTTAATCTAAGTTATGCCTTTTCTCGTCAGTGAAAAAACCTAACTTATCTCTATACCATGTTGTACCCCTGACGAGTTATAATATAATAGGGGATTGGGGTTCTCTTTCCCCCAAAGTTTCTGGCCGTGAGGTGGGCTTGCCGGCCGAATTCGAAGTCTGTACCATTATTGTGGATTTCGAGGAGTCTGGTCGGTGAGCTTAATCATGCTGGGGGGGGGGGGGTGTTAGTTCACTTCCAGATACATCTCTGGGCAGCGGATAGGAGCATAGCCAGGTTGGCAAGAGTTGCCAAAGTGTCCTGGTTAGTAACGATTGTAAAGGAGACCTTTTGGTGTAAAACCGAGCATGGCTTCTGAAGACGTTGCCGTGGACCAGCTCCCCAAGCCCGGTTGTACGCTATCGTGACTTTGGCTGCGTGGCACTGGAAAAGCAGTGCTTCAGACGACACCTGGCGATCTCCTATTGTACATAGCATTACGCTCATAAATGGACTCTGTGAGGCGGCCCTCTTTTCCCATCTACTCGTGGAACGCATATGAACCTGTCGTAAGGAAGAGAAGAACTTAGAGTTCTTTGAATCTCTATCATGCCAAAGCTGTTCTTATCATTCTGTGTAAGAAATTCGGAGAAGAAGGTATAGATGCTGTCCTCCTATAGGAACCCTGGCTTGTTACAGAAAGGCCGTACAATACATTCTCAAGTAGACCAAGAGCGTGTATTTTTATAGGTAATGATAAAGTAAGTTATACATTAATGCCGGTGCTTTACACCGATGATTTTGTTACAGCTACCCTAACACCGTCAATGAAGGAGAGGACGAAGAGCTGGATTATATGCTCCGCCTACTTACCAGGTGAGGAAAGATGTCCTATGCAATTATTGAACGCCATAGTTGCCTATTGCGGGGAAAGGAATCCTTCACTGATATCCTGCTATGATGCCAAAGCACACCATAAGGCATGGACAATCACCAATATCATCATCAGGTGAAGGGTTACTAATATCATTGTTACTTCAGAATGTAAGGAGGTCTTAGATATAACCTTATGTACGAGTAATATAAGCCATACGATTATAAATTGGCATGTCAAAAGAGCCATTAAGCTTCGATAAAGGCACACAAGATTTGATACCACGAGTCCATCCCTGACAGAGACAAAATTCAGAAATATTCGAGGAACCAATCGGGAAGGATATTTAGAGCACCTTAAAAGGCAGAGGGAACAGTATCTGGAAGGGATGTAGAGGGCCTTGGAGAAGCAGTGGAACAGGTAAGGGAGGCGATAGCACCAGCTTACCAAAAAACAAGGATAAACAGAAGTAAAACAATCTGGTGGAATAAACATCTAAAAGGCCTCAGAACAGAAGTGTGGAAAGTATTAAATAAGGCCAAATCCTCCCCAGGACAAACTAGCATACGTTAACGGCTGTACTAGAACATAGTAAGAATTCCTGAACACCTGAAAATTTTAAATGTTTACATTGTAAATGCATCTTTTCAAACGTTGTGTCAAACAGTTAATATGTTCAAGCCATCTAAGATGGTTACTCCGAGGTAGTTTGATGTTATCAGTTTGTTCTATATATGAGGTGCAAAAATCAATCAAAACATATTTATTTAACATTAAAAGATACATTGCCTCCCCGGACAGCGATCCGGAGCCAACCAGACAACCACGGCACATGACGCCGTGGCGGACGCGAGGTTGAGCGGGTCGTGGCCGGTTCGGCTTAATAAAATTGATAACAAAATTAAAACTCCTGCCACTTTTAGCGGCTTAAAATTAATATTAAAATTACCATTGTTTTATAAAACATTAAAATAATTAAAATTAAAAATATTTAAAATTATCATTTGCACTTCACTGAATTTTGATCTGTTGATGCGGTGCAATTGCATACCATTCTGCTGCATATATTCTGATGTAAAGTTATTTGTTTTAAATCGACTTTTATCACTAAGTGATTTTGATTTTGATGTAGCTTGAGCAAACTATTATTCAACCAAACTGTTGTTGTAAGACGTGTTCACATTTTAATCGAACATCCTCCCACGAATTACCGCTAATATGTATAACTTCATCATCAGCATAAGCATTAAGCATAGATAATCACACCAATAGTACCAGTATTTAAAAACAAATCATGTACACAAATTAGGTATGTAATAGTACCGGACCAAGAACTGTACCTTGTAGTATGCCACACGTTATTGTGGATTCTCTGCTCCTCTTATTATTTCTTACCACATATTGTTGTCTGTTACTAAAATTACTTTTTATTAAGTTATAGGAACAGCTTCGTATCCCGTACATTTTTAATTTTTATTTAATTTTAAAGCTTTACATGGCTGATGGTGTCATGCCTTTGATAGATTTAGAAATATGGCAGCTCTCGGTATACTTTTATTTATGCCATTATAAATTTTTGTTGTCAAAGCCGTAATAGCATCCTTGGTATATTTACTTGGCCTGAATCCAAATTGGTTATTTGAAAGAATGTTGTTTTTTCAAAGTATATACAGACACTCTGAGGCCGCTGCACGAGGCTGCCTCGGGAGGTGGTCGCGCGAGGCACAACTCGCAATCTATAGGTTTGTTTTGGTTTTGAGAACTACCCTGTCCTCGGACGTCAGGCACATGCGCAGTTAGTAAAACGAGTTGTGAATTTACTAGCTGCGCATGTGCCTGACATCCGAGGACTGGTATTTCTCAAAACCAAAACAAACCTTATATCTGCCTCGATGGAGGCTGCTGACAACGAACACATGTATAGATTTTACGAGCCGTGATTCGACGGCTGCCTCGCGAGGCAGTGTAAATACGTCGTGGGCTTTTGTTTTAAATGTTACTGTGTAATAGTTCAATACTACGCTTATATGCGTCCACTAGATTTTCGTTTGTTGACATTTCATAGCCGGCTTTCAACATATTAGCTGTCAAATATCTGGAGTATGAAAAAAATATAAACTGATTTTAAATCATATAGTTCCTATATAGAATCAGAACTAATTCTATTGAACTGACTAAATGAAACCAAGCTATTATTCGAATTAAAAATAATACTCTATATTATTTCATACTTTCTGAAGTGTTGCTTATTTATTTTACTTCCACATCTAGGTAGTGAAGTGGAAGTATAGCAATCGAAAAAAAAAAATATCAATTTTGTTGTTGAAATAGGCTTAAGATGTCATAAAATCTCGAGATTTTAAATTTGAACGAAAGAAATTTCTGCCTGTCGGTAGGTCTGTAGATCTGGTTCATTCTTAATAGTCGGTAGCATAGCCGTAGGTTAAATGATATTTGTTTACTTTTATTGAATTAGACCAAGATCCCAGAGCCGCCAGACCTTCGTTATTTTAGCAAAACTAATATTTTGACAATAGATAGTAAATGTAGTTAAAAACGTATGCATATTTGTTAGTTTGAAAGCGGGGCCCTTTTACAGGTAACAGATACAAAAGGTACATAAAAACCTTACTTGCCTTAAAGTATGATAGCTGGTTTTCACATGTGTTTGACAAAATACTGTTAAAAACCAACCTTCATTATTGCCAGATACTTTACGTGGGCGCTAACTTCCGCCAGACGCTTTAAATCTCGAAAAAAACCCAACTTAACAACATGACCGTAGAATCATATCTACTACCAACTATGTAAAAAACGAAACAAAACAATAAATTTATTATGTTAGGTTAGGTTGGGTTTTTTCGAGCTTTAAAGCGTCTGGCGGAAGTTAGGGCCCACGAAAAGTGTCTAGCAATAATGAACGTTGGTTTTAATAGTATTCTGTCAAACATATATGAAAACCAGCTAACAGACTTTAAAGTCACTAGTATATATAATAATAATATTATATAATATTGCACCAATATATAATCCATATAGGACCAATATATGAATATTGGTCCTATATAGGACCAATATTCATATATTGGTCCTATATGGATTATATATTGGTCCACTATGTTGGTCTACTAGGGGTAGGTTAGTAAGATTTTTGTATACATTTTGTACCTGTTATCTGTAAAAGAGTCCCGCTGTCAAGCTAGCAAATATACATTCGTTCTTAACAACATATTATCACACTATTTATTGTCAAAATATAGCTTTGCTATAATGACGTGAGTTTGACAGCTCTAAATTATTTATGGAGTTGTTAATTAAACAAACATTATTTATTATAAATAAATAATTTATATCATGCATTTCAATTAATATAAAGTAGTAAAATAATATTTACATTACAATAATTAAAAAGTGATTCTAGAAATTGTCAGTCAGCGCTTATAACATCTCTTGTGTTGAGAAGTATTCCTTTTTCGTTTTTTTTAATTTTCAAACTGACACTGGATAAGCTATACCTTACCTATTCTTTACCTAAATATTAGATAGGTTTGAAGTATATCTATCAAATAATAATGGTAAAATATCGGCAAATTTTAACCGTTTATCACGTTATCAAGCAGAAAAATCATTAATTATTTTTACAATTTTAATATATATTTTACTCTCAGCACATTCTTAATGATTTTTACAGTATTCGAATAAATACTGTTAACCGATTATGATTATTTTTTAAAGATATTTTTCTGAAACGTGAAAAACGCAAGTTCACATAATGATGAACAGCAGTTTGCTTAATACTTATGACAAAGGCACCTCTCAAAAAATATATTCTCCATTTCCGAACATTTGATTGTGAAGAATCCACAACAAATAATAAAGCATCATCAATTTAACGTGTGCCTGGTCACAATGGCCTCATTATTTCCATACGTTCTCTATTATCCGAAAGTCTCGATAGTCATTTGTCATGATTATATTGTGAACCACGTCATCCAGTTTTTCAAATTCTCAAATTTGCAATGGTGATTGTTAAACTGCATTTCCTTGATATAGAAACTCCGACATTTACAATAAATTCTTCTTTATAAGGAGAATGCAATATTTATCACTACGATGACGTTTCTATGTCAGAAAAATTTTATAAACAGGTAGTTTCTTTTGTTTGACATTCATGATGTGTAAAAAATATTAAGGAAATGGATTTTTATCTACTATTTTGTTAAGTTGAAATATATCTTTATTAAGTCAGTTGAAGGATTAATATAAATCAGCTTCTATCTGAAAATACGTGAAGGACAAAGAACAGATTATCCCAAGTCAAACAACAGTATATCACTTTTTGCTTTAAGTCGGTAGAACCCTTACCATTTGAATAACTCCGAAAGGTATTAGAGAAACGCTTTGGAACGGCTATATAACTATTTAAATATAACAGTATTTTTTTTCAGACCGGTAAAATTTGGTTTCATATGAAGGCGACAAGAGTAAACAAAAACAAAATAAATTTAAACAACTTATTAAAACACATGATGGAAAGAAAATACATATTTCAAACGTAATGCGAAAACTAACGGATCTTTACACGTTGACATCTCGTCTGACATTGACTATTTATTTGCATTTGTCAAAGTTGTTTGGGGGAGACCAATAATATAGAAATAAATGCCAATTTATCACCGTGTGTTTTAATCAACTTTAAAATAAATATCGATATCAACGTATTATTTGATATTAGCTTTAATTAGTTTAATTTCAAACTATTATGCATTACTAATCCATAAACATTGCAGGAGAGCTATTATCTGATTTAATCAAATTGGTTTGTTATAACCGGACATTTTTAATAATCGTCAATTTTACAGGTAATCCGTTTCATAACACACTGAACTGCTGCCTAGGGAATCACTACTTCAACATCCAAATCTCTTTAAACAAAAACATTTTGATACTATATTTGCACTTCAGCATGTGAAAATAATTGCTCATAGAATTTTAATATTTGATTTAAGAGGAATGTCTAGGCATTAACAGAATTTGCTGAAATTTTAGTATGTTACACCTAAGTTATATTAGATATTAATCTAATATAACTTAGATAGTCGCGTAAAATGCAATTCTACGACAGCAATTACTTTAGTTGATATACCGGGTGTAATAGAAACTTCCTATTTCTCCTCATGTAATGTAATATTTTAATATAATTTGTTCAGGGGTTACACAGTTCATAAAAGCTATTAAATACATCAATTGAAACATTTTTATCGCTTCCGGTTCGACTGGAAATGTTGTCAACCGGGTATATCCTTATATATCTTTAATATAAGTAGAATAAACCACATGAACATTGTGTTTGAATTTTCAATGGTTCGTGATATTAACTATCATTAAGTAACTAATAGATTTAGACGTTGTATTTTCAAATAACAAAATGCCACTATGAGGTACCATTTTCTATCTAATTCATCCCATCGAGGATTGCCTTGATAAAACAAAATCTTTTAACTTTATTTCGTACTCTCAGTTGATGTATTTAATAGCTTTTATGGACTATAATTATATTGAAATCGCTTATTACATAAGGCGAAATAGGAAGTTTCTATTGCACGCGGTATATCAACTAAAACAATTGTTATCGTGGTCGCGTAAGATGCAATTATTAAGGTGTAGCATACTAAAATGTCAGCAAATTCTATCAATGCCTAGAAATCCCCTTACATCTGTGCCTAGTCCTTTAAGTAGACTTTATACTTCTCTCGGGAAGTATTGTAATCCTGAAAATAGCACTGTCCGATATTTTTTTGGAGATCTACGTTTCGGACAACGTAAATTAAGAAAAGGTCTTGCAATTCCATCAGTCTGTGTTTATCTGTCTGTCTGCCAGGTGTATGTATGTCTCTGTTGACGATATGTTTACAAAACTATTTGGTAGGTACTTGGCGCCATTGTCAACGAAGAAATCGAATATACTTCTAGCGAAAATTTTACACAGGATGCACATTACAAAAATAATAAAAAAATGTGTTGAAGGACAATAATATTTGACGTGTAGCTAATACATTTGACAATAAAGAATCCTACTAGGTATACTTTTAGTGAATATATAGGATGTCAACCCTAAATAAGCAGTTAATTAAGAAAACGACGAAGGAAGTATATATTAAGAGTGTAGTAGATATAATGTTATCACGAAAGTAAACTGATGATACTTTTAGTGAATAGAAAAATATACTGAATGGTCACTGAAAAGAAAATACGGCGGTGTACAGGATATAGGAATTGCAAAATATATGCTGTCTTTCAGTTCGAATGAATTTTACGTAAATAATATAGCTATCAGTTTTACTTTAAAGTGATGTTAAAAGGAATTTTATAAAAGACTATTACGAATCAATGAGCCGCTGCCGAATACCTATTTGAATAGTAAAGACAAAAAATATTGGCTATGTACATAATATCAGTGGCACCACGTAGAAGTTATTTGACCTGTATTCCAGCAAAATATCCATCAGTCAGGTATTCGTCGTCGGTCACGCCCGATCGCAACTTCTACTCTTATTGATAAATGAAATGAAAATTGAATGGTTAACAAAATCAGTTCCTTTTATTACTTCAAATTTTACTTTTAGTTTTCGAGAGCAGTTTCTTAAAGAAGTACATTATGGCAATTAATTTGCAATAGTTGATAAAAATTATTTATATTGACCAAATTTAAATAAATATTTTGTCATAACTTTTTAAATACATTCCTAAATTACCAAGGAACTAGCCTCGAGCAAGTAAATGATGAGTTTGAGAGAGATTCACATGGGATTTTCGGGCCTACCTACGTTGGGATGCGGCGCATTCCGCTGTGCTGTAGAGGGGGTGTAGGAGTACCGGGAGGACATCTTTGACCTGTGACCCCCGTCTGACCCTTTGCTCGTCTGCTTTTATATGTACTACTATAACTCAAACATGTTTAACGTTTAAAAAACGATTGGAAGGTATCTACCTACTACTATACAATATAATAATAAAATAAAATATTTATCACACAATAGATTTATTCGCTTATCTATTTACTTGTTTGTATTTAATCCTCTCTTACATGCTACTCACGTTTATGTCAATTTTTTATACTTTTCGTTTTAAATAAGCATAAAATTTAATTAAAACTGTCTAATTTAAACCATGTTGATAACAATAGAAGAACCCTTTTCAAAATTGATTTGTAATATGAAAACCACAAGACTCAGGGCTGCATGATTTAGTTGTAACAAAAAATAGTCTTAGTCATTTCAAGAATCATTAATAATTTGCAACACTCCTTAAATCATCAATAATGCCCTCTGAATTTGACTGGTTTATTGATCTTCACATAGACAGAACAAAAATGTATAACAGAAAATAAATCATTGAGGAATTTTTAATCAAATTAAATGTCAAATTTTAAAATATATTAATTTAATAATTGCACAGGAAATTCTTTGAAAATAAAACATTGTTTTTGTTCAGAAACCAATAGTTTTGCGGAAAAATTTTTATCAGATGAACATTGTAACATATAGTGAAGATATTAAAGCACATACATATACAGGGTGAGACAATAAAGCGTCGGACTTCGATAGCTCGAGTTCTATGATAGCTAGAAGAAAAACAAGTAAATTAGATAAAAAAGTCTATAAGCGGAAATTATTTTCGATTATACAGGACAAGCCAAGATGATATTACAGAATCAAGCGCATTTTTTTAAATTGGATGTCAGTATATTTTTTGAAGCCCCTTTCTAAACTCCTTTCGCTCATATGTTATTGATTATTTTCCAACCACTTGAATCTAATGATTTTTATGGTCGAAATAATGCCATCTGCAGATGTATTTTGAAAAAATGACTAGTCACAATTAAGAGATTATAGAAAAAAAATATGTGAATATTAGATACGAGATATCTAATTCACCTTTTAGAATCATTTTTACTTAAATCGCATAGAGATGTGTGTCAATCAAAAAGTTCAACACCTGAAGCACTCATTATATTTTTTTTCTGTTGAATTATTTGAAGAAATGTATTTTTTAAGTTTAATTTTGAATTTTGCTCAATAAATCTAAAATTGTTACAAATAGCCATAAGGATGTACATACAAAAAATGTTCGTTTTTCATTATCGAAAATATACAGGGTGTTCCATTTGAAAAAAAAATGAGAAAAGTCAATTCAAAAAGTTCTAAATTGGAAAATAATTTTTGGCCACCTTGTATATTTTTAGGAAGTGAAAATGTTTCAAAAAATTAATTAAACGTCTCGTAACTAGTATTCACATATTTTCTGCTTATAATCTCATAATTCTGACTAGATTTTTTCAATATGCATCTGCAAATGGTATTATTTTAACAAAAATTTCATTACATCCAAGTGGTCAATAACAATATAGGAGCGAAAGTAGTCCAGAAAGAGGCTTCAAGCTTCATAGTATACCATTCAAAGAAAGGCACTTGATCTTGTAGTTTTGCTGTATATTCGAAAATAATTTCCGATTATAGGCATATATTATTATTTACTTTATTTGTTTTCTTTTTAATTTCTAGCTATCGTAGAGCTGGAGCTATCGAAGTCCGACGCATTAATGCCCCACGCTGTGTATATAAGTGTTCAAGGACTTAACCTTCAATAGAATAAATTATTACTACTTGTTTGGTTGGTCGAGTCAAAAGTGTGAAAAATATGTAAAATATTCTGTCGGCCAAACTTAACGCACCACCGAAAATTTACCATTATTGAAGTATTTTTCTTATACCGATTTTAATCACTACTGTTCTACCTTGTACGTTAATTCTTCTGAATGTGAAGCTCTGTTGATATTTCGTAAAAAAATGTTTTCTTTAAATGCTAGTAACAATAAAGCTGTTTTTATTTTCAAAAATTCAGAATATTCTGTGGGGCTCACCACCAACCAGATTAAGAATCAAGTTTAGACCCAATTATAGTTTCATGTTTTCTTAACATTTTCGTTTTTGGTAGAGTTGTGTACTACTTAGGGATATATACCGAGCGGGAAAATGATTCAAAATGTTTTGGATATAATTTGTTTGCTAAAATCATCAAAAACACATACATACAGACAAAGAGAGCAATGACATTAGGTTTCATTAGTTGTTTTCCATAATCACCTACTCAATAATTTGCAATATCCATTTTTAAATAGCATTTCTCAGCATTTATTAATTAGTCATATGTTCGTATATCATATCCAAAGTCAGTTTAGAACCCATAAAAAAAGACCGACAAAGAAATGCTTCATAACGATAGACATGAGCGTCGACCCACAATCTTTAATTATGGAACTTTAGAATCACCTTATAATTATTTAAAATATTATTTCACTACTTTACATTAATTGACAGGTATGATGTAAATGATTTGTTTATAGTAAATAATATTAGTTTAATGCACAACTCCATAAATGATTCAATAAAAATAAATATAAATAGCATTTAACCTACGGCTATGCGACCGGCATAAATCAAATCAGGCAGCGGGCCTGTAGTGGTGAGCCAGGTAAACAATCGACTCCTTTCGTTTGAGGTAAGCGCATAACATATCTGGTGAACTATATTTTTATACGGATATCGTTTGCAATATTCAAGCTCTTATTCTTTCACCTCGGGCTTTGAAATGACTTATCCCGGTAGCAATGCTTTAGACTGAACTTCCAAATTAATACTAGAAATACTATACCAAATGGGCTGGTTTAGCTCAATCGAACATTGAATAAATATCATTATATAGCTTAATTTTAAAGACATCCGTAACTAGCGATGACATAAAAATCCCAAATTTAAAGGTATCCTCCATTTTGGTGTTTTTGCGTTCAGCATTTTGAACTGCAGGTACAAAGTTGCCATGTATAAAGTTCACTAAATATCAGTAAGGCATTACCTTCCAGAAAAACCGTTGCCTAATGAATTACTACTTCCACATCCACATTTTCCTTCTAAGTCTCTTTAAAGGAAAACTTCTTGTTTATATTTACACTCTAGCATGTGAAAATAATTGGGAATAAAATTTTAATAATATTTTGGGCAGATGTCATAAAAAATAATGTGGCTTTGGTTTTTAGCATATACGCCAAAAGTGAAATTTCTGGACTCTTATTAGCTTGCTAAACTTATTTTCCCCTATTACACCCCCCTTCACCCCTTCAACGGAATTATTTCAATCAGACGTCATTGCAATACATAAATGTACCTAATTTCAAGTGAATATCTCAATTTTAACGTATCAGCCCCTTTAATAATGAAGGGATGGTGGTGGAGGGACTGCAACATGTTATAAAAAATCTGAAGCCTTGACTTCTAATATATACACCAAATCCCAAATTTCTGTACTCTTACCAGCTTGCTTTACTTATTGTCCCCAGTTTACCCCTATTTAACCCCCAACCTGTCATCGGAATCTTCCCAAAATATAATCTAATTACAATTGTCGTTATAGTATATAGGTACAAGTGCCAAATTTCAAATGAAAATCTCAATTTTATTTTATTAACCCTTTTAATAATGGAGTGGGGGTGGTAGAGGAGTGGAAAAATGTTATAAAATCTTAACTAGTACCAGCTTTCTTTACTAATTTCCTCCTATTTATCTCTACTTATCTCCCCACCCCTTCCACGGAATCATCTCAAAATATAATTTAGATCCTTTAATAGCCCCTTTAATAATGAAGCGAGACCTTGGCTTATTATAGTATATACACCAAATCCTAAGTTTCTGCACATTTAACAGCTTGCTTTACTTATTTTTCCCTCATTACCCCTATTTAATACCCCAATCCGTCAACGGAATCATCTGAAGATATAATCTAATTGCAGGTGTCATTATACTATCTACAGGTACCAAACTTCAAGTGAAAATCTCAATTTTATTTTATCAACCCTTTTAATAATGGAGTGGGGTGGTGAAAGATTTTATTAAAAAAATGTGAGGCCTTGGCTTCTAGTATATATATACACACCAACTTTCAAATTTCTATACTCTTGCCATCTTGCTTTACTTATTTTCCCCTATTTACCATTATTTAACCCCCAACCCTTCAACGGAATCATCTCAAAATATAATCTAATTACAGATGTCGTCATAATACATACAAGTACCAAATTTCATGTGAAAATCTCAGTTTTATTTTATCATCCCTTTTAATAATGTAGTGGAGGTGGTGGAGTGGTTGAAAAATATTATATATGGCTTCTAGTATATACACTAAATCCCAAGTTTCTGTACTCTTACTCTTACCCTTACTTGTTTTCCTCTATGTACCCCTATTTAACCCCCAATCCTGCAACGGAATCATCACAAAATATAATCTAATTACATGTGTCGTTTTAGTACATACAGGTACCAAATTTCAAGTGAAAATCTCAGTTTTATTTTATCAGCCCCTTTAATAATAGAGTGATGGTGGAAGAGGGGGAGTATGGAAAATATTATAAAAAATCTGAGGCTTTGGCTTCTAGTATGTACACCAAATTCCTAATTTTTGTACTCTTACTATACTTATTTTTCCCTATTTACCCCTATTTCCTCCCCAACCCTTCACCGGATGAGTTCAAAAGACAATCCAGTTCCAGATCTCATTATAATACATAAAATTTCAAGTCAATATCTCAAACCAGTCCAGAGAAAACGTGCGCACAAAGAAAAAGTTACAGACAGGCAGACAGACAGAAGTTATTTTTTCGCCCATATTGAAAATCTCAACGTTTCAAGACATTCCAGTGCTGACTCAAAAAAAAAGATTTTTTTTTTTACAATTATACTTCCACTCCACTACGTGGAAGTAAAATTAACCTACACAATAAAGCAAAAACAATGGGCTTGTTCCATGATATTCCTTTTATATGGTTTTTATACTTTTTCATATAGTACTCGATATTCTCATTACTTATACACTTAAAATTTCGTATTATTAACTTTTTCCGTTCTCGAGATATAAGGAGTTGATATTAGTAATAGTTGCAAAAACCGAGCGCTCATTTGTGACGTCACTATACGCAAGTGACGTAAGAAAAATGGCTTTCTGGGACCTTTCAAATTTAACCTGAAAAGTCGAAAAACATGGAATTTTTAAACGCTGGTAACTAAATAAATACGTCGAGAAGAAGTTCGTTCTATGTGTCTACGGAAAGGAGAAGGTCGGCGATGAATTATAATCGTAAATTGCAGGGTCGAAATCGAAAATTCGTTCTGGCAGGAGCGAGAGAAAATTGTAATTTTTTGACATTTCACCAAATTGTACTCCCCTACTGTCAAGTAGTAAGCAAAACAAACAATACTTCGAAAACACTTATAATTATAACCAATAAGGAGCATCAAGTCTATTGAGATCGCCGAGTCTATGCGTATAGTGACGTAGCGCCTGGCCACGCCCCATTTTCGAGAGATGGAAATTTGTAATAGTTTTTAAGATACTAAACGTGCGAATAAGATTCTGATTTTTTGTAGATCCATTAATTTATACTTGCACTTTCGATTTATGAAATAAAAAAAAAAATGACGAACAAGCCCATTAACGACCGATTTAGAAAAAAATCAACCTCAATCATGGTAAATTTTGAGTGGTACGTTAATTTTGGCCGTCAATTCTGTTTAAACAGTTATTTTATCATTTAATTTAGGTTGTCGATAAAATGTGAGAATTCACAGGGATGCGAACAGCAAGCAAAAAAATATCTCTAAGCAGAAATGAAGATAAGAGATGGAGGAAACTTGTTTATTTTTCTTTAGGATTAGCAGTTTTCGCGGAATTTGCAGGAAGAAACCCTCATGAAAGAAACGGTATGGGGATAAATGGAAAATCAAATATATTTAATAAGAGAATGTATTTTTTTAATCAAAATTAATATTTATACAACAACCACCACACCTTGTGTTTTACGTAATGTGTAACGGAGGATTAAAAATACATGTGTTCTCTATATTTAAAATACCCTAGACAAGATTTATTAATAAAAGGAAAAACAATATTTTCTAGGTGTATTAAACCTGCTATTGGTATTATGTAATTATATTCATATAGAAAATAGTTATCATGAATTCTTCGCGTTTCGAAGTTAAGCGAGTTTACGAGTTTATATTAGTTTACAACTTTGTTTAATGTCTTTAGTAGACATTAACTTTTACATTGTTCTCTGTACCGTTTGTCTGCACTTTCGTTCTGTATTTTCATCTGCGCAGTTTTCCGAAAACTGATTCCTAAAATAAAGTTTCAAATAAGAAAATTGCCTTCATAACTTCAGTTCTTCTCAATATACCTGGTACCTGCTTCGAAAGATAAAAAAAGTTTCCCTCTTGCTATGCTTATTCATGCAAATTATCACATTTTATGGACAAAAATCCTTATTTTCTTACTTCGTTTATTAAAATTTTACCATCACATTAAGAGTAAGCTATACCTAAGAGCAGTGGGGAAGGGAAATAAAACGCCAGATGAAGAGACAACTCTAATAAATATTCTTCAACAACCCTGTAGTATTTATTTATGTACAACTTACACTTATTTTCAGTTAAATAACATCACCCAATTTGCAAAGAACAGCTTAATCATTAAAATTATGATTAACAGTAAGCTGTTTTTTGCAAATTGGGTGATGTTATTTAACTACTAGAATAAAACTACAGGGTTATTGAAGAATATTTTTGGTTAAAATTTGATTATTTGGGAGTTATCTCTTCATTTGGCGCTTTATCCCCCTTCCCCACTGCTCTTAGGTATAGCTCACTCTTAACATATTCTTAAAAAAATATATGTAGTGGCAATACGGTAAAAATTTGAAATCAATTGATATCTCCGTCTTCGAATTATAAGAAAGAAATATTGTTAGAAGTATTTTACAAATTTTTGTTCACATTTTCTTCACGTGGAAAATTTTGAAGTGAATGTACTTTTTATATACATTTATGAATATTAATTTTCGCATAGATATCGATTTTTAGCTTTTTTTATTTCATAAAATTATCTATACATATTACACGTCTACTTATGATAACGGCTATTAATGTTCAGAAGGTGCGTAATATAATACCTACCTATTTATAATAGAAATGAAGGAAATTATTGTATCATGATAAAAGCAAAAGCAAATTTCTGATATTCCAAACGGAAAATCTAATACCTACTTACCTAGATATTATTTTTATTTAGAAAAAATGTCACATGTAAAAATTCGTTTAGATAGGACATTTAAAATAAATTGGAATGGCTGTGTAGTGTGTATAAATAAAAACGAAAGGGCTTATCAATCATAATATTTATGAAGGGTGTGTACTGGGCCTATCATGTCCTATTACGTTTTATATCGTGCAGCACGGCGCAAGTTAATTTTAATTTAAATTTAAACCTAAGATGTAAATGAACTTCTAATGAATCTGCGTTATTTTAGTAGAAGCACGCCATAAAACAAATAAACGTAATCAGTCAGCCAACATCACGCAATATTTCAAAAAGCACATGTAAAACAGTCGTTTACACAAAATTTGATGGACAGAGGTCTTCAGGTAAACCGACATAAATAAAACAGTTGACTGAGTTCTTCACATGTCAAGTCAATGCCCACTTCACAGAAAAAACTGTAGTAAATTTTCTTTTTATTACGTTTTTGTTGTCGGCTCGCACCGCAACCGACTCTATTATTCACAAATTTTGGAAGAGGAGCCGTTGATGCGGACGAAATTTGATAAACGACCGCCTTTCTTTATATAAAATCATGAATATACTCTTGGAATAGAATAGATCCCTTAGTATTTTGTTGAAATATATACGTTTTTAATACAACTTCTATTAAAAATTATAACGAGTAATTAGAATTACTAAAACTGTGAACAGTAAACTAATAGTAATAATATACAAATACATTTAATATATTTATTTTAATTACAAATATAATATATATTTAAATACAAATAATATTCATGTACACTATGTCACGTTTTTCATGAAGCCATTGTTCACCAATCGAAAGCCTATTCTTTCCATATTCAGGTGCTGCTAATTCTAGAAAATAATGTTTTTCATCCTTTGTCTTTCTTTCTTCTCATTAATTTGATATATATATCTTGGGACCTTTCGGTCAGTTTAAATAATTTAGAACTGCAATATTCATACATTTTTTTTTAAAGGGATTTTATAACATGAATGCTAATTACTTTTTCTAACCTATTATTAAACTGATTAATAATAAAAATTGTAAGTAATGTTGTAAAATCACAATAAAAAAAATTATATGAATATTATAGCTCTTTCTCGGTGGTATATTTTTTTAATTTTTGAAATAGGCTTAGAATGTCATAAAACATCGAGATTTTAAATTTTAGTGAGAAAAATCCTGTCTGTCGGTCTGTAATACTCTTTTTGTGCGCAGGTTTTCTCAGGAACAGTTTAAGATATTGACTTGAGATTTGGTACACATAGGTATCATGACGGGATCTGGTACTAAATTATATTTTGCGCTAATTCTGGTACAGGGTTGGGAGTTAAATAGGGGTAAACAAGGAAAAATAAGTAAAGTAAGCTGATAAGAGTATATAAATTTGGGATTTGGTGTATAGACTAGAAGGCAGGGTTCTACGTTTTTTTATAACATTTTACACCCCCACCGCCCCCACCACATTATTAAGGGAGTTGACAAAATAAAACTGAGATATTCACTTACAATTTGGTACAAGTATATATTGTAACGACATCTGAAACTAGACTATATTTTGAAATGATTCCGTTGAAGGGTTGGGGGTTAAATAAGGGTAAATAGGGGAAAATAAGTACAGCAAGCTGGTGACCAAAAAACAGTGTTTTGCAGGTCTTCACAAGCTTCCAGCACTCGTCTGCGGTTCATCCTGGAATCTGCTTGAGTTGACCAGCAAAACACCTCTTTCCGATCTTGTAACATAAACTACTGCTTTATGGCCTTTCAAAAATAGACCGGGTTTTTATTAAAAAAAATAAATAAAAATAAAGCTCGTCTCTGAAATCCGACTTTCAATTGTTTTTCTCTGAAATCGGTCAAGAATGCCAACTTTCTCGGCACAATTTCAGATCCCAAAATACGCTATTCTAGTATTTTAGAACGTTATTGCTAAGCAATCATCAGAAAATAGTCCGGGAAAGTTTTTTCGTCCTAAGCCGGGAAGGTAAAAGTAACTTTCTCGTACTGGTTTTTAATATTTTTTAGCGATAAGTAGTTATTAAAGCGAAATAAGTACTGAATTTTTTACTTTTATTGCAACAATAAACAAACAGTGGTTGTCAGGAAACGATTTCATAGGCAATTAGATGGTAATGAAAAAACGTTATGCATTTATAAAAATTCTTTAATATTGTATTATAAAAATAATATTGATTGTGATTTCAGAAAAAATAGTGTGTGTACTTCGTAGTAAAAGCAAATTCTCGGACTTGGCCTCAGCCAACAACTTACATCGTCGTCCGGGAATGTATAGCTTTTATTACTAGATACACAATACACTATTCTGAAACGATTTTTGGAAAACACGTGATTTTCTATAACTGTTATTTTTGAATTATTTTTCGCAACTTCTCCTAAACTAACGAAGTTAAAAGATGTTCTAACGTTCCCACGACGTATACTTGTATGACTGTAATAAATAACTTAAAAAGTTGGCAGTTTATTTCCCCCCCGGTAGCCTTCTCCCCCCACCTCTCTCTCTCAATATTTACTATCAAACTGAGCACCACGCGTTAAATTGAAAAGATGCCAGTCCTGCTCGAAACAGTCAAATTTATGACAATATGTTTTTTTGCAGATTTTTTCATTAGAGTACAACAAAGTAGCAACGTCGGAGTGTAAGTCCAAAAATGATATGTGCCTCTAGTCAAATATAAATATATAAAAATATGTGGGAGATCCCATTTAAGAATAGTTTGCCATCACTCTGTAAAACACCTTGTAGATTTTAAAATAATTCCAGATTTTTGGTCTTTTACGCGTTTTATTTGAAACATTTTTATATTCTTATTTAACGATCAATAATGTAATTTTGGTGTTGCTAGCAACTCGAAAACTGAATGTAGATTAACGTTTTCTGTTACGTTTTCCTAACGTTTTAAAAATAGAATAATTTGCCAAAGTTCTATTAAGAAATATTTTATGTGCTGTGTACGTTAAATACACAGCATAAAACTCTGGAGAGGTTAATATCATTGTTAATCGGAGCTTATATTTCCATTTTAAAAATAAGAGAGAACGATGATGTTATAGTATTGATATGAAATATACGATAAAAATCTAATGTTTAAAAAGAAATAGGTTTGAAATACCATGAAAGGTCGAGATTTTAAAGTTAAGCGAAAGAAAATAATTTCCATCTGTCTACCGGTCTGTAAGTTTATTGTGTTCACGTTTTCTCTGGAAAGGTTTTTTACCTTTCTGACTGTACTTTCTGGATTCGCATATGTTTCGGTGATCTTATTTTATTTATTTTAGGCATACAAGTGTACATATACATAAAATGACTGTTGTAACGCTGACGGTGATCGTGACTAGCTGCCAACAGCTGTCCCGCCAAAAATTGATTTTTTAAATCGTTGTTATCCATAAAACGATAACAATATAGTATAAAATGATGTCGTGCCGAAAAATTACTTAGCTCCTGGATTATATTGAAATAGTTAATAGTTTTATTTTAAACAAAAACATCGTAAGCTTTGAGAGAAGGAACCAACTCAATTTCCGAAACGTCAGTAAGTCGCATTATTATTCTAGTTTCTGTTCTTCCTTGCAACTGTTCCTTTGACGTTAAGTGACAGGGTGTAAAGGTTAATTTTCAATTGTACATTCGGTAATTGTATTGTTCTGTAGATTTCTCGGACATTGTTTTTAGAAGAGAATACACATATGGTAAAAAATCTGGGAAAAAAAAAACAAAAAAAAATTAAAAGAATGCCACATTTTCCACATCTACATTTTTGTCGTTACTTTTTGTTGTTATCAAACAGCTGAAAGAATAAATTATATGATCAAAATCTATGTACTACTAGAATAGGTATCAATAATTCTTAACATCCGTATTTTTATAATAATGAAAATTTCAGTTTATTCTAGAAAATACTAAAACAAGAATTTTGAAGTTATTTACAAACTGATAAATCTAGATCTAAACGAGCTAGCGGTAATTTGGAAGATAGTGAAAAAACATTTACAAAAACGTTTACATTTGCAATTCAATTATTATCAATATGAATTTATTATTATTTATATGTAAGATACGAAAGTGTAATAATATGGTTTTTTTTTTAGGAGAAAAACCCTTTAAATGCGAATACGAAGGCTGCGATCGACGGTTTGCCAACTCCTCCGACAGAAAGAAGCATTCTCACGTTCACACTTCTGACAAACCATACAACTGCCGGGTAGCTGGCTGTGATAAATCTTACACTCATCCCTCATCACTCAGGAAACACATGAAAGTACATGGTTGTTCCGGTAGATCTCCTCCACACTATGACAGCGATGGTGAGGAGTCCAATTCTTCCTCAGCAGGCAGCATCTCAGTAGCTGCAAGCCCTCATGTTTCTGGGCCCCAAGTACCTGGTGCAACTTCCATCAGTGAGTGGTATGTTGCGTGTCAACCTACACCTCCTGCACCTGATCCCTTGGGTAGCCTGGGCCATTTTGGTAATATACATCACAGTGGGGCAGCCACAGCTTACTGACTATGGTGATAAATTTTATGAATGTATAATTATTTAAATTTGCAAATGTATAGCAACATTATTTTATTGGTATTTTCTGTTTAGTCAGTAACGAAAGAAAGGAATAATCGAGTTGACTTTACATTCATATTACTAAAATACAGTATGCAAATAAAATTAGGTGTGATTAAATTAAGCATGCCACTAATAAATTCAAATATGCACAGTGCACACATTAGGATCCATTTATGATATTCACATACTAATCTACATTGCCCTATTCCGGTTTAATGTAATTAGAATAAGATGAAACATATCAGCAAATAATATTTCGTTATATTATAAAGGTTGCCATAACATTGTCACTCTCGAATGCCGTCGATGCTTACCAAAGGGCATGCTTCAGCATGCACGTTTAAAGATCTAATCGATTTAGTCTTATTTTGTTGGAACTAAGTTTTTTACAGAGATAGAGGCACTTTTCTCCTCAACCAATCAGAAACATTTAAATTGTCGTATCTTTTAGAGGTCAATTTTGCGTGAGTTGTATAATATGGTGGAGCGAAACTACATGCAAGATATTATTTTGTAAAAAATATCTTGTATCGAATCACCTGTAAAAGTGAAACCTTTAACATTATCGCTTGGGGTGGCTACAACCCCTTGAAATATGTGTAATAGATATAATGATATTTACATGAACATTTCTGTAAAAAATATGAACAGTCCAGCATTTTGTTTGTTTTACAACAAAAAAACCCAGAACTTACCACTCGGAGTTGGCTGCATAATGAGTTACACCCCCACCTCCCTCATGCCATCTACAGTACAATCAATTGTCTGTTTGAGAACACTTCAGAAAATCAGATTTTGTTTTAAACTCTGGTAACATTTTTGTAGATTCAATTTTTGCCCTTATGGACTCTTCTCTAGAGTAGGGTTCATAAGCTAGCTTCTTCACCACAAACTGATGACTGACGCTTCGGTGACGAGCTTAATACACCTATCTACCGCTTGCATGTGACATGGAAAGTTGCTTATTTCTATTACATCTGGGATATTTTCTAGATCCTTATAGAAAATGTTTACTATTGAAGGAGATTCCGTAAAGCTATGTGACAAGTCGATAAGGTCGATATATTCAGAAGCGTGAAAGTTGAATACTGTCTTAATAAATTCCTTTCTCTATTACTTCTTTTTCACTGGCTGTATTAAGATCACTACGCATTTTTTGTCGTTTTGTCTTCTAATTTTGCTTCGGTAGATTATATTTGAAGGGCCTTCCTGTGTTATTTATAAATCTTTGAAAACAGCACTATTAAAAGCGATGCCGATCTGTCAGAAAGCCCAGTTTTGTCACATGTTTGAGCCTTTGGTAATGTTATTCCAGCATTTTTTACTGGTGCCATTCCAGAAGTAGAAGGAGCCAAATGAAGTGTATGATCTGATGTCGTGGTTACTTCTTGTCTGTTTCAGGTTTTAAGATCGTATTAAAAGAAATATTGCTATTATCGCTATTATTATCATTCGAAATTCGTTTATATTAGTTTTAACCTGTTTTACTTCATATATTTATCTAGTCGTTCTGTATCCTTTAGTCTTATTTCTATGTTTTTTTGTATTTTAACTGTAGTTTGAATATCAATGCCACCCATCATAATTTTACGCAAAGTTTTCTGATCTACTAGAAAATCTCGTTCACCTTCGGGAATTTTGTTTTCGCATTTACATGTCCGAAATTCACTGGATTTGCAAGCAGATGTATCAAAAAGCTTATTTTCAACTGATTTTCCAAACAATTTAATTTTTTGGAGGCACAATTTATTATGTTGAGATTTTACATTCTTTTTGAAAGACTAGTACTTCATATGATATATGCAAGATTGGCTGATCCAAAACCACAGTGATAGACGCCTTCTGCCAAATTTCATTTAACTTTGTTAACACATTTTTGGATAAGTCACTTGCACTTGGATCTTGATCAGTGTTTGTTTCTTTTAAAAATGTTTTAGTCCACAAATAATACCTCATAACATCAAAGCATGTTGATTGTTGGTAGCGCATTTTGTTTTCATTCCATCTGTGCTCCAAGTATAGGATAATCTTCGTCTCGGCGCATTTTCGGCATTTTTGTAAATATTCTCTGACAAGAACTTTGTTTTACTTTTATGATTCTTTTACAAATAGACAGAACAAGGTTTAACGTCGTACTAACCCAAAAACATGCACACCCGACATGGGAATATAATCCTTGCTCGTGGCGACCACGTTCGACAATTTCTAAGATTGACAAGCATGTAGCCACCTCAAGATGACTTCACAAAAATTTCAGATTTTAGTAGCTTTGTAAGATGATAGAAAGACAACTTACTTTTGCACGTATAAGGTTTTTAATTTTTAGAAAAAAAAAAATTCCCTACACCCTATTGTATAATTCAATCATTGGTTATATCTATTGCGTTTAAACCATCATATTGAGCAGAGTTTTGGTAAGTGCAGATAGTGTATTATTTATCGTGTTTTCTCAAGTATTAATATCTTATATTGTTAAAGAAACAAATTCAAACGATACTGCAGGTTTTCTAATATATTTTTGGTCTTCATACTATGGTACTATAATATAGTGTGAAAGATCAGATTATTACGTTTCGGTAGTCAGATTCCGGACTGGATGAAAACATGATAAATATTGATATGCTCTTCACCTAGCTCTTTACAAATTCAGGTTCACTCCAGGCGCCTGACTGCTGCCTAGCAAGTCGACTGGACTATCAAAGCCTAATACAGACCTGACCCTTGTTTTTTCTTGAGATTTCAACCGAATATGGTCAAGTCTGATAATAAGAAATAGGTTTTAATACTGTTGACCGTGTTTTCATTTTGAGAAAACACAATACATACTGAGCATTTCTCAGCTGAAATTCCAACAGCATATTTTACTATTGAAATTAGGAAAAAAAATTGCATAATCATATATTCTAAAATGCTTCGTATTCGGGATAGTGATGTCGAATATGTCACACAGAATTAGACTTTTACTCTGCACCAGCAGTAGGTACACTATTACACTGAATATTTTGTTCGGTATCCTCGGACCGTGTAGCTGTTGTATATGATAAATGAAAAATATTCGGTGTTCATTTTCCAGTGCATTGGCAAAACTCTTACTCCAAGTTGAGAGGTAGTGTAAAAGTGTAGTGTAGTGTGGTGCATTGTGCAGCGCCATTCGCAAAGTAAACTGCACTACACTACATGATGCACTACACTTTGCAGAGAGGTTTTTGAATTTGCTGTTGTGGAAGGGAATTATTGAAATCGGAAGATATGTGGTAATGTTTCTCTCAGATTGTTTTGATCATTTAGTAAGAATATTATTATGAAATTATTTAATTCTTACCACTAATCCATTTCTGTTGTAATTTTTTAAAAGTTGCCTATTCGTTTTCATCGCTCCTGTATAATTGTCATTATAACTCTCCACATAGTGACATAGGCACAGTATTTTTATTGGAAAAACACATTTCGTTGTATTTTTTTGAAAAATAATCCAATATTTAGCCTTTCGAAATTTAATGCATCTGGTGCGTAGAGAAAACGCTAAATATTTTAAATATATGTATATTACTGTATTTAATTTTTCTATACATATTTAAAATTTACCTCACTGTAAATTCAACTACCTGTATACTAAGAGCAACAATTGCTAATTTTTTATTTCTACCATCAAAGCCTTGATAATACAAAATATGAATATTCTTCGTCAACGACTAACTGACTTATGTCAGTCACTTATGAAATAATATTTCCTTATGCATGTTAAAGATACCAGTAAGAAGGAATCTGTTCTGCCGGGTTCATTCACTTCAGGATTTATAGTTTAAATAAATAAATGTACCAACACCTATTTACAATACTTTTTCAAGTTGTGTACTGTAACGGATGGAAGAGCAGCAATAATTAAAAACTAAACTCATTTCTGAGAAAAAACACCTTAATTGGGTTTTCTATTCGGAATAATTAAACTAGACGAAGGTAAAACTCAAATATAACTAGTTGCTTGGTCTGTTTCTGCAAAAATTGCAAATAAACGCAATTTCTTTTCTGCATTTTCGTTTATAACTTTTTTGTAAGCAAAGGTAGGTATAGGGGTTGCTTCACAGAAAGCAAAGTAGAGATTTCAATCGTTAAAATTAACTTTATGAAAATGAAATAAAAATTAACTGAGATATTGTCAATTTTTTTACCGCCGTCGCTTATTTTCCTTTTTGTAGTAAATTTTCAATTATAAACTTTATTTCTGTTAGGTATAACGCTAATTTAATATTATTGAGTGATAAAAAACATGTTTCATTTTAATTTGTAAAATGCAATAATTGTTGCAAATAAAGAAAGGAATAATGCAATGAATGATTTTTTTAGTTTTTTGTGCATAAAATCCGATGTCTCATCAACAAAATTACAATTGCTAATTTGAAAATCAATATCTTCATCGATGTCTGCGTCGACGTCCTCTTCAGGTATGTCTGTCACATTTACGTTTTCGCAGTTGACTCCTGCGCATTCTTTGCAAGAAGTGGCGTATTTAATAACCTACTTCCTACAACCACAGTTTCCATGGAAGCCTTTCAAGCATCCACAAGCTAACCGCTCGAACAAAGTCTGTGGTGAAGGAAACTGTGTTTTGGAGATCGGCATCAATCCATTTTTTTGTTTCTTGCCAACTCCATTGCAGGAGATTTAAAATGTTTCCTTGCCACTGCTGCATTTGTAAATATTCTCACTGCCCATGTAATTTTGTGACGTCAGCTGTTGGAAGTAATTACGACAATGACAGTATTTTGAATGACACATGGCCGCCTTACAAACTCATTTTAGGTAGAAAACCAATAATATAACGTAGAAATAGAAAAACTTCAATAACACAAACTGTTCCAAAGTCGAAAAAATCTCAATAACAAAAAAAAATTGTCAAGAGTGGTTTGCTATTTATTTATTTTCTTTTGTAACAAGTTAATTTTACAACTTAAAAAACATGTTTGTTATTATCCCAACTTTAAAATTATAATCAATAGAAATAACAATTTTTCACTGATAATTGTAAAAAATGATATAAGCAAAAGCGATAAAAACCGACAAAAAACAGCCAACTTTGAACGGCAATCTTAGTCAATTTTCATCGTAACTCGTTATAACAGCTGAAATCTACTTTGTTGTCTCTGAAGCAATCCCTATACCTGTCTCTGCTCAGAAAAACGTTATAATAAAAAATGTAAAAAAAAAAATCGCGATTTCTTGTATTTTTTTCAGATTTGCTGCTATCTACGATAAATTACGCGATCTCCATTTTGTTTATATTTTGGTAGTAAGAGTAACTCCACACCTCCACAAAAGTTGAAGATTATTTCCTGACCCTCTGTTGTATAATACGTGGTTTGACTTATTAATACCAGATCACTTTAATTTAATGAAATATGTGAAAATGTGAAAATGATACTGTGACTTATACTTATGTACATGCTATTCACAATTCTTTCATAAAATCATGTTAAAAATACAGACTTTTATCTTGTTTTCCCAATAGGTTCTACTCAGTATGGAAAGAATTTCAGCCAATCACAGTCGCTATAGAGACATGTAGGTGTATTTATGCCACCTGTGAGGCTGAAATCCGGATGTTCCTAAGGGCGAGAGCCCATCGATTGTCCGCCCGCTCGATGGGCCAACATTGATGATCATAAGGGCGGCTACAGACGTAACTGCATACTTGAACCGTATGCATGCGGAAGTTTATTGTACAAGTATACGGGAACGTGTGTATTATAACACTTGCACCTTTTTTTATAATACACACGTTCCAGTATATTTGTACAAAAAACTTGCGCATGCATAGCGTTAAAGTATGCAGTTACGTCTGTAGTCGCCTTTAGGTTTTTGTTGATGCGCCCTCGTACTGTAAGGCATTATGCTAAGGTGTGTGCTGGACTATAAGACCGCTGAGCTACCATGCCCGTGCCGTTCCTTAATATTAGCAACTGCAATGTGATCTCATTTGACAGGAAGAATAACATATGCATATTTAATTACAATATTGGCAACATAAATTGTAAAGATCTGAGCTCATTAAAGACCTACCTATTGAATTCGATTCTAAGTTATCATTTAATGAATAGAAGTTATAGTCTCATTAAACATAAATATCCGGTGTAAAATTGATCTGTTATCAAATTATGTAAAGTTTGATCAAATCTAATAGATTTGCAGTTTTGATATCTTGTACATCTTTGTAATTTGTGAATTCTTTCAAAAATCTTAATAATATTTTAAAATAACACTGATGCATCATCTAACAGTTAGTTCGAATCTAAGGGACACCTTGTATATCGCAGTTTAGATATTTTGTACACCTCGCATTCTTGTGGTGATCCCCTATGGCGATCCCCTTATATGACGGATAATGGCCCAATTTCAATATGGAACATTACACCATGATACTTTACATACATACAACACATACAGACACACTACTTTTCTATTCAATTTTCGAATTTCTTTACAAATTTATTTTTCTTCTATGCTTATAAAACTTTTTCGTCCGATCCCACTTCACAATGTGCAGAAGATTCGTTGTTTAAGCAAATAAAATATACTGAATATAAGCTATCTGGTATGGCAATAATGAATTGCCAGTGCAAGAGAATAGATTCAAACAATGAGTAACTGTTCCATCAATTTGAAAATAAAACTTAATTTTTAACAAATAAAAAGTGACACCAGTATACATGCACTCCCACTAGACACGTTTTAATCGAACAGCAAAAAAATTACATCCAGAAATTTGCAAGTGCGCTCCTTGCCTAAGTTACGAAGTTTCAATATATCACACTCTCTATATGCAATACCTGAAATAATCCAAATAGTTCACTTTATTGGTTAGTAGATTACATCATAGTTTGAACTATGGCAATAATTCAATATAAAATAGGTTTTTTATAATTATCTCCAGAGGATGCCAAATTGGCTGCGGAAACTCTCGATGAGTGTAGGTAGTATCAATATTGCTTGGATACATCTTCCAATAAAGTATCATATACCTACCTATTTGTAAACGTCGTGAGATATTAAAAAAAACTTGTATTTTTTACTATCTTTAACATCATGTGTCTTGACAACGAAGCATTTTCGAACACATATTGATAGGAAATCTTTCATAATATTTATTAATTTATTTAGGTTTTTCTGTTTCTTTAACAATTATGCTAACGCCCTGTATAAAAAGTTATTATCGTTGGGTAAAAATTGAAATTTCAGATTATGATTGAAATAATTCTAATTCCAGATATATATACAAAAGTACTATATTTATCTACGTGAGCCGTGACTTTGTCTACATGTTATTGATATGTTTTTGGTTTTATTGTAAATTTCCTGTGTATATTTGGACAACTTATGATTTACAGTTTTATAAAATTAGACCAAGCTCCAGAGACGAAAAAAGACCGAATTGCGTCAAATTAAGGTAGAAGGCTGCTATTTTAATTGCTAGATATTATTATTCTGAATAAGTACCTAGATTGGTGAATAAAAATGTCTTCTGTTTATTTATTTTTTTTACAGCCACGAGAACCTTGAAAAATCAGGTTTTTCCGCGGTAACTTTTTTCTTGAAAAGATAGAAAAACATGTTTCAGATAAAAACTATAGGCAGTAAAGTTATCTATCGATCTGCTTAACACGATGTCGAAATAATGAAACCTTACCTCAAAATTTAAAGAGAAACAGAGAAACTAGCTTACTTCTTTAATCCTGAACATATTATCGAGAAAAAAGCAATTTGTGTGAAAATTTAACAATAGAGCTAAAAGTATTCCCAGGAAAGTGATGTAGACCGATTTTGAATATATTGTCTTTTGCGCGACTTAACCTCAAAAAAGTGAAAATCGAAAAAATTGGGTAGAGGAAATATTTTTGAATACAAAATTATCCCTCTTTTTTCAATTTGAAAATAGTTCAAAGGACCCCGCACAATTTTTATGGAAAATCGTTCCCAGCATCGGCTGAAATCGCATTATATTGTAGATAATTTCTTCCTGAAGAAAAGTTCTCATGGGCACCCCCTCACTGACAATGTGAACAGTCGAATGCAAAGTGTGGACATTGGGGGACATGTCAGATCCATTTAACGCCAATGGAGGCTTACTCCAAGGAGATGCACTGTCATGTGCATTGTTTAACTTGGATTAAAAAGCATGACGCTCAATGTATGTATCATTTTAAAATCTTTTGCTGTACAGTAAAATTATTAACATTTTTAATAATAGGTAGGTTATTTTTCAAAAATATCGATAGCTCGAGTTCTACTCATCAGAATTTAAAAACCCAAAGATGAAAATATTTAAAAGTGAATTATTATTTGTTTGCTTATAATTGTAATGAAACATATTTTATCAGTCAATGTCTAATATAATTACTTCATACCTATTCATGGAAATTGTCTTGGTTTTGCACGAAACATCTTTATGAGTGGCTTTATGTCTTTCTGATGAGCTCCGGAATAAGAGCGAAAAACGTTTCAACATTTCCAAGAAACAGAATGATAGATTTCATGAAAATGTAATCCATTAGAATGAAAAATTATTAAGACAAGGTAGGTAGGTAAATAAATTCATTTTAGGCCTTTGTTCTCATTTTGAACTGAATCTTCATGACTGTAGGGGGTTATGTAGATACTAGTTTAATCTGCATGACCGTAGGGGATTATGTAGATGGTAGTGTCACAATGAGAATTGTCAAATAAGAAATCAGACAAATGCATTTTCATTTGATAGCGTAACCAGAATTCAGGTTATCGAAAGAATGCAAATATTTCATTAATATTTTTACAGATAGTTTTTCTTTTTAGTTCTCATTGATAGTTCTTTCTGCTGTTATGAAAATATTTGTTTCAACAAAATTTAATAATCCACCGTAAAGAGAACGAAATTTTGAAAAAAATCTGAATATTAGATTTCTTCAAAAATTTTTGAAAATTTTCACTTGTAATCTTCCGAGAATTATTGCAGGAAATTTTTTGAGTACTTGTATGAATTTTCTTAAAAAATTCACGTACGATAATAATTTTCTGCAATTAATTCATAGAAAAGGTAAATTTAAATTTAGTTTTATAACTTTACAACCCCCTTTACTAATACCATGTAATATTATTTAAGGAACGAACACGAATTTTATAATTTAGTACTCATTGTACTCTTGACAAAGGCCTAAAAGGCCGAAATACGTGTAGAGTTTAAATAAGACTTATGGAAACATTAGAAGGCATATTTTCTACATAATTTAAATTTTAAAATTAATTCATGCACGCGGGGGATTCGGTAAGAAAATTTCACACCTAGTATTCTTATGTAAAGCAAATGTCAAATATGTTGAAAAATTTTCACTTATTAATTTTGCTCAAGGAGGATAAAAATATTCGGAAATTTTCTGAGTTGCTATGGTAACGAAACCAAGCAAATACTTCTGATTGGCTAAAAAAATGAGGTGCGAAATTTTCAACATTAAAAAAGGTTGAAAGATCATAATGAATATTTTCTCACCCGATTACGAAGGTATAGAGGTAACAACCTATGATTTGACTCTAAGAACGTCTACATTGGTGTCAGATTCCAAAAGTTATACCGATTTTCCGGATTTCCACTCATTTGAAAGTAATTCAAAAACAATATTTTCAAAATCGGTTCACATCACTTCTCGTATCGATCAAACTTTCAGCTGCATGTGATTAAATTCTCAACTTAATTACTTATGTTTTCGAAAAAATGTTTGAGTTTAAAGGAGAAGCTGATGTCTTTATTCATTTTAAAATTGTGACGTTGGATTTCACTGTTTTGAAATCGGGTTAAAACGGATCGATAGACAATGTCATTGTCTACAACTTTTATCTCATTTTTTTTTGTACCTAAATAAAAAGTTATAACGAAAAAACCTATTTTTTCAAAATTATATTTTGGCTATAAAGAAATAAGAAGGAGAAATTTTTATTCGCCAATCTAAATCCTTATTGAAAGTCAAAATTAAAAAAAACAGCCTTCTAACTCAATTTGACGCAGGAAATCCCCTGGTTTGATGAATGAAATATGAACAGGTATGATTTATTCCATAAAATATACCATATATGTTGCTAAACGTTTGTATACAAACAAGTTTGACTGTGAATATTAATTACTTAAATTTAAAAATATTTTTACCGTGCAATGTTTATCCCAGTTGCTAGTTTGCAAAACTCTTGAAGAACATTTCTTCATTATGTATTTAATTTAACTATACTATAGTTATTGTATATTTGTATAAATTATAATTGTCTATATAAGTGTACGACCACAATTATTGTATAAAGAACTTTATTGTAAATATTGTCTTATCAGGGATCTCTGTAAATCTATATATAATAATTATAAAATTTATTAACATGAAATTATTAAAAATCATTTTGACTGATGTAAATAAGTTTTTGTTTTATTCCACAACCATTGCAGGTCATTCATCTAGTCAAGGAAAAGGATTTACATGATTTAAGGAGACACCAAACATGGCGCATTGAGTATTGTTAGGGTTGGGTACTAAATGAACTTTTTGACATTTTATGACCACGAAATCTGCTGAAAAATTTGTAAACTTTTCAGAATGGCTGCCGAATAACCGTTATTTATATTCAGTGTGTCTTATAAGTAAACGAACATAGATACACTAATTTAACCCAATTTATCCATATATCAAATTGCCAACCCTCGAGAGTCTCTATTCCAAAAGAACTCAAATATTAGAAACTATTTTGCTGGGTGAATCGTCCCTGAAATTTTATAAATCTTTCATTCATCTATTAATCTTCAAGAGAATGTTACAAAATTAAATAATTTATGAACATTTAATTTTAAAACGTGTTTTAGAAATGTTTGTAAAATGGATAGATTGTTAGAAAACCGCGAATAACTAATTTCGGCAAGATTTTAATTCCCTTTCTATTACATTTTTAATTATTTTTCAAATAGGACAATTAAAATGTTTGGAACTTTATTACTTTCAAGTACTTAAACATCAATACCTCTTAGTTTTTATTTATAAGCTCTCTTTAACTTAACATCTAATAGTTATATTATATATCTTTTTATGAAAATTGATACAGTTTTTGAGAGAAACGGAAATATCTAATTTAAGTAAGATTTTAATTGCTCTTTTCTGTCGCATTTTTAATTATTTTTCAACTGAAGCAATTAAAACTCTGTCAAAAACTATAAATTTCATTAAAATTACTAAAAATTTAAAAAAATCAAAATTGTATTCTGCATACCCTAAAATAAAATATCTACATATTGAAAATGTTCTAAGAAATTCGGTGGTGACTAACACGCCATAACTTTTATTTATTTCATACACTGTCCAACAACTACCAACTATAAAATGAGTTCTAACAGAGTAGTCAAATGCACACAAAACTTGTACATGCAAGAAAAAAAACAAATGAAGATAGATAGTAACTAAAAGAAACAAGCTAACCGGCTCGGGCACCCCCTGGCATCCTCCTGTCGGCACAGAAAAATGCACTGGTACTGTTTAAAACTTTAAATCACTCTGTAGACAGGAAATGTATGGGCCTATTTGTGAATGTCCTTGCAAATAATAATCTTATTCGCCCTATCGCATTATTGAGATCATGCCATTCATTTATTTGCTTTATTTCTGCTAAACTTCTATTTCGCTTGCAAACAAATTTGAAGTTTATAGAACTCACCTTCATTGCTTCTCAGAGCAAAATGAACAACAGAACGTTACATGCATACAATATACATACAAGATATACATACAAAATACATACAATAGTACGATGCATAAACACAGGTTGGTATTCGTTGCGCATCTGAAATCGTCGTATGTCAAATCTGTTCTTACCAGTTGACGAAAGTCAACTGGACATATTACATCTGGGTTCGCATTTGGCTTGTCCGATCTGTATGTTAATATTAACACAGATTTTGTGACTTTCAGAAATATTATGAATAAGAGAATCTTAGAGCATTTCTACATGTTGTGCGAAGGTAAAAATGTATGCTACCTTCCTATATAATGTTACTGTGGCAACAATTTATTCCAGGAACGTAAACATTTAATTTAGAAACCAATTCGTCTGCATCAATATTAGTGAGTTTGTAAATAAATTGAGATTTGTGCTCACATCTACGGCCTAGGTTATTGTAAGAATCTTTATCAAGTAGTTCTTGTCGTGGAAAGCCGGCCTTATGACTACTCTCAATTCTAAAATATACCTTATAGAATTTGCGTTGATTTGATTCTAGATTGTTAGTATGTGCAATGGGGACCAAACGTTTGAGCATTTCACGACATTTTTGCGTGGTCTGGACCTTTTTAAATAAAAAAAAAAGGGAAAAATTGTATTTTAAATGAAATGTGTTTTTTTTTGTTTCCACCGTCATATCTTCAAAACTAATGTTGCTATCGACGTTGTTTTTTTTTTCAATTAAAGTACACACAATAGCGCTTTTAACTGTACTAATGGTTTTTACACAGTTCGCAATTTCATTTATTTAAAAATTAGGAAAACTAAATATTTGAATTTTACGTATTACAATTTTCACCAATCGATAAACTTTTTTATTTTTGAAAATTTTTATACACATACAGTGAAGCAAATGTAGCCCAAACATTAGAAAAGTTTTTGATATAATTATTTTTTTCCCAATGTGTATCGTTTGGCAACAGCGATTTTTTCTAAAGCGCGCTAAATTAGTCATATGTATTACTGCGGCTCACAATCTAGGTACGTACACCGCGTATGGAAGGTAGGATAAGATGCGTCTAACTAATAGACTATTCAAATCTATTGACCTCTCACCTTAACCGCGAATATCTCAAAAACGGAGGAACGGAAAATTTTTTAAAAATTATGTGTCTATTGTAAATCATTCACTGAAATTTGAATAATGTACATTGGACAGTTTTGAGATGCTGCTAAGTTATATTGAAAAATGTCCTACTTTTTAAGGAAATTTTGACAACACCAGTTTTAAATCCATTATATATTTGAAAATATGCCTACTATATAAATAATCTTTTAGATTCCGATAAGGCATGGTATTTTTTGTACGAGGAAATTTTTTCATAATTTTTTGTTCTAAAATTTTGCAGTTATTCTAAAAAACGTGACATCATGTTTATTCGGTTATTTATCAAGGTATTTACAAAAATTTTGATAAAATGGTTAATTATATAAAATGTAAGCATTTTCAGAAACAAGAATTGGTATATATCAAATATTAATTTAGTTATCAAGTGCAATAGATAATATTATTGCCCGCGTTCTGCAATATTATCTATTGCACTTGATAACTAAATTAATATTTGATATATACCAATTCTTTTTTCTGAAAATCCTTACATTTTGTATGATTAACTGTTTTATTAAAAATCTTTTAAATACTTTGATAAATAGCCGAATAAACATGAAGTCACGTTTTTGACAATAACTGCCAAATTTTAGAATAAAAAATGATGAAAGAATTTCTTCGTACAAAAAATGCCGTGCTTTATCGGTATCTAAAATATTATTCATATAGTAGGCATATTTTTCAAGATATAATGAATTTAAAACTGGTATGGTCAAAATTTCCTTAAAAAGTAGGGTATCTTTCAATATAACTTAGCAGAATCTCAAAACCGTCCAATGTACATTATTCAAACTTCACTGAATAATTTACAATAGACACATAATGAACACATATTTTCTCAAATTTTCTCTGGTCTGCCATTTTTGAGATTTCGCGGTTAAAATGAGGGGTCAATACATTTGAATCGTATATTAGTAGTTTGCGGGATTTAGAGTATACGTATAAATAGTTTTAAATAAATGCGATGCTGTAGCATATTCGCAATTTAGTTTTCTAAAATAATTGAGTGCATTATTTGTAAGAAAATTGCGCGGGATGATGACAAATATGTGGTACCAAGACCTAGGATACAAGGTTTGTTGTCATTAATATCTAGTGCTGAAAAAAGACGACATCGCGGAAATATTGTGTCAGAAAAGATATTTTAAATGACGAAATTTAATTAAAATATCATATAGACTGTCGTATAGGTAGACAAGTTTTGAAAACATGAACGTTTTTTGCAATCATACAGTGCCGCCGCGCCGCGCCGATTTGCAACAGATGCTGCACAGTACTTAATCGAATACGAAATATTAATAATAGATGGAGGATTTAAATTAACAGAAAAAGTAGTTTCACTACATAAACGTCATTCAGAAATGACCAAAAATCTATTTAGCAAACAGGAAGATACCAGGATGATTTTGCATGCAATGTACGAAACTAAATTTAGCAAACAAACATTGGTGAAATCAGTTGATATAGATGTATTAATTTTACTTACTCTCCTTTTTTCGGACTCTGACTTAAATGGAGCTAATTTATTTATGCAACTTGTACACGGCACTAGCAGACAATTTTTGTAAATATAGAAGGTAGTGCAAAGTTTATGAACTACAGTTTGTTCTTGTTTTCATTGTTTTACTGGTTGCGACACCACTAATAGTTTTTTTTTAATATTTAAAAAATCTGCGTTTGCTGTTCTTAAAGAATACTGTTGTTTTTAAAAAATTATCGGAACTGCCATTGCTGTCTAAAGACGAAGCTTTAAAAATCTTTACAAAATTGATTCTAGTACTGCACAAAAACAAAAGTAAACAAATTCAGATATTAAACGACCTAAGGATCAAATTAGCAACAATAACAAACAGAGCTTCCTTCAACTGAAGGCACCTTTTACCACCCATTCTTAAGGTAAACATATATATTTAAATCATAGATTTCCTATCTAATACATTTAGTTAACTATTGCAGGTTTATGTATCAACTTAGAATATCGTACAGAAGCAATATGCCAACTACACTTATAAATGCACATGGTTCAGGACGGAATTTAAGTGACGATGTTTGGACAATATTTTCATTAAGTATTTATTGTTCAGATAAAAATTGTGAAAATCGAAAATATGATTGTGTTAAAGAAGACCTAAAATGTTGTAACGAGTGTAAATGCCGTACTTGAAATACTGTTATTTAAAGGTTTCGATGAAAGTACAGACGAACTAGAATGCTTTTAACGCAGGGCCTACGTAACTAAATACTCATTTTTCAATAGAAAAATAGTTGCAAAAAAATAAAGTTGTTTTATTCCTGCGTCTTGGTTTAATTCAATCAAAAATGTGTAATAACCTACTTATTAGGTGGGTACTTACTTTATAACAATGATTTATATTTACCTGCTTTTAAATATTTTTTACCTTAAAACAACAAAAGATAGGTTCGTACCTATTTTGGAGCTGTTAATAAAAGCCCGATTAGTACATATGAATCCAACAACCGTAGTCCGCAGGCGGTAAGCAGTATAATGAGAGCCGGGCGTGCAAGAATATGATTTAGCCCGTTTTAAAAAAATCGCTGACTACATACTATAACCTGCCTGTATAAACATATTTTCATAAATAAAAAATTTTTCTCGATTGCTGAAAAATACATTCACGAAAATAACAACTTTAAGTTTGCTATTATTTTAACAATTAAAACAAATATATTTTACAATCACATTGTACATAGTTAGAAGCGCTATTGTGTCTACTTCAATTTAAAAAAAAATAAGTTCCATAGCACAATTATTTTTAAAGATATAACGATGGGGATGTTAAAAAACATGTTTCATAGAAAATTCATTTTTTTACAGTTTTTTCGAAATAAAAAAGTTCCTGACCACCAGAAAATGTCGTGAAAAGTGGTTTCATGTACACGATCACCTAATTAAAGAATCGCACCAAGTCTGGTTTGGTTCTACGCCAGTTTTTTTTTCTCGGAAACTAAGCGACTTTGCTACCCAATTTTACTCGTCTAATTCGAAAAATCACACGGATTTCTAATTATAAATACATATAATCTGTTAGCTTCACATTTAATAGTGTTAATATGAAAAAATTAAATGAAGAGATTTGTCAAAGATAACACCCGAGTCCGGGAGCGTGCCAGGCCTATGCGATACATTATTAATTTCATAATCATATAATATTGAAGATAATTTGTGCGTGTAATGAATATTATTTATGGTTTTTTGGAAGTCAATACAATCGTTTTAGCTACCCTGTTAAAAATCTTTAGCAGAGACGATAGATGGCTATCCTTAACGTGGCAATTCGATATAAAGGTAAGTTAGGTTAAATTGTCATATTTTGATCTGATCTGTATGTACAGTATATCTCAGATTGGAATGAAAGTGTTTACGTTCTGGGAGGGCCCCAGTTTACACAGGCACATGCACAGGTACATAGGTATTCCAAAGTAAGTGGAATCTCCCCATAGCCGTCTCAAGCTTATCCACACACGAAATAAAAATAAACGGTTTAAATTGACATTTGGTTCTCTTATAAATACATTGAACAACAATAACACTATTAGGTTCGGTGCGTCAAAAAGACTAGACTACATGCAGCTTTGGTTGCTTTAGCGCCACAGTTTTCGACGCCCTCGTTTTCCCTGGTTGGCCCCTAATTCTTGCTGAGACCATACATAGCATAGAGATTTTATTATGATCATTATTATTAAAAAATTGCTCCACCTATACCGGGTGTAACAGGATCATGGTATACCCCCCTTTTCTTCTTTAGTTTTGAAGATAATTGAGTGAAATTTAGGATATACTACATACATAATAAGCGACACTTTGACATACAATTGATTTTCTCTTCACTTCCAGTTTCGCCGGAAGAGACATTAACTTTCGATTTTTAAAAGGAACACCCTATATATTATTGCATTTTTTAATTCTGCATAATTTTCTGAATCCAACGATGTCAAATAAGTGACATTTCAAACATCAATTTTTTTTTATAATATAATTTTTAGTTTTTCATTTAAGAGTGCCATGACGGTTCCGATTTATTCTAAATGGCCCGTGTAATGCTATGAAAATCAAAATCCCGTTAAAAGCACTAAATTATGTGATTTATGAGCAAATAAAATTCACCAAAATTATTTTTGGGGCAAAACTCAATTTTTTCAAATGAAACCATGTCGATACCGTGGTACCATTTATTAGTACTGCTAATAAGGAATTTATTTATATGTCTTATTAAAATGTGCGATAAATACAAACAAAAGAAAATAAGAAAATACAATTTTATTCTAATTACCTTGTTACACATAAGGTGGTTTTGGAATACAAAAAATTAACACAAAACATTGCAACAGTTATTCAAAATGCTGTCCATTAACGTCAATGCACTTCTGAACTCGCATAGCTGTTTCTCGAAGAATGTTCGCCAATTGCTGGGCCGTTATGCTATTAATTGCTCGTCTTACTCGTAGCTCCAGGTCTTCACGGGTTGTAACGGCGGTCGCAGACAATATTTTTTAAATGACCCCAAACAAAGAAATCAAGGGGCGTTAAATCAGGTGACCTTGGAGGCCACCTCACAGGACCATTCGTCGAAATTACGTTTTCTCCGAATCTCCGCTGAAGGTAATTAATTGCTATCCTTGAATTATGGGGAGGAGCGCCATCTTGTTGAAAATACATCCCCTGTCAGGAGTTCTTCAAGTATTTTTCTACTACAGATTATTTCAAGCCAAACATTGAAACCGAACCGCACTTGAAAGTTACCCTCCCGTAATAAATTTTGATTTTCTTGTGACCAAAATTTTGTATTTTGTTGGTTAAATAATCTCAAATTTGTAAACCTTGACTCGTCCGAAAATAAAATCAGTCCCAAGAAATCATTGTTTGGCTGCACGTTATTATACAAAATCCAATTGCAATATTTCATTGTACGCTCGTAATCACTTTCGTACAAATGCTGGTGCAATTGGTATTTAAAAGATTTATAGTGGTATTTGTGCAAAATTCGGCTTACTGTTTGGTGAATTATGTTCAATTCAAACCCAACTTGCCTTAAAGAAACAGTCTTATCAATTTCTATTCGAGCCAAAACATTAATTTCCGTTCCTTCGTCAATAATGAAGTTTTCTTCGGGATCATTGTTGGGCTGGGCTCTCTTCGGAATTGGTTTTCAACACGTTTAAAATCATTTTTCGCTGGACATTGTCTATCAGGATATTGTCGGCCATAAAAGTCCATAGCTGCAATTGCATTTTTTTTACTTTCCCCATAAATAATTAACATGTTCACTTTTTCATCTCTTGTATAAATTTGCAGCATTTTGAACACAATTAACAAGAATTTTAAACAATTTTTAAAGACACAATAAAAACACCTAAGCTAAATATTTCATTGTTTTCAAAGCCTCCTAGTTAATTCTTAACATTTACTTAGAAGAAAATTGTATTTTCTTGTTTTCTTTTAGCTGTAATTTTCTTTGTATTTATCGCACATTTTAATACGACATATGAATAAATTCCTTATTAATAGTACTAATAAATGGTACCATATGATTCCATTTGAAAAAATTGAGTTTTGCCCCAAAAATAATTTTGGTGAATTTTATTTGCTCATAAATCACGTAATTTAGTGTTTTTAATGGGATTTTTGTAGCATTACACGGGTCGTTTAGAATAAATCGGAACCGTCATGGCACACTTAAATGGGAAACTAAAAATGACATAATAAAAAAAAATGTTGTTTGAAATGTCACTTATTTGGCATCGTTGGATTCAGAATATATGCATAATTCAAACATGCACTAATATATAGAGTGTTCCATTTAAAAATAGAAAGTTAGTGTCACTTCCGCCGAAACCGGAACTGAAAACAAAATCAATTGAACGTCAAAAAGTGCCGCTTATTATGTATGTAGTATATCCTAAATTTCAATCAATTATCTTCAAAACTAAAGGAGAAAATAGGAGTATTCCATGATCCTGTTACACCCGGTATATAACATTTTTTGCAAAATAGAATAATGAAAGCTCATTACACATACAAATTCTCTAAAAATATCAGGGTGCTAAAGAATTTTGGATAAATTATTACCTACTTGTGTTTGATGTGAGGCGAGCTGTCCTTGTCTCTGCCGTTCTGAACCGTATCTTTGATCTCTCTCATATACCTGCCAAAAAATGTACACAAATATTATATATAACCGCGGCACAGTGACACAAATAGCAACTTCTTCGTTCAAAATTATCTAGAGCACTTGTTTCGCAACCGATTGGGACAAATTTTTTTTTAAATACTCGTTATTTAATTTCCAAAAAACGTAAGGGAGCTGATTTTTTAATGATACTAACCAGAATTATTGAGCTTAGCCGCAATGGACATGTTCTCTTTAAACCTTAATAAAACTTTTTCCTTATTCAATTTACATCAATCTTATTACTCAGGGGTTTTTGAGATCGCTGAATACGATCATGATATCCAGATTGTCATAAACCAACTTGCAAGAATCAATGACGATGATAAAATGCTAATGATTGGTGGAAAATGAAATATCATTTTTTATCATTTTATAACCGCCATTGATCCCGCCATCTTGCAGGTTGGTCTTTGACCATTTGAATATCATATTCGTATTCAGCGACCTCAAAACCCCCCGAGTAACAAGAACTCTGTAAATTGGGTAAGAAAAAAGTTTGGTTAAGATTTAAATCGAACATGGCCATTAAAAAATCGGCTCCCTTGCGTTTTATGAAAATTTAGTAACGAGTGTTTTTTAAAAAATGTGTCCCAATCGGTTGCGAAATACGGGCTCTAGATAATTTTGAACGAAAAAGTTGTGATTCGAGCCACTGTGCGCCGTGTAACGCAGACGAGACTGAAAATAAAGGGATAGTTCAAACAACAGGCATTTTTTTCATTTAAAATGAATTTACTATGATTTTGGGTATAATTTCTATGAACGTTGAGAAAAGATAATAGGCTAATGGCTGATCTGTGCTTGAGTAATTTATTACTCTTTGTACAGAGTACTATATAAAAATATGATAACAAGAGTGCCGCTATCGTAGTGCCGAAAATTCTCCTTCTGTTTTTTACACATGAAGATATAATAATTACACTAGTTTTAAATAAGAACAATTGTGTACAATTTTTGTATTAAAACTTGGTTTAATTTTTTATATGATGATGAATATAAAAATATTCTGAAAAAATGTCGCTGTTTTATTACTTAAATACTTAAATAACATCGTACTTCCCTGACCTGGCAGGAAATCTGTACTGATTTACTAACATTTCCCTGCGTAAACTTGGATTGCAAATTTACCAATCAGAGACAAGCCTACATGTTCCCGATCTTTACAAGCACTGCATTCTTATTTGAGATCCACTACAGTTGCTTTATGGTCATTATTTACAAGACACGCTGTATATAAAGGTGATAGCCCTCACTCACTCACTCAATGAGTCTCATTGTTACTTTTCTTTTGTTAAGGTACAGTTTCAGGCTTAGCAATAATATGCTATTTTAATTTCTAATTTCTTTTTTTAATTATACAAAACGACAAAATAAAATAAATGCAGCAGTAAGGTTTTAGTAAATAATTTCTTACTTTTCGTGTCTTTCATTTTTCATTTACCGCGATGATCATTTTTGCCTGTCTGCAATGATGCAGATCATTCTCACTGTAAAGCCTTGTGAGGGCTACGAGTCAACTGCAAGGAAATACTAAGTAAGCACGTGGTGTGATATATTTTTAGAACTTTGCTGCATTTTTAGTACTTTTTATTCACATTTCACCGCATTTAAAGTCAGGAGATGTCCCTTCCACGCCTTCTATACATTAGTAGGATTAGGGTTGGCGAACATTCGTTTTTCCTTGTTTTACTTACACTTCCACGTAGTAAAGTGAAAGTATAGTAATCTTAAAAAAAGATTATTTTTTATTGAAATGGGTTTGAAATGTCATGAAACGTTGTGATTTCAAATTTGAGGAAAAACAAAGTCTGTCGGTCGGTCGGTTTGTGTGCGCACGATTACTCTGGAACGGTTTAAGATATTGATTTGAAAGGTACACGTTTGTATTATAACAAGATCTCAAATTAGATTATATTTCGAACTTATTCCATTAAAACGTTAGGAGATAACTACGTAGGGGAAAATAACTAAAATATGCTAGTAAGAGTTTAGAAACTTGGGATTTGGTGTACATATTAGAAGTCTCAAGGTCTCAGGTTTTGTGGCATCTGCCAGCCCCACCACCATCCCCACTTCATTAATAAAGGAGTTAACAAAATAAAGTTGTAATTTAGTGCGTGTACGAGAATAAAAGTTCTCAGAAGATGGCATCAGGTATCAATGTGGTATCAGTCGCCTCCATTACCACTTTGAGGCAGACGATTTCCAATATTAGATTATTTTTATATACTGGAGTGCAAATATAGTATCAAGATGTTTTTCTTAGATACTTAGATAGGAAATATGGAGGCGGAAGTAATGATTTATTAGTCAGCGTATTTTTTTTATTTACAATATATCGCATTACTAAATTACTTCCACATCCACGTAGCGGATTGGAAGTATAGTAAACGTAAAAAAAATCTTTTTTTTGTTGAAATAGGTTTAGAATGTCATGAAACATCGAGATTTTAAATCGGAGCAAAAAAATTCTGTCTGTCTGTCGGTCTGTCTGTCTGTAACTTTTTTTTGTCCTCACATTTTCTCCGGAACGGTTTAAGATATTAACCTGGAATTTTGTACACGTATATATTATAACGAGATTTGGAACAGGATTGCTTTCTGAAAATATGGGTGAAGGATTGGGGGTAAATACCTGGGGGGGAAATATGTAAAGACACCTAGTAAGAGTACAGAAACTTGAAATTTGATGGATATACTACAAGCCAAGGCCTCAAAATTTTTTATAATATTTCTCATGACCCCACCACCCCCCATTCCATTATTAAAGGGGATGATAAAATAAAATTGAAATATTCACTTGAAATTTGGTACACGTATGTATCATAACTACATCTGGAACTAGATTATATTTTGAAATGATTCCGTTGATGGGTTGGAGGTTATTTAGGGGTAAGTAGGGGAATATAAGTAAAGCAAGCTGGTAAGAGTACAGAAACTTGAAATTCCGTGTATGTACTAAAGGCCAAAGCCTCCGATTTTTTATAATATTTTTCAACCCCCCATACATACGTGCACCAAATTTCAAATGAATATCTCTATTTTATTTTATCAACCCCTTTAATAATGGAGTAGGAGTAGTGGGGGTTTGAAAATATAATAAAAAATCTGAGGCTTTGGTTTCTAGTACACTAAATTTCAAGTTTCTGTACTCTTAAGAACTTGCTTTACTTGTATTACCCTATTTACCCCTAAATAACCCCCAACCCTTCAACGGAATCATCTAAAAATATATCTAGTTCCAGATGTCGTTATAATACATAAGTGTACCAAGTTTCAAGTGAATATCTCGATTTTATTTGATCAATCCCTTTAATAATTCAGTAGGGGTAGTGGGGGGTTGAAACATTTTATAAATAATCTGAGACCTTGGCTTTTAGTACATGCACCGAATTTCAAGTTTCTGTACTCTTACCAGCTTGATTTACATATTTTCCCCTATTTAACCCCCAACCCTTCAACGGAATCATCTCAAAATATAATCTAGTTATAGATGTCGTTATGATACATATATGTATCAAATTTCAAATGAATATCTCAATTATATATAATTGAGTAGGCGTGGTGGGGGGGTTGAAAAATATAAAAAATCTGAGGCTTTGGCTTCTAGTACATACATCGAATTTCAAGTTTCTGTACTCTTACCAACTTGCTTTACTTATATTCCCCTATTTATCTCTAAATAACCCGCAACCCTTCATCTCAAAATATAATCTAATCTAAGACAACGGATAAATCAGTAAGCTTCTATGTAGACACAACATAGAGTATAATGGGGGTAGTGGTGCTGGGATAAGCGTCTAGGGAAACCGAAATACGAAATCATTTGTCTGACCATTTCTTCTTTGCTCTAGTGTTTACATTCAGTCACATGGTTAGCGCATAGGTAACGCTTTCATTTTATGGTGCGAAGGTCCCGTGATTGTCACGTTTGTTATCATGTTCCCTTTTGTCGAAAAATTCATTTTCGGCCGAGAAATTTATAAAAACCTTAAATATTTCTAAAACTCTAATCTTCCTTTCCAAACCAAAACTTTCTAACGGCCGGCGCGCAGACCGTTGAGACCCACATTGCCTCGAACGGGTTTTTTCGTTGAGTTTTTTCCAGTATCAGCAACAAAAATTAATTCAGTGTCTTTCCCCCATAGTTTTTACTGGTTTTATATTTTTTCGTTGTTTTAAAATCTAATTTAGATGTAAACAATTTTATTGTTAATTTTAAGCCGCCACAGGCGCCAGGAGTATTAGCTTTTATTTCATTTTATTGAGCCGAATATGTCGCGAATCGCCCAACCGCACTAACACCACGGCGCTGCGCGACGTGGTTGTACGGTTGGCTCGATCGGGGGAGGCAATGTTTTGTACTTTTAATGTTAAATAAATTCATTTTGGTTGATTGATTGAATTCCTGCGTCCGCTGAGGTTTTTTTTTTAATGTTGTAACAATTAATATATTTTTTCACAAATTGTTTTCTGATTACTTTAGATTAGGTTAGGCTAGGTTAGGTTAGGTTAGGTTAGGTTAGGTTTTTATTTTGCTTAAAATAATTTCATTTTTTCGAGTGCTTTCCTTAGGTTAGGTTAGTAGGTTTTATTCTGATATATAATTGTTAACAATTATTAGCGCCGCAGGCAGTATTAGCGTCGCAGACAAAGGATAGGGGGTGCGGGGGGTGTCCCCCCACCTTTTTTTATAAAATAAAACGACCTTGCTCGAATTTATTACATATTTACAAGGTAATGCGTATGCTCGAAGCTTCCGCATTTCTGTTGCCCTAGGCGCTTGTGGTGGCGGGGGGTTGAAAAATATTATAAAAAAATTGAGGCTTTGGCTTCTAGTACATACACCCAATTTCAAGTTGCTGTACTCTACCAACTTGCTTTACTTATTTTCCCCTATTTACCACTATTTAACCCCCAACCCTTCAACGAAATCGTCTCAAAATATAATCTAGTTCCAGATGTCGTTATAATACATACATGTACCAGCTTTCAAGTGAATACATCAATTTTATTTTACCTACCCCTTCAATAATAGAGTAGGGGTGGTGGGGTTTTGAAAAACATTATAAAAAATCTGAGGCCTTGGTTTCTAGTACATACACCGAATTTCAAGTTTCTTTACTGTTACCAGCTTGCTTTGCTTATTTTCCTCTATTTACCCCTATTTAACCCCCAACCCTTCATCAGAATGATCCCAAAATTTAATCTAGTTCCTGATTTCATTATAATATATGCGTATACCAAATTTCATGTGAATGAGAAATTCCATTTTATCGTCCCCTTTAATGATGGAATTGGGGGGTGGTGGGGGAATGAAAAATATCATAAAAAATTTTGAGGCCTTGGCTTGCAGTACATACATCAAATTTCTAGTTTATGTACTCTTACCAGCTGTCTTTACATATTTCCCCCTATTTACCCCCAACGCTTCACCGGATATCTTCAAAAAAACAATCCAGTTCCAGATCTCGTTATAATATATACTTACGTGTACAAAATTTCAAGTCAATATCTTAAACCGTTACAGACAGGCAGACCGACAAACAAAAAATTTTTTTCGCTCAAATTTAAAATCACGGCGTACATTTTAAACCTATTTCAAAAAAAAAAATCTGAATTTTTTTTTACGATTACTATACTTCCAATCTGCTACGTGGATGTGGAAGTAATTAAAATTTTAAAAAATTTTACGTAACTCCAAAAATAACGAAGTTAAATGAGGTTCTAACGCCGCGAAATCCACTCATTATGAGTGGCTTCAACGCTTCAAGTCTAATATTTCATACTTTAAACGGCACCACACACTCACGCATGCCTGGCCTGGCGTAAATTTTAGAAATTGTACATTCCAATAAAGGTTTAATAATAGTTGAGAACGATTGTATTTTTTTCAAAAACGTATCTAGTTATCGTTGCTGGCCCTATGATGCTCAGCACCACCACTTCGTTTTAGATGAGGTGTTTCAAAATCTCATGAGCATGACCTTGGTATGCGCAGAGACATAATTTCAGCGATCGTCTCAATTACACAACTTCCTGAAAACATGGGATTTAGGATTTGCACTTTATCCCGAGTCGTTGTTTACAGACCTCCATTCCAACGGTCCTTTGAGATTAATTTAGAAACCAGCGAATTTTGCGCGGGGTTATTCATCTAATCCTAACAAAATGTAAGTAAATGATTCTATTAAATTTCTGTGCTAGCCGAGTCGAGTCAATGTTTTCAAAATAGACGAGTAAAATTGGGAAGCAAAGACGCTTAGTTTCCGAGAAGAAAAAAACTGGCGTAGAACCAAACCAGACTTGGTGCGATTCTTTAATTAGGTGATCGTGTACATGAAACCACTTTTCACGACATTTTCTGGTGGTCTGGAACTTTTTTATTTCGAAAAAACTGTAAAAAAATGAATTTTCCATGAAACATGTTTTTTAACGTCCCCATCGTTATATCTTTAAAAATAATTGAGCTATGGAACTGATTTTTTTTTTTAATTGAAGTAGACACAATAGCGCTTCTAACTATGTACAATGTGATTGTAAAATATACATTTTTTAATTGTTAAAATAAAAGCAAACTTAAAGTTGTTATTTTCGTGAATGTATTTTTCAGCAATCGAGAAAAATTTTTATTTATGAAAATATGTATATACATGCTGTGAACAAATTGAAGCCAATATATGAAAAAAGTTTTTAAAATCATAATTTTTGATGTGCAGGTTATAATATGTAGTCAGCGATTTTTTTAAAACGGGCTAAATCATATTCTTGCACGCCCGGCTCTCATTATACTGCTTACCGCCTGCGGACTACGGTTGTTGGATTCATGTGTACTAATCGGGCTTTTATTAACAGCTCCAAAATAGGTACGAACCTACCTTTTGTTGTTTTAAGGTAAAACATATTTAAAAGCAGGTAAATATAAATCATTGTTATAAAGTAAGTACCCACCTAATAAGTAGGTTATTACACATTTTTGATTGAATTAAACCAAGACGCAGGAATAAAACAACTTTATTTTTTTGCAACTATTTTTCTATTGAAAAATGAGTATTTAGTTACGTAGGCCCTGCGTTAAAAGCATTCTAGTTCGTCTGTACATTCATCGAAACCTTTAAATAACAGTATTTCAAGTACGGCATTTACACTCGTTACAACATTTTAGGCCTTCTTTAACACAATCATATTTTCCATTTTCACAATTTTTATCTGAACAATAAATACTTAATGAAAATATTGTCCAAACATCGTCACTTAAATTCCGTCCTGAACCATGTGCATTTATAAGTGTAGTTGGCATATTGCTTCTGTACGATATTCTCTGCAATAGTTAACTAAATGTATTAGATAGGAAATCTATGATTTAAATATATATGTTTACCTTAAGAATGGGTAGTAAAAGGGGCTTTCAGTTGAAGGAAGCTCCGTTTGTTGTTGTTGCTAATTTGATCCTTAGGTCGTTTAATATCTGAATTTGTTTACTTTTGTTTTTCTGCAGTACTAGAATCAATTTTGTAAAGATTTTTAAAGCTTCGTCTTTAGACAGCAATGGCAATTCCGATAATTTTTTAAAAGCAACAATATATTTAAAAAAAAAACCATTAGTGGTGTCGCAACCAGTAAAACAATGAAGACAAGAACAAACTGTAGTTCATAAACTTTGCACTACCTTCTATATTTACAAAAATTGTCTGCTAGTGAGAAAAGGAGAGTAAGTAAAATTAATACATCTATATCAACTAATTTCACCAATGTTTGTTTGCTAAATTTAGTTTCGTACATTGCATGCAAAATCATCCTGGTATATCTTGCTGTTTGCTAAATAGATTTTTGGTAATTTCTGAATGACGTTTATGTAGTGAAACTACTTTTTCTGTTAATTTAAATTCTCCATCTATTATTAATATTTCGTATTCGATTAAGTACTGTGCAGCATCTGTTGCAAATCGGCGCGGCGCGGCGGCACTGTATGATTGCAAAAAACGTTCATGTTTTCAAAACTTGTCTACCTATACGACAGTCAATATGATATTTTAATTAAATTTCGTCATTTAAAATATCTTTTCTGACACAATATTTCCGCGATGTCGTCTTTTTTCAGCACTAGATATTAGTGACAACAAACCTTGTATCCTAGGTCTTGGTACCACATATTTGTCATCATCCCGCGCAATTTTCTTACAAATAATGCACTCCATTATTTTAGAAAACTAAATTGCGAATATTCTACAGCATCGCATTTATTTAAAACTATTTATACGTGTACTCTAAATCCCGCAAACTACTAATATACGATTCAAATGTATTGACCTCTCATTTTAACCGCGAAATCTCAAAAATGGCGGACCAGAGAAAATTTGAGAAAATATGTGTTCATTATGTGTCTATTGTAAATTATTCACTGAAGTTTGAATAATGCACATTGGACGGTTTTGAGGTTCTGCTAAGTTATATTGAAAAATACCCTACTTTTTAAGGAAATTTTGACCATACCCGTTTTAAATTCATTATATCTTGAAAAATATGCCTACTATATGAATAATATTTTAGATACCGATAAAGCGCGGCATTTTTTGTACGAAGAAATTCTTTCATCATTTTTTATTCTAAAATTTGGCAGTTATTGTCAAAAACATGACTTCATGTTTATTCGGCTATTTATCAAGGTATTTAAAAGATTTTTAATGAAATAGTTAATCATATAAAATGTAAGGATTTTCAGAAAAAAGAATTGGTATATATCAAATATTAATTTAGTTATCAAGTGCAATAGATAATATTGCAGAACCCGGGCAATAATATTATCTATTGCACTTGATAACTAAATTAATGTTTGATATATACCAATTCTTTTTTCTGAAAATGCTTACAATTTATATAATTAACCATTTTATCAAAATTTTTGTAAATACCTTGATAAATAACCGAATAAACATGATGTGTTTTTTAGAATAACTGCAAAATTTTAGAATAAAAAAATATGAAAAAATTTCCTCGTACAAAAAATACCACGCCTTATCGGCATCTAAAAGATTATTTATATAGTAGGCATATTTTCAAATATATAATGGATTTAAAACTGGTATTGTCAAAATTTCCTTAAAAAGTAGGACATTTTTCAATATAACTTAGCAGCACTTCAAAACTGTCCAATGTACATTATTCAAATTTCAGTGAATGATTTACAATAGACACATAATTTTTTCAATTTTTACCGTTCCTCCGTTTTTGAGATATTCGCGGTTAAGGTGAGGTCTATTAGTTAGACGCATCTTATCCTACCTTCCATACGCGGTGTACAATAATACATATGACTAATTTAGCGCGCTTTAAAAAAAATCGCTGTTGCCAAATGATACACATTGGGAAAAAAATAATTATATCAAAAACTTTTCTAATGTTTGGGCTACATTTGCTTCACTGTATGTGTATAAAAATTTTCAAAAATAAAAAAGTTTATCGATTGGTGAAAATTGTAATACGTAAAATTCAAATATCTAGTTTTCCTAATTTTTAAGGAAATGAAAATGCGAACTGTGTAAAAACCATTAGTACAGTTAAAAGCGCTATTGTGTGTACTTTAATTGAAAAAAAAAAACAACGTCGATAGCAATATTAGTTTTGAAGATATGGCGGTGGAAACAAAAAAAAAAACACATTTTATTTAAAATGCAATATTTTCCCTTTTTTTTTAATTTAAAAAGGTCCAGACCACGAAAAAATGTCGTGAAATACGATTTCATATGCCCAGTGACATGCTTAACAAAACCTACCATGTTTGACCTGGTTCTACGCCACAAAAAAAAAAACGGCACGATAGAGTCTCGAATTCGCTCCTCTAAAATGTACTTAAGCGCATCTCGCGGTTGATAAGGTTCTGAAAGTACTCTACGTGTGGTGCTCGAGCATGCGAGCGTCATTATGGTCGCCGGCCTTGGATATAGCCCAATTTCGATAGGGAATATAGTACCCAGCTATTTTCCGTATGTTCCAAATTTTAAATAAGAAGTTATAAGAACAGAAGTTACCGCTAGTAATAAGTATTCGCAAACAGCAACCTATAACTGAAACATTCATTCGTGTCATAATAGTGTTAATAAAAATACTCCGATGACATTTTAAACCAAAATAAATAAATCTCCTAAGCTATATAAAGGTCATTCAATCCTGAGGCACATTATTCATTGCATTTTCCTATTTCATTTCCTATTTTTGTGTCAATACTATAATAATATTAATTAAACATGACTTCACGCACTTCTGGTGATTATCCTTTATGAAGGATATAACCCGATTTTCATAGTATTTTAATATGGAATTTTGCATTTGGTGACGCATCAATCACAATGTTTTTTGTTAGTGTCAATGTCACTGTAATATTAAATGAAAACAGATTTTATTACTTAATTGTGTCTTACCATATTTCTGATGAGACAGGAAAAGACAACATTTTCTCGAAGAGAAAATAATTTCACACCGTTGTATAAGTAATCGAATTTTTTTAAATGTCCGCCTGTTTGTCCGTCCGTCTGCCCTTCAGTACGTCTGTCACATGACTTATAAGCACAATAAATTGAGAAGTCCAATTGCATTTGGCAGTTAGTGCATTCGTGAAAAAAGTACCTACATCTTTATGCAGTTGTTTTATAAATAACTATTATGTTTACTATGTGTCGGAAGATATCTAGGTGCAAGATCTACGTACCAATATTACAAGATAATAACGAAGAGTGATTAACCCACTGAATATTTTCTGTGATTAATAAATATCAACATGATACAAGTCATACAGAGCAACGGCGACCAAATGATCATAATTAATGAATTATCTTTTATCTTCAAACATTTATAGGGAATCTTTGCCTTGTAGTATTTGAAATTTTACCTGCCATAGCAATGAATAATTAAAATCACAGTACATCCAAACCACAGTTGGTGAATCGAAATAATTGTTGAGAGGACGTAGACCAAGCTCCCACTGCAAAAATGGTACCCCATCGAACACCTAAAAATGAAAATGTGAAAATGGTTGCAAAACATGTAAAAATCATGTTACGCCCGGCAAGCAAGTAAAAATTTGTTAATTGTAATTTTTTATGAATTTTTCAATTTAGATAAAGAAATAGATTTACGCCCAGCAAACAAGTAAAAATTTGTTAATTGTTATTTTTTATGAATTTTTCAATTTAGATATAGAAATTTAACTTTTTAAAACACCTGCTTGAAATTTACACAATTTGTGGTAAATAATGAACCATTTTTGAAAAAAAAAATTTCAAACTTAATTTGTTAAACATAATTTTTTTCATGAAAGTGCACTTCATTACACCTCCTTGATTTTTGCTTTAAAATAAAGTTTAAGATCTCTTCTATCTATTACAACTTGTGTTGATTGATTTCTATATTTTGTTTTATTAATTAATAATTTTAATAAAAGTACATTTCGTAACACCTCTCTTATTTTTACTTATAGTTTGAGATCTCTTTTATGCATAAAAATTGGTCTGTCAGCTCGCAAAAAAAGCCTAAAGGAGACCGACCGCTTCTGATTAGTATACCGCCGGCGTTGTCATGCAGCACACAGAACTGGACTTGACAAATGTATTTTCAAATTCAAATAAATTAAGGGATTTAAATATTTATGCAATTGTTTCTCATTTTCATCGTATCATGTTTACCATTTATTGTCATTTGCATTGTTCTGCAATAGGATTATTCTGTTGGACAATAAATCAAGTATTATTATTATTATCCTTATTCTAAAACCACATTTTTTCTGGCGCATTGTACATTCCAGGGAAGAATTTCATATTATCCTGGACTGTTTAAAAATTTTCTCTATTATTATTATTATTAATATTAATAATATTATTATAAATTTTTTATATTAAAAATTGTTTCTGTTAAGAAATTTGGATATTTATTTTTTTTTACGGGGGTTATTTATAATTGAAAATAACAATAAGGCTCACGGGCCCCCTCTGAAAGTTTGTTTGCTCGCCCTTAAAACGGTTTCTAGCTACAGGCCTGTACTATTATGCTTATACTTACATGGAGGATGGATGGCGGGAATTGAGCTGTCGAATGCAATAAAATTCATACAGATTCGGCAAATATAGTTCGTGATATATAGGTGGAGACCTAGCTGTATAGATTTCCCATGAATAAGATACATGAAAAACTTTGTGTGAGTAAGTATTAGCACAGACCTACAAGGAGCCACTTTTCATATAAGCAAATTTTGCCCGCCTCATGGCATTTTGGCGTCACTTCCCGTCACGATTTTTGTGTTTTCCTAAGTCATCGAATACATAAATAAAACTTACGGCAAGATGTGGGTTTTGAGGTATACAATCAGATTATAGTTAAGAATTAAACTTATGTCAAAATGTGTGTCTTGAAGTAGCCAATGAGATTAATTTTTCTTATATGAAAAGTGGCTCCATGTAGGTCTGTGCTAGTATTTACTCACTCACACAAAGTTTTTCATGTATCTTATCCATAGGAAATCTATACAGCCGGCTTTCCACCTAATAAAGATTAAACTTCTTATTGAAAGCATAATGCGTGGGGTCGCTGGCCGAGTCCAGCGGTGGTGGTATAAACGAATACCAATGCCCTGCGTTGATCTGCGATAAGGCGTGGTTTCCCTGCGCAGAATCACGTCTACATATCACGAATCTGTATAAATGTGTCGAAGCCACAACTGTGATGTGAGAAGGCCGACTAAAGGTCTATTTACACGGGGATAGTTGCGAGTAGAGTAGAGTTAGCAAGTAGAATGCATTCTACCGTCCCCTCTATCATTTCAGCTCTGGGACCAGTCATACTAGCATCAATATAGTACTGATACTAGTATACTGTTATGTGGTATTTGGTTCTACCTGCTTTACTCTATTACAGAACCAGAGCGCGTTCCACAAGCACAACACAAGCGAGTGGACATTTCGACAGAGGTGGTGGCAGTAGAGTATTTATTTTGCCACATGTTGCTAGTGACTCTACTTTACCACCTACTACACAATCTACTCGCTACTCTACTCTAATGAGCGTTTATATGGGTAGAGTTACTCTACTCTGTCAAGTACCTGCCTCATTACTCAACCCGTGTAAATACGCCTTAAATGCTAGTGATAGGATCACTCGAGTGAAGTACAACCTGTTAGCCGGTTATTCAAATAACCTGCATCACTCGATTATCGCCAACAAGTACTCGAGTGAAGAAAACCTAATGTTCAACCAGTCAATATTACTTCTTGTGGCCACATACCTAAACTTGTGGCATCATTATGTAGAGTCGCTGTTTATTTATTTGTAAAATTCTGGAAGTCGATGGTCCTGGCACACCGAGTAATTTTTGATTTTCAGAATTTCAGTGTTGGGGCTGAGTCCAGTCGACATTCAAAAATTTTGCCGTCAGCTTTTTAAAAATACTTCCATACGGGAGATATTTTTCTGTCGAGACGCATGTTTCAATCCGTTAAATATCCAAAAAATCAACGTGGTAATAGATAAACTACTAGATTTTAAATTATACCTATTCCTAACATAATAACAAACAAAATAAACGAGCGAACCTAATTACTAACCGTAGGTACCTGAAATAAACAGGCAACTCCTTAAATTCTAACCAATTGACGTAGTAGTTAGTAATGCCACTGTAAATTATGTCTAGCATTCAGGTGACCATCACTCGAATATTTATTCGGTTATTGAAATCACTCCAATACCTAGTAATCAGTTATTCAGATTAATCGGTTATACCCACCACTACTAAATGCAGTAAAGGGCCAGGACCTTATTAACCCGTAACTGGAGAACTCTTTAAAAACAAACAAAACAAAAACAGGCGTTATACCTTTCCTAAATAAATAATATATTTGAATATATTTGTTAGAAAAAAAATTGAAAATGCAGTTGAAATTTCAAATAGCACAATATTGTTTTAAAGACTACCCTGTGGATTACTCAAAATGTTTAATGCATTGTTACGTATCTGTCGAAACAAATAAACAAAAAACCGTAGCCTAAGGAATCACAACTTCCTTATCCATAATTAGTTTTATCAGCCCCTAATAATGGAGTGGGGGTGATGGAGGGAGTGAAAAATGTAAAAACGTTTGAGGCGTTGACTTCTAGTACATACACCAAATCTCAAATTTTTGTACTGTTACCAGCTTGCTTTACTTATTTTCCCCTATTTACTCCCAATCCTTCACCGGATGTGTTAAAAAAATAATCCAGTTCCTGATCTCGTTATAATACATATGTGTACAAAATTTCAGGTCAATATTATAAACCCTTCCAAAGAAAACGAGCGCACAAAAAAAGTTGTAGACCGACAGACAGATAGACTGAATATTTTCTTTAAAAAAAATCTTGAAGTTTCATGACATTTTAAACCTATTCCAACAATAAATAATGTTTTAATTTTTTAGGATTAGTATACTTCCACTCCACTACGTGGATGTGGAAGTAAAATAATAATAACCTAATGAAACAGAAGACTTAACATATAAAACAGTGTATAATATGCATATTATTGCATATCTTAAAAAACAGAAACAAAGAAACTGCAGCCGTTCTTAGAGACTCACTCCGAGCAAACTCTGACAATTTGAGCTATTTATTCCTTAAAAGCGTCTAGTTGTGTTGTGCTGAGATGGCTTCATTTTCACCAACTTCTGTATCTTCTGCCTCTGTAAGATTTTGGTCTTCTGAATCAGGCACTAAGATGTCCGATGCGGTATTCTGCATGGTCACTTTCCATAACAAAGTAATTTTCGATGTTCTCAAAATCACTACGATCACCCAATCCTTCTTCATACCACTGCAAGAGTGTACTCTCAAAATCAGAATCTCCAACCTTAACTTCTTTTGAGATTTCAATATTAACATTCATTGTATACAATATCTAAATAAATAATGCATTGAAAATAATAGTGATACAAAACTGTAAATCTTTACTTATACTAACGGTGACGTGGAGATTAGCAAAGTCTCTGAAATTTTTAAGGAGCATATATTCAATACAACTGTAACGGTATTCACACTTGCCGAAGGGCAGCAAATACTTTGAGCAAATAGCCGTAGGCAATACATGAAGGTGAGTGGGAGGGGTCACACATAATGAATTGTGAGATCTGCACACTCTATTCTCAAGAAAATTGCTAGACTCCACGCACCAGTTTTGGGTTAAGGAATTTTGAATGATTTTATGCATAATTCACTATACTATTTAGCACTATATTACATAAATCAACAATATGAAATATTTCCATTATTTCCAAAGGTAAATAAATATATAGGGTCAGGTCGGGTAAAAACGAGACAGCCAAAAATTCGGTGAAAAAAAAAGACAACAATTTTGTTTCATAATCTGAAATTGAAATAAATAGATGTACGCTGCACGGACAGTATACGGTATAGACTGCATACTGAAATCTTACGTCCAATATAGATTTATCATTCTCGCTTATAAAATCTGCTTTAAAAAAATTGTATTAAAATCGACACTTGAAATCCTTATAGGAAAAGTTGTTGGTATGTCTTTTCCTTTACTGACTGTCTCGTTTTTACCCAAAACGAGGTAAAATGAGACAAAGTTATTTTTTTCCTCCTCTTTCATTGTGTGATATTTACCAAACTCGTAACTTACGTCATAATACTTGTTAATTCTTCTATCAGACAAGTATTTTAATTTGTTTTTAACATTAAATCATGTACGAAAGAATTTCCAGAGATAAGTATATAGGGTTAGGTCGGGTAAAAACGAGACAGCCAAAAATTCGGTGAAAAAAAAGACATTTTTTTCCATAATCTGAAATAGAAATAAATAGACAGACGTACTATGGTATACACTGAATACTGAAATAACCTTAATCTCGTAATAAACTCTTAAGATACTCTCAGAAAATTATTAATAATTGGTGTGGAAAACTCAACGAAACTATTATTGAACCTAGTTACTTCCACATCCACGTAGTGGAGTGGTAGTAATCGTTAAAAAAAATCAACATTTACTTTTCTTGAAATAGGCTTAGAATGTCATAAAACGTCGAGATTTTAAATTTAAGCGAAAAAATGTTTCTGTTTGTCTGACTACCTGCGTGTGTCTCTCGGTAGGTCTGTAACTTTTTTTTGTGCGCACGTTTTCTCAGCAACGGTTTAAGATATTGACTTGAAATTTGGTATACATACAATCTGGAACTAGATTATATTTGCGCCTATTCCAGTGAAGAGTTGAGGGTTAAATAGGGCTAAATAAGGGAAAATAAGTAAAGTAAGCTGGTAAGAGTATATTAATTTAGGATTTGGTGTATGTACTAGAAGCCAAGACCTCAGACTTTTTATAATATTACCATTACCCATACTAGGAGACATATCTACAATTGGATGGGTCACTCATTCGTAATTCAAAGGTAGTTGGCGCCTGGTTAAACGAATATTTTTTTCTATACTGGATCGGACGTAACAACCTGCTATTGCACTGCCTGCCCCAATCTCCAGATCTGACGCCATTTGATTTTTATTTATAGATATTGCTGGAAGGAAAAGTGTACAAAAATTCTCATATCAATAGAGATGCGCCAGCATTTGGCGCACATTACAAAAAATTACTCTAGAACAACTGACAAAAGTTATTAAACATATGAAAATGCGGCTCGATAAATGTTGGATGGTGGTTTGGTGGAAGTTTTTTAAGTTTAATTACAATGTTTTTTTATTTCTGCATTAAATTCATTAAAAAATAATATTCTGGGTATTTCGCAGACACTTATTATCTAATATTTATTACGAAAAATAATACATTACTTATTCATTATATACCGGGTGACCCAGGAGACATGTAACACTCCGTAGCATGTTTATTTAAAAAGATATTATTTTGAAATTTGGTACACTTATATAATGCGTGATTGTCCTTTTGTCCACCACTTCCGGTTTCACCGGAAGTGACATCTACTCTGTTATTTTAAATGGCACCCCGTATATTTTTTTTACCTATCTGATTCGTTCCTAGATTCTTTTTCAACCATGTATCGGAACATGGCATTTGTTTTTAAAACGACAGTTAATATCAATTTTAGTTTGTTAAGTCTAGGTGGCCCTGATATGAACCTTGGCAGATATTGATGCGTAGTGTGCCGTGATATCGAAAGACCTCTGACATGCAACTTTGTGCCTCATATTTTTTTGGAAATAACCAGTAGCTGAACAGACTAATAAGATCTAACTTATTTAAAAAAAAATATCTTTAAACAACCCACGATATCTTAAAAACCAAGATAGGAACCCCATTTTTTTACTTCACCTAGTTAAAAAATACTTATTTATCTTTTATTTTTGTCCAATACAATTGCTGTGCCTATCATATTTTGCTTTCTTCATTAAAATTAGCATCGAGTGTTATTGCATAGTAATGAATATTGTACTGCAACAAAAATATTTACTAAGCAGACGGTGGAAACAAAATAAAAGTAGGTAAGACGATTTTTTTAATAAATGAGAAACATCAGTAAAACACATTTGAACAAAATTGATGAAAAACCCTTGCACTATGTAATACATTTTTACAACGAATGAATAAAATTAAAATAAAATATTTACTGAAGTACTACATACAAAAAACATTTTTTTAATACAGATGTTCAAAATGTTGTCCGTTATTATCTCTGCACAATCGTGTTTTTGTGACGGTAGCCCTGAGCACGTTATCTAACTGTAATTCAGTAATCCCATCGATTGCTCTTCTGACTCTCATTTCCATGTCTTCTCTGTTTGTTGGTGGAGTCCTATAAACGTTTTGCTTGAGGTGACCCCATACAAAAAAATCAAGCGGCGTAAGGTCTAGTGACCTTGCAGGCCATCGAACGGGCCCATTTGTTCCCATCCAGTTTTCTCCAAACCTTTCATTTAAATAATTCACCACAACTCTGCTGTTATGTGGTGGAGCCCCATCCTGTTGAAAAATTATTGGGTTAACATTAGGTGGCAGTTCTTCCAAAAAATCTTGTATCTGGTTTTGCAAAAATCCCAAATATCTTTCTCCATTTAATGGATCATCAAAAATTATTGGCCCAATAATTCTTCTGCCAATTACTCCTAACCATACATTAAAACTAAATCGCCCCTGATACACACTTTCTCTCATATTTCTGGGATTTTCTTGTGCCCAATAACGGGTGTTGTTACTATTAAATAATCCCAAATTAGTGAACCTGGACTCGTCGGAAAATAAAATTTGTTCATGAAAATTATTATCCAAATTGTGTGTGTTCAGAAACCAATTGCAATACTTCAATCTTTGAAAATCATTTTCGTATAAATGCTGGTGTATTTGGTACTTGTATGATTTAAATTTATGTTTTTTCAAAATGCCTCGAGCTGATTCCCGATTTACACCGGTTTGGTGCTCAATCTGTCTTATCGAAATCGTGGGATCTACCTCGACAATTGCAAGTACACTGATTTCCGACACTTCATCGATAATGAAATTATTTTCCTGTACTTCTGGTTCACTTCTGAATTGCCGTTCAACTCTTACAAAATAGTTGTTTGGTGGATGAATTCTTTCTTCATATAAGTCAGCAGCCTGCCTGCTATTTTTTTTACATTCGCCATAGATTAGTAGCATACCTACTTTTTCATTTCGTGAATACATGGCAAAATAGAGTTAAAAACGTGATAGCTTAGGTATAATGTAATGAAAAATACTTAAATTGCTGCCAAGTAAACAATTTTTAATTGTCAAATCAAAATGACGCGTCGTTTTACCTTCTTTTACTTCCACCGCCTGCTTAGTAAATATTTTTGTTGCAGTACATTATTCATTACTATGCAATAACATTCGATACTAATTTTAATGAAGAAAGCAAAATATGATAGGCACAGCAATTGTATTGGACAAAAATAAAAGATAAATAAGTATTTTTTAACTAGGTGAAGTAAAAAAGTGGGGTTCCTATCTTGGTTTTTAAGATATCGTGGGTTGTTTAAAGATTTTTTTTAAAAATAAGTTAGATCTTATTAGTCTGTTCAGCTACTGGTTATTCCCAAAGAAATATGAGGCACAGAGTTGCATGCCAGAGGTCTTTCGATATCACGGCACACTACGCATCAATATCTGCCAAGGTTCATATCGGGGCCACCTAGACTTAACAAACTAAAATTGATATTAACTGTCATTTTAAAAACCAATGCCATGTTCCGATACGTGGTTGAAAAGAGAATCTAGGGACGAATCAGATAGGTAAAAAAAATATACAGGGCGCCATTTAAAATAACAGAGTAGATGTCACTTCCGGTGAAACCGGAAGTGGTGGACAAAATTTTTTTGTACTTAAAAAAGGACAATCACGCATTATATAAGTCTACCAAATTTCATAATAATATCTTTTTAAATAAACATGCTACGGGGTGTTACATGTCTCCTTTGTCACCCGGTATACTGTTGATCTAGTGTTAATCATACAAGTATATCAATGAACCAAATCAATGACATTATTTTGAAACTATTCTTTTCTTTCATTCTTCTTAAAACCGTCAGGGCAGTGCATAAACCATTTGAAATAAAATTACTATTATTATTATTATTATTTCATATAACTTGTAAATATTAGATTTTGTATATAGGTTAAGCTTACAATTCTGAACATTTTTTTCTTAATGAAATTTTTCCATTAAAAAAAGCCTACCTACAATTTTTTTTAATTTCCATATTTGTTAACCGTTCCCAAAAATAAATAATTTTGTGCATAACTGACAAAAATTTGAAGTTAGCCTGATAAGAACTAAAGAAGATATGAGGGTGTTTAGGCGAGAGGTGAGACACACTATATATATGGTTAGTCAAATATGCGAAACTATCGAATTGTTAAAACACACCAAACACGTTAATATTGTAAATCAATAAGAGATATGGAAATCTTATTTTTCACAAACTTTGTTTTGTGTTCATAGGATATTTTGAAATATGTCGAATTAATATGTTGTCTGTTTTAATAGGCCCATAACTTTACCTTAAAATTTATTGTGGGTTATATTTGAATATTTATTAAGGGACTTGTTTTTTCTCTCCACTTGGTTACCTGTCTCATTCTAGACATATTTTCATGTTTAGAATGTGAAGAATGTGAGCATCGTTTGGAACCATATTAATTATCCACGTCGTGTCTTGTCCCTAGACTCAGGTGATAATTTAGATCAAGTGAAAATATATATGTTTTATGATATATGGGAATACAAACATTTAATTGTACCTTCTTGCATTTCAAGGCATTTTATTTATTAAATATCTCATTAAACTTTTACGACGTAACTATAAATTATTTTCCGGTAAATCGTAACATAATTTTTAATTTATTATAGCATCATACATATGCATATAGTATGGCTTATGATGTAGTAGGTGATAAAACGCACTAAAACGAAGAAGTCAGCAATTATTTAATACTTTTCAATCACTTCAAAAATGAACTTATCTGGTGTCAGAACAAATTAATAGTTTTACTTGTTTTCAATCAAATTTTGAAATAAAATATACATGTTAATATATACGGCTTTTTTAAATGCTATCGTGAACAAAAATAATATTAGATGTCCCAACCCAAAGTTGCCGCCCCGAATAATATTGTAGTTAATGAAAAATTTGTGAGACTACTTATCTTCATTCCCATAACACACAGCCGCCCCCTTAAAATATTCAAATTGCAAGGGAGGGGCGGGTCGAGTGACACAGGTTTGTAAAGATATAATATCAGTTATCTTCATACAGGCCTGTAGCCAGGGGGTGCTCGGCACCTCCCTAGTATCCCACCAAGAAATTCAAACATTACCTGTGTGGGACTATTTTGTGGGATTATATGTGCCAAATTTTCCATTTTCTATATTTTTCTAAATTATGAAGGAATTGACACCCCTGAAATTCGATGAGCACCCCCTGAAATCCCATGAGCACTCCCTGAAATCAGATGAGCACCCCCTACAATTTATTTCTGGCTACAGGCCTGTCTGCATAACTATATATTTTGTTACTTTTATCCATTCGTTCCTGAGTAAAAATTCGCTGCCTAAGGAATCACTACTTCCACATAAAGATTTCCCATTCATAATTATTTGCACTCTAGTGAGTGCAAATGATTGCTCATAGAATTTTAATAGTATATAATCTGCAACTGTCGGCGTCGGCGCCGCATTGCGTGGATGATTTACAAAAATTTTCTAAGAACTATTATCGTTCTCATGCACACACCAGAACATAATTTTGTTTTGATAAATTTTATATTAATGGAGTGGGAATTTAAGAGATGGCGGTGGGGCTGGCAGATGTCATAATGAAGAACTATTTACCCTTGACAAAAGTTCTCATTTCAGAAAATACTTAAATTTATCAGGCGTTTAGCTACGGCTATTTGGAGTAAGTCAATTTCAAGAATCCTTCATCAAGAGAAGTTTTAAGTCCTCTAGCATTGGTACACCAAGTTCGCTGTGAATTTGAGAGTTACGCATATACCAGGGAGCATTTACAGAAATTCTAAAAATTTTATTTTGGAAAGCTTGCACTATTTTTAGATTGGTTTTGCTGGTAGTTCCCCAGATTAAACAACCGTATGTTATTAGCGGTCTTAAGATGGACTGATAGATGAGAATGGCACTGGTTTTTATTGAAGATTTTCTATTGATTATAGGATATAAAATTGATAGTCGAGCGTACGCTTCTTGTAGAACCTGTGCAGCTGTGTTTATATAAAGATATAACACAACACAAAGGTGTTGCGTTATGACTGCGGTATCATCTGCATACATTGCTACCATTACTGAAGGTAGATGTGGTATAACATGTAGGAAAATATTAAAGACAACTGGCCCCAAAATTGAACCTTGTGGTACTCCAGCTCTTATTTGTTTGGGATCTGACAGATTGGAGTTTATTCTTACACAGAAAGTTCGATCTTTGACGAATGAAGAAATAATATTTAATAAATTTGTATAAAAGTCCTTTCATCCAGACTTTATCAAATGCTTGTGCAATATCTAAGAATGCTATTTTTGTGTGTTTTTTACTTTCAAATCCATTAGCGATTCTTTCATAAATTCGTAGGATCTGATGTGTTGTAGAATGACTTGTTCTGAATCCAAATTGACAGTTTGGTATAATGTCATTTTCCTCTAAAAATTCGTTAATTCTGGAGTAAAGAATTTTTTCAAATAACTTTGATAGTGTAGTGAGTAAGCTAATGGGTCTGTAATTCTCCGGTTTCATTTTGTTTTTGCCAGGTTTATTAAATAATATAATTTCTGCATATTTCCATTTGGTTGGGAAGTATCCTACGGTCATGCAACGGTTAAATATGGAAGAAACTATGCCCAGTGCCTTAGGTGTCAGATATTTAAGAACGATGATAGGTATTAAGTCGTTTCCAGGTGATTTCTTTAAAGGAAGCTGATTAATGTGGTTTTTTATTTCTGTCGGATTAGTGAAGTTTATAATATCGTCATCAATGTTAGCTGGAATATTGTTGTCAACCATTTTTGTAGTTCTTGTTGTAAATTCATCGTTATTATCGTTTAAATAAAATGTGTTTTCTAGATGAATAGAAAAAGCTTGGTATTTCTCTTTTTCATTACAAATCTTGCGATTGTTGATTTCTAAAGGTGGTATTATTGTGGGTTGTCATAATATTCTCTTTATAGCCTTCCACATTGTTGCATCTCCAGGAACTATATCTCCTAGACATTTCTGATATGACATATATCGATATTGATTTAGTTCCATTTCACACGATGGGTGAGTCTGTTTAAATTTTCTATGCCTTTGTAATCTAGTTTGCTGCCAAAGTCTTCTTGCTTTATGTTTTTCCCATATTACTTGTATTATTCGGTCAGGTGGATGTAAATAACTAGCTTGTCGAAAATTTCGTTTGTTCACTGTCGACATGTTTACTGCCTTAATTAGGTCTTTTGTTAGGTTTTCTACTAAAGTATCTATGTCGCTGAGTGTATTTAACTGCGGAACTTTCAGGAAGCAATCTAGATTCAATTTAAATGTATCCCAATCTACGTAGCCATTGATAAGTCTGGGTGCGGGGATGTTTATCGCGGGTATTTCGGTGAATGATATATTGTGGGAAGATGATCTGAATCTAGTTCTGTGTATACTACTGAGTATATTGGTTTTGAAATTTTTTCTGTAATAACATATCTAATATGTCAGGTTGGTGACCTTCTCTATAAGGGTAGTAAGTTGGCCATACAAGTAGTATGCCGTGGTTGATAGAAATATTGTGTAACCTGACTCCATTTGGGTTGTTGACACGGCATCCCCATGCTGTATTTTTTTAATTGAGATCACCGATAACAAGTGTTAATCTGTCTTCATCAAACAGGTTCTGGATGTCTATATTCGTTATTCGTCGATTTGGTTATAGATAAGCGGAGATAATTTTTATAATATTATTACATAATTTTATATCAATGGACATTGGACACGGCTTCTATATGTTGTAGGTCTGGAGTGTGATTTTGATGATGCTCTAAAGATTTTTTAATTATGGTTGCAACACCACCTGAAGCTATTGGAGGAGCATTTCTATCATGTCTGTAAATTTTATAACCAGGTTAGTAAACTTTTCGTTGTTGATGAAATGCGTTTCGGTAACACAAGCTAAGTGTACATCATGCGACGCGAGAAAGACAATAAAAGAGGCCCTTTTGTTTTTTAGGCCATTTGCATTCCAATTTGTGATTGTGAGATTTTGTAAAATGTGATTTCTATTTGTCATTGAAAAAGGATGAGAATAATGATGTTACAAATTGTTTGATTTTTTCAAAGAACGGTGTAATTATGTCAATTAATATTTGACTAATAGAAGCAATTGTGGGATTAGGTAGATTTTCTGTTGTTGGCGGGTTGGTAGTTGGTAGTTTTTGTTCTTGGCGAGGGAAATTTTTTCTGGGATTAATTAAGACACTAGCGTAGCTTTTCTCCTGTTCGCTGGTAGTCATATTTGTGTTGTTGGTATTGTTGACTATTTCATTTTGTGTTCTATTTTCCTGAACTTGCATCCTTTGTTGTTTATATTGACATAGTACGGACATCCTTTGTAGTTTGCAGCGTGATTCTTGCCACAATTGACGCACATAGGTTCTTCATTAGGTTTTTTAAGACACTTGGAGTAGTGGTGTGGTTCCAGGCACTTAACGCATCTTGGGTATAATTTGCAATAGTTCTTTGTGTGGCCGTAACGTTGACAACGTGTACATTGTGGGATGCTTGTATAGTCTTTCTTGTAGACCGTACTTCAATTATGGAGTAGAACAAACGATCTAATGTGAATATGTCATTTTCTTTAACGTTTTTTTTAAGTTCTACTGCACATATTGGAATTGGCACTTTTTCTTTGTTGGGCAATCGTACAACTTTTATAACATTATCGTTACGTTTGAGCTCGTCGTGAATTTCCTTTTCACTTAATGAAGTAGGAATATTTCGAATGATTACTGACATATTTGGGTCGTCTGAGTTTTGGTATGTATAGTATAGTAGAGTTTTCTAAAATCATCTGATAAAGTGACATTGATTTTTAACGAATTGGTTGGGTATTGTATTGTAAATTCTCCACTGATTGAATTTTTGATATCAGCAATTATTGCTTGATAATTGTTATTATGTAAATAAATTGGCGGTATTTTAGACTTTTCGATTAGTTTTGTAAAATTGCTTGTGCCTTGTTCGGAGTGGTCGGTTGTTTTATTTTCAGTGTCTGGTGGTAGATAAAACACATTTGTTTTTAAAATCTCTCCTGTCTAACAGATATTTTTTATGTCTTTTGCTTAATTCGGGGGAGCGGGTTATCTTTTTTATATTAGGTGCACTCATATAATAGGATAATAGGATCCTCTTAAAGAGGTCCTAAATTTGTGCGTGGTGTGTATTAATTTAGTTGTTAATAAATATGTGGTAAAGTGCTTACAATAATTTACAAAAAATAATGTCTTATCTTAAAGTGTTGTAAAAACAAAATAAGAAGGATAAAGAAAAACCTATTCACTGATAAGGGAACTCAATAAACACGTCCTTACACTTTGATTGCTCACAGATAACTTCTCTGGAGAGATTTTTATTAAAAGGGAAGAAACACGGTAAAAGGGGCAGCACAGGGGCAAAAGAGTTATGACTTTCTATGACGTAAAACACGTAAAATGTCGTAGACGATAACAGCAGAACTATGAATAGATTTGAAATCCTCTTTTCGTCACCTCAGAAAAACCCCGAACACCAAGTTTTGTTAAAATATTTAAATTCTTTTAGAAGTTATGAAAGAGAATTACTATCTCTGTTAATACCAACTTTGAACTAAGGTAAATTTGGCTGAATTGAATAATTTTTTACATAAGCAATCTATTGTTGATCTGTATAGCATTATTTATAGAACACCCTGCTATAATCCTGGTTCTGGAACTAGCAGAAAGGGTTCATCGTCATATTTCAAATAGATTTGCCATTTAGTGTTGTATCTGACGTGAAAATGTCTACTTCAAGTGACGAAGAAGACATTGTTTTGTACTTTCCGCCTAAGACGAATGCGTAAATGAAGAAACATGTAGATGCATCCATACCTTGAGAAATATGTAAATTGTAGAGCATTTATGGCTGTTAAAGAATTAGAACAAACTGGTGCGAAAGTAGCATTTTACTGCATCAGTAAAGGTACACATTATTTGAAACCTGTGGAATTGGTGAAACCAGTAATACATAAAATTAATACTATTATGAGGGAGTGTGTTAGTCCAGAGGAAAGATAACCCCGTGAAATCTGACTTTTCTGATCTAACAAAATATATCCTTCATTTTTTTATTTTTAAATGGATTTATTCTGGTGTTTTAAAAAAATATTAAAAATCAAGAACGAGATCACTATGGCATAAAGAATTATTCAAGGTCAAAGTTCACAAAAACGGTTTACTTGTGAATATCGCGCTTTTTATGTCTCTGAGGCCAATTGCGGTTATTATGAAAATGAAAGATAATGAAATTCCACACAAAAATGATTTCTTGCATTTTTTATGCACAACGAATGGTTTAGGCAAAATTGTGCTTCAAAGTTTCCGCGCAAGGCATAATATGTTCCATTTCATATAGTCCATGCATAGAATACGTACTTGTTCTGTGTATAGTATTTATTAGCTGATCGATATATAAAATAAAATGTTCTGTTATATAAAATAAAATGTTGTGTTAACTACTATACAGTATGTTTCACTTTTCATGACTCCTATATCACAGCACTCTTATTTACAATGTGATTTTTATAGAATTCGGGTGGAAGGTACTTATCCATCAGGAGACTGTATCAGTAAAACAGTTTATAATCCACCAGTGGCGTCCGTCGTTATGAAGAAAAATGTAAATAATTTTCCAAAAAAAATATATTAGGAAGAAGTTTTAACTGTAAAATAATCTCATAATCTTATTCGTTGTTAACTTGTTGTACTTGGTGTTCACGTAATAGGAAAATAAAACTTCTCTTGCTTCGAACTTCGAAACACATTTTTGCTTAAACGGTTCGTTGTACATAAAAAATGGAAGAGATCATTTTCGTGCGGAATTTCATTATCTTTCATTTTCATAATAATCAAGCCATAGAAAGCGCGATATTCGCAAAAAACGGCTTTCTGTGAACTTTGACCTTGAATAATTTTTATGCCATAGTGATTTCGTTCTCGATTTTTAATATTTTCATGAAAACACCAAAATAAATCGATTAAAAGAAAAAAAAAAGAAGGATATATTTTGTTAGATCAGAAGCCAAATTTTTGTCTAAAATGACGTGAAGTACGAATATTAATTGCAATAAGGTAAGTAATGAAAATATTTGTTTTAGAATATAAAATAAGTAAATAATTTCTAATTCTTGCAACAGTGAGCTGTCTATCAAGATTCACTTTATCATTTCGTAATGGATGAGTCTGAAGACTGTAATTGACCGATTTTGGAGTAGGTACTACCTGATATGCATAATAGGGGATGGTTAATGCAGCTGCTTGTGGAAGTGGAGAGTATATAGGTTGAAAATGTGCTTCATGATTAATTGGAGTCCCTGTTATATCACTGATAAGTACTCCTCTTTTGAATTATTTTAACTGAGCGCTATCCATATCTGTTAATTCAGGAAGAAGGCTAAACAAAATTGACTTAATTGAATTATTCTCATCATTAGAACTTGATGGAAGCCGAGAAGATTGGCCAAGGCGAGCCGCTTTTTCTTTTAACTATTCTATAAAACATTTTTCAGTTTCATGAAGTGGCCTTGTGCGTTTAGGGTAATTGTTGGAAGTAACAGTTTTATGAAGAGGTATTCCTCGTGAAGCCTCAGTATTGCTGGAAACTTATTGGTTCTCATCATTATTCACTTGTTCAATGTTAATTTGCATTTCTTCAATTTCATCCAAAGTTTCTTCATTTTCGTTTAAAGTTGTTCATTCCTTTCATTATTTTCTTGTGTATGAGGTTATTTCCCTGGTTCTATAAGAATTATAGGCTCAATTTAAGGAATCAACAACTGCATCACATCTAAGAAATAATACGGTTTTGTTTTCTTTCTAGCACCACTCAGCGGAACTTTCATTTACCTCATAAACATTGCACGCGAATTTCTTCACTTTTATTTACACTTACTTATGTTTTCGTATTTTGCTACGGAATGTACATTTGTAACACTGGCTTTGTATGTATAAAAACTGCTTGGAGTACAAAACTTGTTTGGAGACCTCTAAAATTCAATTTTGCCCGTAATGAAGATCTAAAAATTTAAATCAAAATATTGGCAACTGGTGAACAAATGAAACGTAGGAAAATGTTTTCTCCATTTTTATAGAAGCAGATGGTTGTTTGGTTCCACCTTTTTTCCTAATATACCCCTGATAAGAACGACTGTGTGCTTCTTTACTGTAGTTTCCGCTCTGACCTGACCTAGCGCGCTGCAAAACGATCTCTGCCCTTCTTGCTCTCATGAGTCCCGGCCGATATAACTAACTTGGAAAGTTCATACTACGCTTTCAAAATCCCTCCAACTCGTCCAGCCACATGCAACATGTTATAGATCAGCTGTCGAATAAGTTGCCTATCATGTCAAACTACTCGGGGATAAAATGGATATCTCCCATTTACTTTATATGTAAAGAAGTAAAAATAAAACAGAAAGGTTTTATAGGTCGCGTGCGCTGACGTCAGAACTTTTCAGACCTGAGGGAAAACAAACGGCCGCCATTTTGAAATTCGCCGATCGAACGTGTTGTTTTAACTGTATATTTTGTGGATTCCGTGATGTTTTAAAACTTAATTTTGGATTATTTAACATCTACAATTATGTTTAATCAATTCATGTGGCGAATTTTGTTTGATAAGATGAAGACGAGTTTATATTTTACGAAAATACCTCTTGATGTACAGGATTGGTGTACGGAAGAAAGTTGGTGCTATCAATTTAAATCCCTATATATTTAAATAAAGAAGACCTTAGTACAGATGCCAATGTATTTCCGAATATTAGACATACATATATTGTAATTACATGATTTTTGAAAGAAGTGCATAGTTAAAAGAATGAGTACAAGGCATTCAAAAGACGAAGCTTATAACCAGTTTGTTAGTGGTTGGGTGAAAGAAGTTCTCTCCAAGAAATTTATAGGATAACAACTTATTATCACAAAGGTAAGGATTAGTTATAAATTATAAATCATCTTCGCCATGTAGTTGCATAATTAAATGTTTTATGAATAATTACTAACACATCAATTTTTCAGGTTATGGTCTCTCTACATTGTCAACAAAAACATCATTCCTTGGATTATTGCGGATCCAGTCGATCCAGATGAGTTGTTAGTGTTAGTACTCATTGTGAGTGTGTTGCAGGTACAGGCAAAACACGTTCGCGAGCCTGATTTGCAATTTATAAGGTACAGAGCGAGATGATAAGACGTCACTCCTTTTAGTTTTTTAGCAGTAAAAATGGCTATGGCTAAGGAGTTAACCATTGTGCAATACAACGCGTAGATTTTGTAAGAAAGTTACTCATGAAAAGATACGAACAAAGGACTTAGTTATGTTATAATAAGGTAGACACAATTTATCTGGAATTCACTCATCGTCTGTGGTATATTTACGCATGGAGCTGTGCAAATCATTGTAATTTCTGTAAGAACTTTTTGTCATGTCATATTAATGTTATTATTGTCTAACTTATGTATTTTATTAAATATTCTCCTTTCCTTTTATTGTTTTATTTATCACTGTTATTACTATCGTTAGCAGTAAGTTGAATGCCGACTACGTTGAACTTCTGCATTCATGCCTGTAAATGAGAACAAAATAAAAATATATCTACTAAATATAGAACTGTTTATTATCAATAAGTTTAACATTTCTAATATAACTTGGATGACATTTATATTAAATTCATCGAGTGATCTAGCGAGTGATTGTATTGTTTCAAATATATCGTGTGGTGTTTAAAAACTACTCAATTCTGTTGTTTTACATTACAAAACTGTGAAACTGGACTTAAGTCAGTATTTAGACTCAGGTTTCAAATATTAAAGAATTCAGCACTGAGTAGTTTTTAAATAACCGCAATATACAGTTTAAAATAATAGGTACATTTAGTCTGCAGATCATCGATCAAAACTATACTTTGAACTTTCACTCTTAATTTATAAACTTCATCTTCAGATCTTCATGTAATATGTAGCTTTTCTTTCAAGTTTTTCTTAAATTGTACCATATTTAAAATGAGTGTCTCAGTAAAATTTTTCACCTTCGGCACGAGCCTCTTTCTTCGCTCAACTCAAGTTTAGATACCAAAAATATCACTCAAACGAATATAAACTGTTAATTTCAATACCAAATTGTTTGTAGATTGCTCTAGCAGCACTTATTTTATCACAACCACGTTCAGTTTCATATTTGATATCTGATGTTAAAAGAGTAAACATAACCTGATTTTGGTCTTATAACACAGCAGTGTGGCCTACAATATGAACCCACGTTAAAAATAAAATTCTTATATTAATATATAACAATTTACCAGTAGCAAAATGCTTGGAATACTCTTGAAAAATCATTTCTTTTCATTGCTTGCAATCAGTTGGCATATTCCAACATCAACTTTTCCTAGTTGAAAAATCGATTATATTTAATAAAAACTGGCGTCATTTCGTATTGTCTTACTTCCACAATTAATATTACAGTCAAAACTTCTCATTTTGTATAATATAATGTCCATAAAGGTACTAATTTAATAAATAGTTCGATCAGTTGCAATTTAAGACCTGAGGAATATTGATTTGTTTTCCCTCAGGTCTGACGACTGTCAAAATGTATGACGTCACGCGCACACGACCTATAATGTCTGATTTAATTTATTATCTACTTTTATTTTATGGCAATTATTATATATTTTCATATACAGATTCGGAAAATACACTTCATGATATAGGGAATAAACTTCGATGTAATTTGGCTATTGAAACAGAATGCGTGGGGTCGACGCGGTCAAGCGGTGTTGGTACCAAATACCAATGCCCTACGTTGATCTACGGACAAGATGTGGTTTACCTGCGTAGATACACGTTTACATATCACGAACTTCAATTTCCGAATCTGTGTATTTGATAGAATTCAGTGTGATGAATTATTTTTGTTATCCTCGTATTTCTGAAAGTTATCATTAAGCTTAATTGATTTATTTTTGTTTTCCTGATATTTTACTTTCACATCCATGTAGTGGATTGGAAGTATAGTAATCGCAAAAACATTAAAAAAAAATTTTTTTCTTCTTGAAATAGGTTTAGAAACGTCATGAAACGTCGAGATTTTAAATTTGTGCGAAAAAAAATCTGTCTGCCTGTCGGTCTGCCTGTCTGTCTGCCTGTCTGTAACTTTTTTTTGTCCGCACGTTTTCTCCGGAACGGTTTAAAATATTGACTTGAAATTTTGTACTCGTATATATCATAACCAGATCTGGAACTGGATTGTTTTTTGAAGATATCGGGTGAAGGGTTGGGTGGTAAATAGGGGTGAATAGGGGGGAAATATGTAAAGCAAACTGGTAAGACTACAGAAACTAGAAATTTGATGTATGTACTACAAGCCAAGGCCTCAAAATTGCTTATAAATTTTGTCATCCCCCCACCACCTCCACCCCATTCCATTATTAAAGGGGTTGATAAAATAAAATTGAGATATTCACTTGAAATTTGGTACACGTATGTATTACAACGACATCTGGAACTAGATTATATTTTGAGATGATTCCGTTGAAGGGTTAGGGGTTAAGTTAAATAGGGGTAAATAGAGCAAAATAAGTAAGGCAAGCTGGTAATAGTACAGAAACTTGAAATTCGGTGTATGTACTACAAACCAAGATCCCAGATTATTTAAAATATTTTTCAACCCCCCCACCACCCCTGCTCTATTATTAAAGGGGTTGATAAAATAAAATTGAGATATTCACTTGAAAGGTACACGTATGTATTATAACGACATCTGGAACTAGATTATATTTTGAGATGATTCCGTTGAAGGGTTAGGAGTTAAATAGTGGTAAATAGGGCAAAAGAAGTAAAACAAGCTGGTAATAGTACAGAACCGTGAAATTCATTGTATGTACTAGAACTTAAGGTTTCAGATTATTTATAATAGTTTTCAAGTCCCCACCACCCCTACTCCATTATTAAAGGGGTTGATAAAATAAAATTGAGATATTCACTTGGTATTTGGTACACGTATATATTATAACGACATCTGGAACTAGATTATATTTTGAGATGATTCCGTTGAAGAGTTGGGGATTAAATAGGGTTAATAGCAGAAAATAAGTAAAGCAAGCTGGTATGAGTACAGAAACTTGAAATTCGGTGTATGTACTAGAAGCCAAGGCCTCAGATTTTTTTATAATATTTTTCAACCCCACTACTACATTATTAAAGGGGTTGATAAAATAAAATTGAGATATTCACTTGAACTTTGGCACCGAATGTATTATCACATCAGGAACTATATTATATTTTGAGATGCTTCCGTTGAAGGGGTGGGGGTTAAATAGGGGTAGATATGGGAAAATAAGTAAAGCAAGCTAGTAAGAGTACAGAAATTTTGGATTTGGTGCATATACTAGAAGCGAAGGCCTCAGGTTTTTTTATAATATTTTCCATCCCCCACCACCCCCACTCCTTTATTAAAAGAGTTGATAAAATTAAATTTAGATTTTCACTTGAAATTTGGTATATATTATAACGATATCTGAAACTAGATTGTATTTAGACACGATTACGTCGAAGGAGTGGAGGCGTAAGTAGAGGTAAATAGCGAAAAAGAAGTAAAGCAAACTGGTAAGAGTACAGAAACTTGAAATTCGATGTATGTCCTAGAAGCCAAGGCCTCAGATTTTTAATAATATTTTGCAACCCCCCACCACCCTTACTCCGTTATTAAAGGGGTTGATGAAGTAAAATTGAGATATTTACTTGAAATTTGGTAGACGTATGTATTATAACGATCTGGAACTGGATTATATTTTGAGATGATTCTGTTGAAGGGTTGGGCGTTAAATGGGAGTAAATAGGGGAAACTAAGTAAATCAAGCTGGTAAGAGTACAGAAATTTGGGATTTGGTGTATATACTAGAAACCGAGGCCTCAGATTTCTTTTTAATATTTTTCAAACCCGACCACCTCCGCTCCATCATGAATGGCGTTGATAATATAATGAGATATTGACTTGAAAGTTAGTACATATATGTATTGTAATGAGATCTGATTGATTCTATTGAACGGTGGGAGGTGGTGAATAGGAGAAAATAAGTAGGATAAAGTACAAATTTTATTTTTAACGTATATGGTAGAAACCAACGCCTCAAACTTTTCTATGACACCTGCCCCAAATATTGTTAAAATTCTTTTACCAATAATTTCCACATACTAGAGTGCAAATCTAGTCAAGATGTTTTCTTTAAAGTGACTTGGATGAAAAATCTGGATGTGGAAGTAGTGGCAGCGGTTTTTATTATACTATTCGCAAATACAAAACGAAGAGTATATTGCATTCGATCGGCACATTTCTAAAACCGGTAAATTTTCATATCCCTGTATTGGTGATCGAATTCTGAACAATTTTCAAAATATCCGTCCGTCTGTCCATCTGTCTGTCCGTCCGTCCGTCCATCCGTCTGTCTGTCTGTCCGTCCGTACAATAACTTAAGTACGAAAAGTCCGATAGTATTGAAATTTGGGCAGTAAGTTAGTGTTGGCTAGAGGAAGAACCCTATTGTTTTTGAACAAAATCGATAAATAAATAAAATAATTATTAATTTTTGAAATAAAACAAATATTTTTGTTTTGTAATTAAACAAAAAATGTTTGAAACTAATATTATTTACAACGAGTATCCTATAGAATATGCAACAATTATATAACAAGTCTAGTAAATCGGCGAAGAGCATAATGGTTAGCTTGTTATTATGCGTATCTTAGCGTAGATCGCTTATGTACTCTTTCCAGAAAGACAAGAACTCTTCAAAAATATCCTAAATTTTATCATAGTTTGTATAATACTGATTTCAATATAAAACAATCCTGTTTATAGAGCAGCGAATTCGAGACTCTATCTTGCCGTTTTATTGTTTTGGCGTAGAACCAGGTCAAACACGGTAAATTTTGTTAAACATGTCACTGGGCATATGAAATCGTATTTCACGAAATTTTTTCGTGGTCTGGAACTTAAAAAAAAAAGGGGGAAATATTGTATTTTAAATAAAATGTGTTTTTTCTTGTTTCCACCGTCATATATTCAAAACTAATGTTGCTATCGAAGTTTTTTTCAATTAAAGTACACACAATAGCGCCTTTAACTGCACTAATGGTTTTTACACAGTTCGCATTTTCATTTCCTTAAAAATCAGGAAAATTAGGTATTTGAGTTTTATGTATTACAATTTTCACCATAAACTTTTTTATTTTTGAAAATTTTTATACACATACAGCGAAGCAAATGTAGCCCAAACATTAGAAAAGTTTTTGAAATAATTATTTTTTTCCGAATGTGTATCGTTTGGCAAAGGCATTTTTTTTTAAAGCGCGCAAAATTAGTCATATGTATTATTGCGGTTCACAATGTAGGTACGTACACCACGTATGGAAGATAGGATATGATGCGTCTAACTAGTAGTTTGCGGGATTTAGAGTATACGTACTTTTAAATAAATGCGATGCTGTAGAATATTCCCAATTTAGTTTTCTAAAATAATAATAATAATAAAATATTTGTAAGAAAATTGTTCGGGATAATGACAAATCTGTGGTACAAAGACCTAGGATACAAGATTTGTTGTCACTAATATCTAGTGCTGAAAAACGACAAGACATCGCGGAAATGTTGTGTCAAAAAAGTTTATATTTTAAATGGCGAAATTTAAATAAAGTATCATATAGACTGTCGTATAGACAAGTTTTGAAAACATGCGTTTTTTGCGATCACACAGTGCCGCCGCTCCGGTCACTCAAATTATTCTGGTGTACTATGTGATTTAAACTGATTTAAATCACATAGTTCTGGCATCAGAAAAGTGTGCTTTATTTGCAACAGATGCTGCACAGTACTTAATCGCACACGAAATATTAATAATAGATGGAGAATTTAAATTAACAGGAAAAGCAGTTTCACTACATAAACGTCATTCAGAAATTACCAAAAATCTATTTAGCAAACATGAAGATACCAGGATAGTTTTACATACAGTGTACGAAACTAAATTTAGCAAACAAATATTGGTGATGTCAGTTGATATAGATCTATTAATTTTACTTACTATTTTTTTTTCGGACTCTGATTTAAATGGAACTAATTTATTTATGCAACTTGGACACGGCACTAGTAGACGATTTTGCCAATAGACAAGGTAGTGCAAAGTTTAAGAACTACAGTTTGTTCTTGTCATTTCATTGTTTTACCGGTTGCGACACCACTAATGGTTTTTTAAATGGAAAAAAATCCGCGTTTGATGTTCTTAAAGAATATTGTCATTTTTCAAAAATTATCGGAACTGCCATTGCTGTCTAAAGACGAAGCTTTAAAAATCTTTACAAAATTGATTCTACTACTATACAAAAACAAAGATAAACAAATTCAGATATTAAATGGCCTAAGGATCAAATTAGCAACAACAACAAACGGAGCTTCCTTCAACTGAAGGCACCTTTTACCAGCACTCTTAAGGTAAACATATATAGTTAAATAATGGATTTCCTATCTAATACATTTACTTAACTATTGCAGGTTTATGTGTCAATTTAGAATATCGTACAGAAGTAATATACCAACTACACCTATAAATGCAGATGGTCCAGGACGGAATTTAAGTAACGATGTTTGGAAAATATTTTCCGATGAAGTAAATTCCTGATTTTGTTCGGCAATCATTAAGTATTTATTGTTCAGATAAAAATTGTGAAAATCGTAAATATGACTGTGACTGTGTAAAAGAGGCCTAAAATATTGTAACGAGTATAAATGTCGTACTTGAAATACTGTTATTTAAAGGTTTCGAGGAATGTACAGACGAACTAGAATGCTTTTAATCTAGGGCCTACGTAACTAAATACTTATTTGTAGGTAGAAAAATATGTGCAAAAAATAAAAACTTTTATTTTTTGCAACTGTTTCCTGCGTTTTTGTTTAATTCAATAAAAAATGTCTAATAACCTACTTAATAGATAGGTACTTACTTTATAACAAAATATAGGTTATACCTTAGGTCCGTACCTATTTTGGAGCTGTTCGATTAGTACACATGAAACCAACAACCAGGGTAATATTGACGTAGTCCGCGGCGGTAAGCAGTATAATGAGAGATGGGCGCGCAAGAATATGTTTTAGCCCGTTTTAAAAAAATCGCTGACTACATACTATAACCAGCACATAAAATTTATCATTCTAAAAACTTTTTTCATATATTGGCTTCAATTTGTTCACAGCATCTATATACAAATTTTCATAAATAAGAATTTTTCTCAATTGCTGAAAAATACATTCACTAAAATAACAACTTTAAGTGTGCTATTATTTTAACAATTGAAAGAAAAAGATTTTATAATCATAGTTCAATAGCACAATTATTTTTATAAATATAGCGGTGGGGACGTTAAAAAACATGTTTCACGGAAAAATCCATTTTTTACAGTTTTTTCAAAATAAAAAAGTTCCTGACCACCAGAAAATGTCGTGAAAAGTGGTTTCATGTACACGATCACCTAATTAAAGAATCACTCCAAGACTGGTTTGATTTACGCCAGTTTTTTTTTTTTTTTTCTCGGAAACTAAGCAACTTTGCTTCCGAATTTTACTCGTCTATTAATGATATTTACAAATTTCTTACAACAAGAACTAATGATATTCCGCAAATAAATATTACAAATGTAAAAATTTGGCCGCCTTTTCCTTTCGATCTTGACAGTAACAACAAAAAGAAATGATATCAGAATAATCATCTATGGATGAATGTTAGCGTAACAACAAATAAACCACTGAATAGACAATCCACTGATTTAATCATTAAGTTTTTGATTACTCAACAAAACATTTTGTTAATTCAACGCACATTGCGTTAAGTTCGATGTAAAATAAAATAACAAAGAAAAACGGACCCAGAATTTTTGTTCCCGTGTTCGAGTCTCAGCTGCGGTAGATGGCAATATCGAAGATAATGGTTGTTGTATTGATGTCTATTAGTTTAAGCGGTACATCGAGAAAATCGGCAAAATCTGACGGTTAATGCAGAAAGCAAGAAAATTTGCATGTGATTTGTACACATTCATTGTATTAATTTACCAGCAGCACTTCGATTTCCGGACATGTAAATCCAAAATGGCGGCCAATTTCTAAAAAAGTTACTTTTATTGCTATGTAAAAACTGCGTTATAATTGGGGTGATGATATGATGATATAATAGAAGTATTTGAATATATTGCTAGCCCAGGTCTACCCCCTACCGAACGAATAAATATTATTTCCTCCTGCAAAGCACCTTTTTAACGAGCCCCAAGTAAGAACAAGAAATCCAGTTGAAAGGTGCATCGGTGTTTGGAAAATGCGATTTCCTGTTCTTTCCTTGGGGATTCGACTGAAGTTCGAAAGTAGAAGCCATTGTTACTGTCATACTGCACAATATAGCATGTTTGCGGCATGAGGAAATACCACCAGTTGATGACCAACAGCAAGAAGCTATTAACATTGTCAATGAAGTGGTGGTGGAAAATATGGGGTATAACAGGGTGATTGGCAATGATACAGTCACATTACAGTTAATAAACTATTTTAATGGGCTTCTGTGAAAAATGTTATGTAACAGTCTTTTAGGTTATAAACGCTCCTAACACCCATTGTACATCATATGGTGACGAGTATGTTTGTTCGTGAGTGTAAAAAATAAAGAAATATTTTAAAAATTAATTTTTTATTTTAAGAAAACTTAGCTTTTACTTAATATCGTATAAAATGTGTAAATACAAATAAATAATTGATATAATAAAAAAATATAAAATAAAGGTAATTTTCTAGAACACGGCCCTCTGCAATATAAGAGGTGAATTTGTAGGTAATTTATAACTTTTTGTTAAGTAACGTCGCCTTTTGAATTTAGTCTCATAAGCTCTATTTCCACATCTGCTTTCCTCTTCATATTCACCATCTCCAATTCATGGCTTTTCTCTCATAAATTTGAGTTTTTGGCATTGTTCTTCTTCCATAAAACGTGCCTTTGCTGCTTCTACAGCAGATTTTGCATCTGCCCACTGGGAAACTCTGCTAATTGCGGCTTCAGACTTGCATCGAGTAGTCTACTTAAGGGCTTTAGACTTACTTGCCCTTATCATGGCCGGACTGTACTTTCACCAATTTCCTGATTGATTTTGACTTTGAGACAAAAAAAAAGTGTAAGAACATCTGTGACGTAGGTACCTATTATTTACTTTTGCTAATTTCTACTGTAATTTCTATCTGTGGCTGAATTTCTTTCCTGTTTTCGGGTAGAACTTCAGTATGTAGCTGCGATGGGCTTGAAGTGCAGACATGTACTGAAAAGGAAATAACTCGAATATGGACTTATATAAGTAGTGCGAACAACTTATTGTGGTCTTCTAAAACGTCCAGAGATACATACAGCTTCTTCAATAATTATTTCGTTCAAATGGCTTGAAACAAACTTAAGAGCTTGATTCTGTCCATCAGATTGCTCCATTATTGCTGGAATAAAATGTTGAAAATGATTTGAAAAAGAAACTTATTATTGTAGACTAACAATTTTTAAACAGATATGTTCAAAGTATATTTGTATCAACTTATTTGTATCTCCATCAAACTATGAAATGTCTCCATCAATTTTGCTCGAGCCAAGAAGTTCCTTGACTTCCTCATCCAGTATCGTAACTTTGGTTTCTCGATAAAGACCACCACCAGTACCTCGCACATACAATTTTTCATCAGGGAACTTCTTTTTCGTTCTCTTTTTAATATTATCGTGTTTTTTAGAACTTTATCGTTACGGGAATTCTCTCCAGAAATACTATTAAATTCACTTTCTATCTTTCGCCAAGTCTCTCCTTTCTGGAAATTTGCTTGGGAATCAGAAAGCTTGAATTCGACGATATTTCTATATTTTCTTACCGAGGAGATTAATACAGATTCCTCTTTGGCAGAAAAGTTTGCAGATCTTTTTCTATCATCCAAATTCTCTCAAAACAAAAACTAAGGTTCACGATTGTATTGTAAAACTCTTGAATATGAATCACAGGTAACTATCATGAATGCCGAATGTCTAATGTCCACAAACTACCCACTAGTTTGTGCTAATGTCACATCACAGATTCTTCAAAATCAGTGTGCAGTGTGCAGTGTGCAAACGCCGACACTACCAACTGACATTTGAAAGTACCAGAACCTAGCACTACTGAACCCGGATCAATTACGCCTTGCAGAACGGGAATATACCTGAGCTCCGGTTCAGCTTGAGCCGTGGCTCAGTTGAACCTACGCTGAACCTGGTATTGTAAAACTGGCCTTTAGAGCAGCATATCAAGCAGGTCAAATCTAGGACAGATCTGATGTCAAGTGAATGGGGATGGAAAATTATTGAAAATGGATGGAAGCCCATCTGGTCCAAATGGCCAGGAATCTGGCAAGGTTGTAGAGAGCTAGAAAAATGCGGTTGTTCAAGCGATTGTAATACCATGCATTGCCTATGCAGAAAAAATGATTTCCCCTGCACCCTTAAGTGCAAGAAATGAAAATGTAGCAGCAAAAGGTATAGGGCCTTCTACATTTATTAAAATACTTACTTGTTAATTTCTTTTTTTTTTAATTACAAGCCATATGATTCCAGTAGCGATGACGAGGAAACTGTTATGATTTTATTTTGTATTTTGTTAATAAAAGCCATCTTTCTAACTTCAGAATTGTATTTTTGTTATAATTCCTTTAGAATTTTATTTTTTTGACATCACCATTGGAATCAGCGACCTCAAATTATACTTAAACGATACCTCACATAACAGATTGCATTATTTTTAAAAAAAAGTTAAAGTTTAAAATAGCCGCCGAGTTTTTAAACAAATTCTATTATTCTTGCACTATGACTATTTTTGTTACATTTGCTAACCTTAAAGCGTTCACCTACAGTTTGATAACAGTCTTTGGATATATTCTTCTTTTGTTTTTAAACGTTTTACCCGAATTTTTGAAAATGGTTGCCATTTTTGTCTATGAGGTCAGGGGTCAAAGTGCTGCGGGTCAAATTACTTCTATAAATATACAAAGGATACATGCCAAAGGACTTGCTTTCTGCATTATTCGTCAGATTTTTATGCGTACCGCTTATACTATATGTGTACGTGCCCTAGTTGAGTGGTAGAATAGCAACAGATGAACTCGTCCAGGGTGTTAATATAAATAGGGATATAAAAGAAAATGCAATTTTAACGAAATATCCGTGGATACAATGACACTCATTGGTTAATTGGGCCAAAGTCAAGATACGAATGTGAATATAATGCCTATACTGAGTTCTTTATTTAATAAAAATTGTTTTGCTAAGTAAGCAAAACATAGTGATTACATCAATGAATTGTTTATTCAGTGGTTTATTTATTGTTACGATCTAATGTTGATAGATGGTTGCTTTTGATGATATAATTTATTTTTGTTGTTATTGGCACGATCGAAAGGAAAGGACTGCTAAGTTTTACATTTGAAATGTATTTTTGGGCGAAATTTTAGTGTTGAACTGAATGTGTTCTAAGTTGCAATAAAAAAGTATCAAACATGAGTAAAATACTAAAGCCTCAGCAAACTCCTTGCATAAGTACAGGAAACTCCACGTTAAGTATCCTTTTGAAAACGTATATTTTAAAATCTTGTTTAAAATGGTATGTAAAAAAATATTTTCTACTGAAAATATTAAAGAAAATTGTAAAATATTGTTTAAATAAGATTGGTGTAACTACAAGTAAACCATTGTAGGATGGCCAACAGCCGCGGCAGCCGCGCAGAGAGAGAAGAAATATCGTCGCTGTTGAATAGAGACAAGTTTCGTAACTATGAACGTAGTACAGTCGGGGGAAGAAGTTCAAGTAAAAGGTGCTCTCTTATTTACCAACAACCCGGGTATGTCTTAGGCCCATTGATGTTTTCGATTGAACAACAGTTCTTTGAACACGTAACATTAATGTTTATAAGTAGATACTTCTAATAGGTACCATGTATTAAATATAAGTTATACACTACAAACACTTTTCTCAAGACTGTACCGATGTTTACACGAGGAAGGAACATAAACAAGTGAGCTCCGTAAAGGTGGGGTGGTTTCAACTACTGCGCATCCTAATCTCGTTGGCCATTCTAGGATGGTCGACCTGTAAAATAAATTAGTTGAAAAATATGTTGTTTAAAAATGGTTTAATTTAAAAGAATATATGCTTATTTTACAGAATTATTCCAGTCATGTATAAATGATAACTGTCTGAAAGTGTTAACGGAATCATTTTGTTCCTCCCAGTATATGATATGGTTTGTGTGTAACGTAATGTTTCATCATCAAATCAAAGGTCTATGTTTAATATAAGTTGTAGAGTTTTCCAGAAATCATAAATAAACATACAGACAGGCAGAAAGACACGCAGAAGACTAAGTAGAATGTCGAGAACTATTCTTACATCTTTAATGAAAAATTTTGTAAATTGTATAATTGTATATACACACAAGAAATAAGATTTATTCATATTAATTTAATAATTACTTATTAAAGATATTTAATATCAATTAGATTATCAATTTCTATGTTTATATAAGAAGACTTTGGATACTTACTTATTTGTAATAATTTTCAAACGAACGCTAAGGCAGAAGGCAGCAGAAAATACTGAATGGTTGAATCGACTTTGGTGTCGATTCCAGATAACAATTGACTTATTGACTAGCTCCCAGAATTTATACGTTCCTATAGGAAATGCCGTCAGCTGATACGCTGGTATGATTGCGAACAAGTAGGTTTACGCTGCCTGCTTTTGCAGCTATTTTATTACCGTTTTGATGTATTGTTGCTCCTTGTCGGTTCTGTTTTATGGTAGACTATATTCTAATGCAAATAAGTACCTGAATATGTTTTTAAATGATTAATATAATTATATGTATTCCGATTTAAAATTAATATTACTACAGTAAATATCAAAACTGCCATAATTGTAATTAGACTTATCGTGTAATATATGAAAATTATAACATCTATTAGATGTGTATAAGATGTAGGTATATGAGAATTTTATTAATTCTTTAAAATGAAATTAGCCTAGAATATGTATATAACATTTTATATTGCACAACCCTTCGGCTGGTTGTGGTCTATTATCGCTCATTATCTGTTAATGCTCTAACACTCAGTTTCGCTGATAAAAATAATAATTAATTGGTTAAATCTGCAATTAATCAATTTTTAATACAGTTTTTTGAAAATGGAAAACTCTGCTCTAAAAGATGATACCAATTTTAGACTGATTTGAAATGTTTTTAAGCTTTAAAGTTACTATTGAAAATACGTCTACATTAGTTGATTTTACATAAGTAACACTCTACAGGTCACAATGTTTAACAGATTCACTTGATTTTTTTAAATTGCTTCGTGTGCTATTAGAATTCATCCTCATTGTATTTAATATTGATCTGTAAAATATTTCATTTATAGAAAATAATTATCTGGACACTCATTAGCTTGCTTCACTTATTTCCCCTATTTACCCTCACCCTCTACTCCTTCAATGGAATCATGTCAATCAGTCGTCATTACAATACATACGTGTACTAAATTTCTATCTAATCTAATATGTATTATGAAGAGATCTGGAACTAGATTATATTTTGCGCTAGCTAATTCCGGTGAAGAGTTGGGGGTTAAATAGGGATAAATAGGGGAAAATAAGTAAAGCAAGCTGGTAAAAGTACAGAAACTTGGAATTTGGTGTATATACTAGAAACCAAGGTCTCATATTTTTTTATAGTATTTTTAACACCACCACCACCACCGCTTCGTTATTAAAAGGGTTGATATATTAACATTGAAATATTCACTTGAAATTTGGTATACATATGTATTGTACTCTAGCTACATCTGGAATTATATTGTATTTTGAGATGATTCTGGTGAAGGTTGGGGGTTAAATAGGGAAAAATAAGTAAAGCAAGTTGGTAAGAGTACAGAAACTTGGAATTTGGTGTATATATTAGTAGCCAAGGCTCAGATTTTTTTATAACATTTTTCAACCCCTCCACCACCCCCCACTCCATCATTAAAGGGTCGATAAAATAAAATTGATATATTCACTTGATATTTGGGGGTCAGTCAACTTGCCCCCTCCTCCCAGTTATTTTTCCTACCTCAATTTGCTAGCACACAATGTTTAGACCTAGCAGACCCTAGCACAACCATTTTTAAAGCTAGCACACCTCCGCGTAAATAATAAATAGGGGTTGTTTTGGGGGGGGGGGGTTAAGTTGACACTAGCCCGTCAACCATTTTTTTTGTCTTGAATTTGCTAGTGCTAATGCACAATGCTTACACCTAGCACACGCTAGCACAACCACTCTCAAGGCTAGCACACCTACAGGGGCGGCAATATACAGGGTGTAAATTTTCCTGTTAGCCCCAATGTACTATTTTTCTCTCAAATTTGATAGCACACTATGTTAACACCTAGACTACTAAACAATTAAATTATTAAATTAATAAATTAACCTTATTTCACGAATAATTTTTATAATCATTTTAGTAATATAATAACACACTGCAATAATAATAATGACATACTTAAAATATAAATATAGTGGTTTTCAAAAAGTTCTCATGTTGGAAATTTTTTTATTATTGAATTATGCCAATTACTTTGGCCTATCTTGGAACGAAAAAAGGCGTGAAAACAAATGGTTTCGTGGCAATCGTCACCTGTCAAATTTTGTATTTATGCGAAAAAATCATTAAAAGTCGCATCGTAAATCTTGTTTTTTTGTACTTCAGTTTAAGGGACGGCCTCCATTTTTCAAGATGGCGGCCGCAGCATAATATGCACGAATGTTATTAATGATATGCTATTGCTGGACATTAGTAGGTACTGCATATGCAATGTTTGGAATTTTGTCCAAGGAAGGATTTTTTTCCTAATATGATTCTGGCAAAAGTTCACCAAGTAAATTAAGTGAACAATATATAGGCCAGTGAGAAAAGACGAGAGACAGCACTTTTTTACATAGAAATTTAGGTTTCGACCTCCTAACATGTCAGACCAGTACAAACTTTTAGGCAGGGGAACTAGGTTGTACATACATTAATTTGATTTTTTTTATTTAGAATTTTTTGATAGCATGTACAGGTTTCGAGATGCCTTCAGTTATAGGCCAAAATTACATACTCATGTATGTAAAACATACTTCCCCCATCTAAAATTTTGTCGCCGTCTGACAACATGTTAAGAGGTCAGAAGCTACATTTCTATGTAAACAAGTGCTGTCTCTAGTCTCTTTCCAAAAACCCTGTTTTTTCCAAATTCTACTGGCCTATATATTGTTCACTCCATTTACTTGGTCAACTTTTAGCACAATCATATTAGGAAAAAATCGTTTCCTGGAAATAATTCGAAACATTGCATATGTAGTACCTACTAGTGTGCAGCAAGATTTAAAGGGCTAGAAAAATACAATGACCTTAAAATTCCTGAAAAATGTTCTCCCGCTGGCTTCGTGCGAGCTTCTGCCACCCGCACCACCCGCAGAGCGCGACCTATATTGACAGTGTTGGGGCCTGGAAAAACCTTCTGTACCGGGACCTGTTCTGGCTCTCGACGGTCCTTAGTGTAAAATAGAGAAAAATTAATTACACCCAACTGTTTAAATATCGAACCCGCTACCCTCAGATTTCGAATCTAAAATCTTTAAAACATGTTTATTTCCTTATTTATTTGTTTACATTTGAAGAATTGATATATTGTTCATCATTCGAATTATTATATGTTGCAATATACCTAAGTTCTTTCATTCTGCGGCAATACAGAATGTACACGCTCTCGACAAAAACAAAAAATTTTGTTTATTGGGCGCCCCACGCTTTTGCGTTTCTTAATTAGAACTAACAACTTAATGAGTTCATTTGACAGCACGAGCATTGAACGACTATAATCGTACATACTTAATTGCATTCATCTAGTTAAAACGTAAATATGATCAAGATCTCTTCAAATTTATTTCACAATGATTATAAAAGATGTAGGTATACATATAACACATCTTTCTTCTTAGTGCATTTTTTTAGTTTTAGAAACGTATTTGTTTTTTAAATGATTCATCACTTTTTTCTTTTGAGTTTTGTCTCAATTAGACTGGTATGTTTGTTCGATTCAGAAGTAATACAACAGATCAAATACATAAATCGGACGTGTCACTTAATAAAATTCCCTACCCATAGATATCATAACCCATTCGTCATCTTCAAGCAGCCGTTTTGAATTTTAGAATTTAGACCAAATATTTATAATCTGCGGCCATAAATTGTAACTTATCCGCCATATTGACGCAGCCGTTTTGAATTGTTAAAGGACCCCGCACAATTCTTATGAAAAATGTCTCTCAGATAAATTGATTGAAATCACAGTACATTGTGGATAATTTCTTCCTGATCAAGAGTTCTCATGAGCACAAGGTTAGAAAATTGACAGTTTTTTAGATATAGGGGTGAAAAGGGGATGCTTATTACTTATGTTATTCCTCTCGAGCTCCTGATAAAAGGTTTTCATGAACACAAGGTAGAAAAATAGACAGTTTTCCAGATATCGGGGGTTGCAAAGTCGATATTATACCCTCGATATCTGGAGAACTGTGCATCTTTCGACCTTGAGAACTTTTGATCAGCAGTTCGAGAGGAATAACATATATTGATTCCAGCGAATTTCACCTGAGCCTACTTCCCATAAGAAATAAGCACCCCCTTTGCACCCCCGATATCTGGAAAACTGTCCATTTTTCCACCTTGTGCCCATAAGAACTTTTGATCAGGAAGAAATTTTCTACAATATACTGCGATTTCAGCCGATTTAGCTAGAAAAAAAATTCCATAAGAATTGTGCTAGGTCCTTTCGACCGATTTGTAATCTACAACCTCGATAACCCACAGAAACCCATTTTTAGTCGAATCAGACAATAAATAATAAAACTTATCCGCCATGTTGACGGCAGGCATTTTGAATTTTTAATTTCGATCACATATTTATAATGTGCGATGTCAAAAATCCTTACATTTCAATTTTTAGTAGAATTGTATAATAATTGGTAATAAAGTGTACGCCATCTTGGAACCGCTGTCCTGAATATTTCTATAAAAAATTTCAAAATATATTGTCATGTGAACCAATACGCATGTAAAATTTTAAGTCAATATGACATCTGCAAGTGGGTGGAAATTAAGTTGCAAGATTTTTTAATACACAAACTTACTCAAGCTAATAGAAGCCTGTTAATAAAAATATTTCTGACTTCTCCCATTTTTCTCCGTCGCTCCTCAAGTATATAGTACAATGTAACTCTTCTGCATATAAATTTAAATGGAAAGTATAAGAAATATAATTATTATAAAGCTCTACATGTATTGCGAAAATACCAAATTGAATATAATTAAGGAACAGTTAAGGGATTGATATACGATGCAAAAATAGAGGCCGTTAACTGATCAAGATATTCTAATTATCCTTGGCCATTGTTGTGTGATGTAAGTAAATGTGCAGCAGGCCTCCCACGCATGCTATGATAATGAAGAAACTGTAATTAATTATGGAACCTAGTGAGACGGACGCACCTGTGATTATAGACAGACAAACTTATTTACACTTCGGAGGCGAACACACGGTCACACCGTATGTCGTATATTGTGTAGATTATCAATGTAATTTTTGCAATTGATATTATTTTTATGATAAAACAAAATCTATATGTACCTACCTATATATGTTAAATTTTCAGATATTGTTTAATTTCGCGTGAAGACCTAATTGAAATAATAATTTTTAATAATATTTATAAAAAACATTCACTTCGTTTACATAAACTACCCAAAATCAATATATAAGAAAACAAATAGATTTTAATACCGAATAATCAAAATCAAATAAATATGTTACCAGAAAAATAAATACTAGTAATTATTTTAACTTTTACAAAATACTTATCACAGATAAGGATAAAACATATATCATTCTCATAGAATTATAAGAAAGGAAATATGCCCATTACGCACAGTACAATTATTATTACTTCCACACTTATGTAGTGGAGTGGAAATAGTAATCGTAAAAAAAAGTTCAAAAATTTTTAAAGTTGAAATAGGCTTAGAATCTTATAAAGCGTCGAGATTTTAAATTTGAGCGAAAACTTTCTCCGTCTGTCTGTTTGTCTGTCAGTCTGTGATTTCTTTGTGCACACATTTTCTCAGAAACGGTTTAAGATACCATGACGACATCTGGAACTAGATTATATTTCGGTGAGGGGTTAGGGATTAATTAGGGGCAAATAAGGGAAAATAAATATAGCAATCAGGTAAGAGTACAGAGATTTGTTTGGTGTATATACTACTTACTAGATGCCAAGGCCTCAGATTTTTACAATATTAGGCCACGGTTTTTAATTGATATTATCATGCTCAATGAAACCTAAGACAAACAAAACAATAGCACTTACCAAAATAATAGTTATAACAAACATTAAAATATTCACAATCATATGTTTCGGAATGTATGCTTCTTCAGTGCTGCTAGTTCTAAGGCTCGGAATACACTGAACAATTTTACTAGCAACACTCTTGTCACAATTGTGCAGAGTTTATGGTCATTAAAAATTGATTTTAAAATTTTTTAACATCCTGATCAGGTAATCTATTGACAATTATGACGAGAGTGTTTGCTGGTAATATTGGTCAGTCTATTCTGAGCCTTACAAGTAGCCGCATTAAAGAGCCATAAATGCCGTAACATGTATCTGTGGATGACTTAAAGTTTGTTATAACTGTTATTTTGGTAAGTGATTTTGTATTGTTTGTCTCTGGTTTCATTGAACATGATAATTTAAATTAAATATAACATTTTGAAAACAGAGAGTTCAGTTCGGTCGTCGATGAAGGCAGACGCGTTTTTAAGTGGATCCCATGAAATCCCGAAAAACTAGAGTAAACACGGTGTGAAACGCGCAAAAATGTGTTGAATTAAAGAGTGAAAAATCCTACATTAGTTGATAAATATTAACATAAATTTGGCTAATTCATATAGCTGATATTTGATATTTAACTATGACATCACTAAAGGCGTATATGGGCAGCTCGACAAAGGGTACAGACATCTGGCAACATAACTCGGATAAAAAGAAAATAAACACGTTGAATGGGACCAGGTCATAAACTCGTAAATTATCCACAAGTGCATGTACCTATGACGACCGACCACCCTCCCAAAGTGGCTAGTACGAAGGATGAAAGATAAGTGTTATTTCTATTTATTTCTAAGATAAGATATATTTATTAAACCTTCACAGATGGGAAGAATGTTGTGATTCGGAAATCCATTGTTTCACATATACGCGAATGAATGAATTCTTCATGTGGAACGGGTACTTTTGTTTAAGAAATAATTTATTTACTATAAACTTTTTGTTTCTCGCTGCAGAGTTATTAGTTTTATATGGGGAATTTGAATTAGGCACTACAAAAATCAAAACAATATACAGGGTGTGCGGAGGTTTCTCTCGGGCCGCTTTCTCATTTGCAACTCGCTGTAAAAAGTTATTTTACCGCGATACAGATAACATAATAAAAAGACTCTCTTACAGCAAGCTAATATTGGTTTTGAAAAACAAGGCAAATAAAACGGACACACTAATACAGGACGTTGAAACGAGAACACGTCAATTACTGGTACAAAAAAAAAATCGACGGCGACGGAAACTGCCTATATGGAGCATTAAACCACCAACTGGAGGGAGAAAATATAACATCGCAGGCACATACCAATGCGACGAAAACCCTACGAAAACAAGTAGCTGACTATATCGAAAATCACTTAGACCATTTCATGCCATTCATGCAGGCATCCATCCATGAACTAGCACCCCGTTACAATAGATACAACTCTAGGGAAAAATAAATGCATTCATTCGAGATCTGAGAAGAGAAGGTTTTTGGGGGGGCGGGCGGGTAGGAAACAATTGCAGTAACAACAAATATGAAAAACAGGACAATAATAGTACATCAAGAAGAAGGAGCATATAATCTTCCATCCTACTAACCAACAGGGAAGAGAGAACACACCACTAGAGATAGTATATAGGAAGCACTGAAACGAAAGAAATCACTACGATAGCGCGATTATTGCACAAGAAAAACATGAAGCAGAACAACCAGAAGAAACATACGCTCGAACTGGGGCTATAACACCCCGCCCAGAATTAGAGGAAGCAACGCACATAAACATGTACCAAATATCACAAAGAACAGAGGAAGCCAACAGTCAAGAATTACAACACGATGACATCATTCTGGCGACATGGAATGTCAGAGGATGCATAGCGAGAGAGAAAAGAGAAAAAATCGATGAGGTTCTTATGATGGAACACATACACGTTGCATGCATACAAGAGACACACACGATAGACGGAACTGCAGTTACTCAACTACAAATGGCATCTAAGTGGAGGGGACAAAGAAAAAACCAGCAGAGGAGTCGCATGGGCAATAAGACGGAACACCCCTATCCAGATAAAGACAAGAAAAGTAAACGAAAACATAACCATGGCAGACTTACAAATTGGAAAGGAAAACATATGCATACTAGGAGTACATGTGCCCACCGACAAACGGGCAGGACGAGTATTCAGGCAGATTACCCAAGAGACTAGAAGAAATAGGAATAGAAAAATGAACACAATAATACTAGGAGACTTCAACGCGCATATAGGAAAGGACGACCAAACACATGAAGACAAGAATATCATAGGAAAAACCTTACTTCACACATGGACAAACGATAATGGAAGCTTTCTAAAAAACTTGACACATCTGTTAGATCTAACAGTTAGAAACACATGGAGCAAGAACCTAACCTGCCTTAATACCTGGAATAAAGGAAACATCAACCCTCAAATAGACCATATCCTAGTGGATAGAAAAATAAGGGACAGGGTCAAAAATATGAAGGCAAAACAAGCAACAAACGTCAAAACAGATCACAAAATATTATATGGAACACTAGTAATAAAGAAACAAGAAGAAAAAAAAGATACAACAAAACAGCAAATGACACATGGAACATCTCACTGCTACAAAACAAAGGAATAAAAAAGAAATACCAGGAGGAGATAGAAAAACAGTTAACAGGAAAGGAACTAAATTGGTCAACAATGGGTTTAAAAATCAAAATAGCGGCGAGGAAAACGTTGAAAAGGAACAAATCCCCTATGGGCCCAAAAAGAAAAGACACGAAAAGAAATTACGAAAAACTAAAGAAAATAAAGGCCACAGGAAAACAATATACACCAAACATAGACAAAAAGATAATAGAAGCGAGGAAAGAAAGAAGAGACATAGAGAGGAGGCACGAACAGAAAAAAAAAAAAGCAGGGAATTCTTCGAAAACGTAGAATCCACTCCAGCAGGACAGAGATTAAACCAAACCTTTAGACACCCCAAAACATACAGGAGAAACAACAATACGCAGTCAAGAAAATACATACCACTGCAGCATTGGGTCAGGAAACTAGAAGAAGGAAACGCAGAGAGAAGTCAAATAGAACCAATACAAGAAATGGACCACTGGCCTCTGGGAAAGCCACCGTCAAAAGACGAACTACTAGAAATAATGGCCAGAGCTAAAAGAAACACGGCCCCGGGAATAGATAAAATAAATAACGAACTAGTATACTATGGACCGGACAACATAAAACAGCTAATCCTAGAAATCATCACCAACGCATGGACGGAAACCACACCCCTGCCTGAGGAATGGAATACAACCATACAGATACTGCTCCCTAAAATCAAATCACCACAAAACGTGGACGATTACAGAAGAATAACACTCAGCAGTGTAGGGTATAAATACTACGCACAATTCCTCCTCAGAGAAATGGAAAAATACATCGGCGAACTACCAGATTATCAAACGGCATTTATCAAGGGTAGATCGACAGACGACCACATGTACACCACCAGACGGATCCTGGAAGAAAAGTGGAAAGAAGGAACAAAACTATATATAGTCTCAATTGACCTCCAAAAGGCATTTGATACTATAAGGCATGAGGCTATAGTCAACACTTTGCTCAACAGGGGAGTACCGCAATACTTAATAAACAGAATAATAAAAGCATGCCTACACGAAAACACTGCAATACAATGGTTTGGACAGACGACGGAATCAAAAATGAAGAATATAGGAGTCAAACAAGGATGTCCCCTATCCCTCCGACTATTCACCACAGTCCTGGACCAAGTCAAAACAGCCTACAGAGTCACAAGAGCTCTACTACCCTTCATTGAGGACAACAAACCACCATGGTGCCTAACCAAAAAGGTATACACGACCATCATAATGCCTACTACGATGATATATGGAGTCAAAAACGCAGCAACGATAAAGGCCAACCGAAGAAGCCTGAGAAGAGCTGAAAGGGACATTATCCAACTGCTAGCAAAAACAGGAAAACCACAAAAACGACAGAAAACGTCAACATTACTAGAGGGAAGAACAATAATCAAAAGAATAGAATCATACGTAATGAAATACTGGAGACATGTGCAAAGACGGGACACGACACACCTACTGAAGAAAGCGCTGCGAATGAACAGCAACAAACTGAAAATAGGGAGGCCATGCTACACATGGATTACAACAATCGAGAGAATTATGAATAAGCTAGGAAAACTCAGAAGTAGAATAGGAGAGAAGATGATCACAGACAGAAACTAAGAAGAAGCATATCACAAAAACCTGAAAGTAAAAAGAAGCACGAAAACCTAAAAGAAGCATCTCACAAGCGCCTACACTTTCCATCCGATGAAGACAGAAGGAAAACAAGAAGAAACATCTCACAAACACCTACACGCTCCATCCTATACTCCTACCCCATGCGTCATGCGGCTCTCGCTGCTGACAACAAGCATGTCCAATGTCCAATCCAGCGTATGCAGCTGGTCCGGCGGTATATAAAAGCACTGGGGGTTTGTTCTGGCACACGGTGGGATGATCGGTGGGCGATCGGGCTGCGTGGTGGAACAAATCTCCCTGCACCGGAATTGGCAGCAATGCCCACCTTACGCTGGCAAATCAATCAATCAATCAATCAATCAACATTTTGAAAACAGTTGTACTGTGCAATGGGAATATTTTATTTCTTATAATTCTGTGAGAATGATATATGTTTTATACTTATCTGTGATAAGCATTTTGTATAACATTAAATTAAAGGTTTAAAATCCTCCGACACAGTTAATCCTGAAGATCTTGGAAACAGTATACACGATTTCCACCAAGCATAGCAAATATCAGGTTTTGAAACAAAAACACCGTTTTGAAATCGATTCAGCCATCTTGGAGTTACAATGCCACAGACAGACACACACACAGACACAGATCAAGGCCTCAAACTTATAACACTCCTTCTTTTGCTTCAGTAGTTAAAAAGTTAAAATAATTACAAACAAAACTCAAGGAGAGAACTCGGAGCATGACCAGATCTAATAGTGGATGAAGTTGTGGCAATAATTCAGTAGACGCAAAAAGGTCCTTGGCAGGATACAACATTTCTGGTTAAAACACCTTTGTGCTCTTCATCAAAGCATAACATGACTTTATTGATAGCCTTGTTATGGCTATCAATAAAGTCATACGATACCCCGATTCAGCAACCTAATAGTTGACCGCAGGAAACATGTACCTCCCCTATAAATGGAAGGATGAGAAGAATCTTAAAAACTAGCGGCCAATATCCTGTATGCCAACGATGTACAAAATCATCACTACTGCATTAGTAACTACAATCACCAGTTAAGGTACCAGATACTCCCAGAGGAACGAAAAAATTGCAGAAAGGTTTCCAGAGACTGTAAGCTACTTGTGACTAAAAACATTACAGCGATTGCAAAGAAGCGGCGCAGAAATTTCAGCATAGTGTGGATGGACTACAAAAAGTTGTTTGACACCATACCGCACACTTGATTACTGAAAACTTAGAGCGTGTATTCAATAATAACAGGCTTTGTGGAAACAACAATGAAGAAATTGAAAACGGAGGTGTCTATCCATCACTTGAATCAATATTTTGCTTCGCCATCAATGACAACTATAAGGTGAACCATCCTTTCTCTATGAACGATCTGAAGTTGTTTGTTAAGAATGAGGCTCAACTAAAGCAAGAGATATCGTCCAATCATTCATTAACGACATCGGAATTGAATTTGGTTTAGACAGCTGCGCTACAGTGATCCTTTAGCATCGTATTCAGCGGTTCAAAATACAGGGGGATATCATGCTCTGTTCAAAACTACCTTACTTGTTTTGTGTGTGTGCCCGTGCGCTCCCACACAAGACGGTACGGAGAGAGCAAATTTTGTAGCATCGAGCCGGCTCTGTTGGACCGAGAGTTAACGGTGCATTACGAACATAGTGAATTCAACGATTTCAAGTAAATTTTGTGCTATTTTGTGGAAAAAGCGAGGGGACACCCCCCACACCCCCTCTCTTTGCTTGCGACGTTAATACTACCTGAGGCGCTGATAATTGTTAACAATTAGATAGCAAAATAAAGATCAACGTAACCAACCTAACCATCTAACCATCACATGAAAGAATGAAATCATTATATGAAAAAGAAGAAAGACATTATTTCTGCCGTCAAATGAAACCGGAATTTGTGAAAATATACATTAACTGTTACCAAATAAAAAAATTCGGAGTGTCCAGGAGTTACAATAACCAACCGTTATTCGTCCGCCGCATCAGCACTGGCTCTATGCTATAAGGTTTGTCCTCTCCTTATCGCCTTCTCGCTCTGACACAAAAAAAATAATGTGCATGATATCCCCCTGTATTTTGAGCCTAACCAGATACCGCTGTCTGAACTTCTCTATCATGTCAGAATTTTTCCCTATCCAGAAATGATGGAGCAATTCTGATGGCAGCGTTGGATTTAGCGTGTCCAAAAACATAGAAACAACAGGGTCTCATCAAAAGTACAGATCCCTTTTTTTGTGTGTCTGTGTATTGGAGTGAAGGTGGAAAACGCCATGAAAAAATCTGAGACTGTAACTTCCAGTACATACACCAGATCCTCAGTTTCTGGACTATTACTAGCTTGGTTCACTTATTTACTTTTATATACCCTGAAATAGGGGTAAATATAGGTAAACAAGTAAACCAAGCTAGTAATAGTCCAGAAACTTAGGGTTTGGTACTAGAAGCAAAGGTCCCAACCCTTCAACGGAATCATCTTAAAATATAATCTAGTTCCATATGTCGTTAATACACACGTGTACCAAACAAGGGAATATCTCAATTTTATTTTATTAACCCCGTTAACCCCTTTAATAATGGAGTGGTGGTGGGAGGTGGCAAATATGGAAATAAAAGGAACTAACATTGCTGAATATCGTAAGAACTGTTGTCATGATTTTTCAAAGTATAACCTCTTGTCCTGCTTGGGTAGTTATAAACAAAATAGTCTAGGAAGTGGCGTGCAAAATCGACGACGAAAAGTTACCGTCTGTCAGTCGGTAATCGAGGAGGGCATATAACTACGAAACTTTTTTCTGTCTAGAAATTTTTGGTATGGTGGGAGAATATGGAGTGGAAAAACATTTTTTTTAATCAAATGGTTACCGATACCTTTCCACATAGGTATTTAGTGTATGTATTACACATACCCCAATTACGCTGGCAGACAAAACTTCGGGGCGGTGCGCGGTAACCGGAAATTGAAAAAAAAAAAATTGTTACCGGGCCAAACCTAGCGCAAAATGTTTGTTTTGGCCTCTACAGTACTGTACTTTAGTGGCAGACATTCTGCCGGGCGGTTTTTGGGCAATTTGCCATCAAAGTGGCGAAAAATGGACAAAACTTTGAAATTATGACAAAAAAATAGTTAAAATTGAAAAAACGTCTGCCAAACCACAGTGTGGTTCACAAGACACTAAAGAACTCTAGCCTTGACTGGCAGACGTTTTTTTAAATTTTAACCCCCCCCCCCCCCAAACCACCTTATAAAAGTTTTAAAAAAATCACGTTTTCATCTCTATTTTTTTTTATATAAATACTAAGTAAAGTCCCTTGGACATGTTATTACAGTGGGATTTACGAAAAATTTGAGATTTGGTTTATCTTGATCCGTTCACATTTAGTATAAGTTATTCACAAAAAAAAAACAACTTATTTTCAACTATGCTTTGCTCGAAATATTGCTATAATAGGACTGTCATTTTTTGGTTTCTAAAAATCATCAAGGGACGGAAAAATGACATGCAAATATCATTTTCATTTTATTCCAATCATTTCTCAGAAATTTAGATTTTTCAAATCAGCTGTTGAGCGCTCCGTTCTGAGCCTCAAGCGGACAGTCACCACCCACTGCGCAGTTGGCAGTAATTGGTAATTTGTGAATAACTTTACTTAATATTTATTTAAAAAAAAAAAATAGAGATGAAGACGTGAATTTTTTTTAAAACTTTTATGAGGTGGTTTGGGGTGGGGGGGTTAAAATTTAAAAAAACGTCTGCCAGTCAAGGCTATAGAGTTCTTTAGTGTCTTGTGAACCATACTCTGGTCTGGCAGACGTTTTTTTCAATTTACACTATTTTTTTGTCATAATTTCAAAGTTCTGTACATTTTTCGCCACTTTGATGGCAAATTGCTCAAAAACCGCTCGGCAGAAATATCTGCCACTAAAATATAGTACTGTACAGGCCAAAACAAACATTTTGCGCTAGGTTTGGTCTGGTAACAAAAGTGTTTTTTATTTCAATTTCCGGTTACGGGGCACCGCCCGGAAGTTTTGTCTGCCAGCGTAATTGGGGTACGTGTACATACACTAACTACCTATGCGGAAAGGTATCGGTAACCATTTGATAAAAAGAATGTCTTCCCCTCCATATTCTCCCACCATACCATAAATTTCCAGAGAGAAAAAAGTTTCGTAGTTATATGCCCTCCTCGATTACCGAAGGGCAGACGGTAACTTTTCGTCGTCGATTTTGCACGCCATTTTCCTAACTAAAATAGCATTTTTCGTATTTGTATTTCAGAAGTTCCGAATTCTGAAAAATCAAAAAAATATTTGGCGGTCTTTCTACGCTTCCGTACATTCCTTACCTTAGCAGAAATTTCGTAATTTTATGACGGGACATCCTACATATAGCAAATCTTTCTGCGAATAATATTAACAACAATGGATTATAATTCTTTGCTCTCAAACAAGACACTTGTTTTACAATCTTAAGCTGATATGAAGTTAAATAGATAATAATCAAATCAAATAATTTGGAATTTTGTGATCAATTTCAAACATATTTTCGAAATATCACTGGCTTTATCCCACGACTGTCGTTGCAGGAAAGGTCTTCTCATTTATAGTTTTACAAGAATTAATGTTATTGAAAGATTCTTATTAAAAAATTCAAACCAGAGGTAGTAGCTGTACCGTATAGTATTTTATGGCAATAATATAACCAGAAACGCTTAAGTAGTACATGATCACGCACCACCACTACCAATTATTAAAACAAAAATGTGTAAATTAAACATTTTGATTAGTGCCAGACAATGCCGGCGCCATCTCTTTCTCTTTTTTAAGGATCCACGATAAAATTTATTGAGCTACGTCATAATAAAATAAAATCAAATTAATACAACCTATATCTACTGAAGTGGAAGGCTATAAAAATCCGAAGAATGTTGTATCTGCACGTTTTGTGTATATTGTAATACAATTCACTTTACATTTTATTAGTGTTGTATGTTTAGTTACCATTTCTCATTATGATTAATATTTATATAAGATAATTCCAGTAAAAGCTAATTTGTAATATTCTGTAATAGCAATATGCAAGGAGTTCTATGTAAGCAATGTAAAAATGAATTGATTATGTATTATACAAATAATGATCAAGTAATAAACTTGATAATTCTTTGTATAAAATATAACAAATGACAATTGCTATTTAATGCAGGCGCTAGGTCAACAAAATCAATACAAAAATATCCAAGTGATCTGCTCCTATTATTTCAGTAACTTTGTTTAAGGAGCAAAAAACATTTCAGAAAGTAAAATTCTCCAAGGTCAAGAAATACCCCTGACTTTTCAGATTAGTTATCAAATTCTGATTATTGTAAAACTCATTGTCTGTTCACTCTGCGCTTAACATGGTCGTGTGAAAAATTATACTGACCTGAAGTCGTTGAGAAATGTACTACAAAGAGTTCTCGCTCAGGCCTCGACGAATCGGATGGCGAGTAAAGACATAGAGAGCACCACTACAGACATTATCTAGCCTGGTCCCAATATTATAAGACAAAATGGAATACAGTTCTAGTAGCGCCATCTAGTGCTGCTGTTTAGAACCATACTCTGACAGTATTTACGGCAGTGAATGATGCAATGATTAAAACGTTTAAAAATATATGTTTACCTATTTAATCTTTATTTTTAATTCAAGAAGTTTGACAATTAAGTCAAGGTTTAGTTAAGCAGAGAATACTTTGGGAATGGCTGAATAAGCGCTACTACGAATAATTGTAATTAATATAGTTTTCAACATATTGATTTCCTGAATTATTGTTATTATTTGATGGATTCCATAAGCAGATACATTTTTATCTTTACTTCATCTAAGAGTGAGAGTGTTTATGTAGCTTTATACCATTATGTCAACATATGAAATAATTGATTTGCTAGACTAGTGGACAAATTACAACCTGGATATGTCGTACTTTTTTAAAATTCCACTACCGCGCTCCGACCGGAAGTTTTGTCTGCCAGTGTAATTGGGGTATGTCAAGTACATATACTAACTACCTATGCGGATAGATATCTGTAGCAATTCGCTTAAAAAAATACCCCCCCCTCCATATTTTCCCACCATACCAAAAAAATTTTCAAAGAGAAAAAAGTCTTGTAGTTATATGCACTCTTCGATTACTGACTGGCAGTCGGTAACTTTTCGTCGTCGAATTTGCACGCCATGCACCATTTCCCTAACTATAATACTATAAGCGAATTCCTGGTATTGTAATTACTAAACATTTCTACGACTAATCTGAGTGAATAAATAACCATACCTATATACATGTAGGCACATATACGCGTACACAGACACATGTACATATACGCATACACAGACACCTACAGTGTGTAATTAGTTTCATGTCATTAAAAGAAACTGGTGGTAGGGAACGACAAGACAAACAAAAAAACCTTATATAAAATGGGGTCTAAAGCTCATAGTTTTGGAGAAAAAAAAATAAACAAAAATTTCCCATCAATAAAATTTTTTGAGAACTGCTGGAGTATTGAGGTAGGTTGAAATCCAAATCTAATCAGAAGAAAACTATACTCTAACTCTCCTTTGTGCAATATTTTAGTTACTGTCGGTGTTTCGTTATGTACACACGTCCAACCGCCGTTCGCTGTTCTTGTTATTTTGAATTTCGCGTCATTGTGTATTTATAGTTAAGATTTATTTTATTGACTTACCGTTCAAGTTGTCAAATTCTTGATTACCTACAGACACAACTTACTTGTTCGTTATTTTTGTATTCCTTTTTGGCTTTTGTACCAAGTTTTTATTTTATTTTTCTTTATTGACAACGTTAGTTGATAGTTTGTGTTTAGTGTTGAACGAAGTGCGTATGTACTTAATTCGACGTACCGAACTGTGTATTGATACAGATGCAGAGATTTTGAATCATTTAGGTAGGTAGTAAGCTCTTAACCCAGGACACTCATTTATGTTACAAATGTTAATAAACCACATTTAAATTTTCTAAATTATAAACAATCCAATATTTTGTTCCAAATTAAAAAACACACATGTAAAGAAATGCTCCGTTTAAACCTCTATGGCCATTATTTGCTTGCAATACGCGTCTGAAATTAAGATTGCAGCGCCTCTGCGGTTGACATCGGAACTAATTCCTGTGTGATAGGTGTTTTGTTTACATTCAAATCTTTGTATTTTTGGTGATTTTGCTTGCCATAAAAAAGTATTTTATAAATAAATTTCAATGAAAATATATGTATAACAATTGATTTTATTATGTATTTAAGCGATATTTTAGGACTTGGGTGTATTTACCGTAATTATTCAGCGTAAATTCACGAAAACACGGTACGTATTATGTTAGGTTAGGATATTGTTATTTCCTTTTTCATAATGTAATTTAATCCTTAAATTAACTATTATATTCATATTTTATTAATAATGAATGTTTATTTTAGCTAAAACATGTCCTTAAGTGCTGAGAGTTCACAAAATCCTTCCCCCCAAAACTGTTATCCATCGCGACACGCGGTGTTTGCCGGCTTGGGGAAACAAATGGAAGCTTAAGTTGGGGTTTTTTTGCCCAAGACGAACACTGAGGAACTAAACAATATTGATTCATATTGTTTTCAATTTCAATTTACTCCAATCCACAATAAAAACAACGCAAAACAATTATGACACAAGCAAACAATGAAAGTTTTCACTTGTCATCTCACACAAAGTAGTTCGTAATCGGCACCGTAGGTGGCGTATCGCTTATTTTGAATCGCCTATTGTGCACGAAAAGAGTACGAATTATTTACCTCTTTATACTTGCCTCAGTTCAGTTGAAGCGGTACATCAAAGGTGGTCGATGATCCTTTGACACCGGGTGTGCCGGCGAGCACTTTTTATGACAATTTAAAAATTGTATAATTGGGAAGTACAAGTCTATCGACCAAGAAAAGCAGTGGTTCTCAATAGTTGTCTACCATAATATTAAATATGTTAACCTAGATCAGTGTTTTTCAAAGTGCCCCTAGAGGGAAAAGTCATAAAGGTTTTTTTGTTTGTCTAGTCGGTCCCCATTACCAGTTTTTTTACATGAAACTGATTACACCCTGTATACATATACGTACATACACATAAAATATAGAAAAAAGTTTAAATATTTACACATTGAAAACAAGTAATAAAATGTACAGAGTTTTAAGCGGTGGAAATACATGCCCGTACTATCAACAGTCGATCTAGTTTGTTTTACTGATTTACTATTAATTATAACATTTGATTGGCGTAATGATTCCATGTTAATGATTGAAACAATCGCTGAAAAATTGCCACGTATGTTTCTCTATTTTCTCGTTCTTTTCTAATAACAGCTGAGTATTAAAACCAACTTAACCTTCATAATATTTACATAATAGTTATATAGTATTTTTTCAGTAGAAATACTCATCTACAAAAAAACAAATAATAAATATGACACTTTTGCCATATTCGTTATCTGCTAGTTTAAACATATCGGGTGCAGTTTTTGTCCTGGGAAGAATTTCTTTTTAAACGTTTATTAAGTGCCATTGATATCATAAAATATTTTGAAAACGTAGTGGCCTTGAACTTCAATAAAAATTTAGAGCCTCTGCAGCTAGAACCCCCGGGAATTAATAGACAATAACATTACTACGAGCCAAAACTGTTCGTAACCATCGACTGTCGGCGTTGCATTAGTACACGTGCAGATACTAAACATAACGCATATAAATATTCCGTATATATATTTGGCACCAGCTCATTTTCTATTGGTAATTTCAATATTTCCAGCCAATAAGTAATGGAATGCGAAATACGGATATGGAATGTTAATCGGTGCAAATTCAGGTATGGAATGCAATAGTCGCGTATCACAGTTTTAGAGATTACGCACTAAGAGTAGAATAGCTCACTATATAAAATGATCGGCTCTGGATAGGGATGTTTCGGGTTCAAATTCAAATGACTGCAATGTTTTTAAAAAACTGTGCATATGCACTTAAAGCTAGTTGTTCAGGTTAGCTTAGTTTTTCTCTTGCAGGTATATCACACGGTAAAAATCATATCTAAAGAGACTATAAAAGTTCCGACTTGCGGACATTCCATATTTTGCACCAATTGATTGGCTAGTTGGATATATCCAGTGCCATCGAAATACACACACACGCACGTACGCACGGCCCCACACACACACAAACACTTTTGTATTGGTTGTTTTAATATTTTCAGTCAATCCTTTACAGGATGCGAGATATGCGCAATCAGTTTTACTCACAATGTTCATGCAATATTAGTTCTTATTTACCTTAATGTGTTGATAATTACCTGGAAATCCTTCACTGAATTATTTCGAACTAAGATGAAATAAAACGTTTTGAATCAAGCGCTACACATTGTACTTCTGCCCCTGCAACATTCCATACGAGAGACTTCCAAAATTCCATAGAATTAAATAGATACTGAACTATGCCGAGTGGAAAACCTTCTGTAAACGCTACACCATAGAATACCAGCCATTATTCTGCGACTACACGTGTGTGAACTGCCAGTACGTTAGCTGCAGTCACGTAGGCATGTAAACATTCCGCACATGTATTTGGCAATAAAGTCTTTTCTATTAGTTTAATAATTCCAGTCAATCGGAAACTGGAATGTGATTCGGTGCCAAATACGGTTATGGAATATGGCAGGCGCAATATCTATAACATAGTTTTATACGTTACGCGTTGAAGTTCGAATAGCTCAGGAAGAAACTCAGCTTAAGATGGTGATTCGGGTTCCAATTCAGACTGACTTTTTTTATTGCTTTAGTTCTGTGAACAGTTTTAAAAATCTGTATACGTGAACTTAAGGTTAGTTGTTGAGGCTAGGTTGGTTATCCTTTTTTGTGAGTATATAATTAGGTAGAATTAAAAGTTTTACAAATCTGTGTATAAGAACTTATGGTTAGTTCTTCAGTTTAGATTGGTTTTCCTTTCTTGCGAGTGTATCACTAGTGAAATTAGCTATTGGATTTTTAGTGATTTTAAAAGTTCCGATTTGCTGGCATTCCACCTACATTTGACACCGAATCATATTCTGTACGTGCATCTTGCACCTCGTGCTACTGATTGACTCAGAAACTAAATTTTAAACTTACATCTGATTCATCTCAAAACTGTTTTCTTATTTATTCATATAAGTTACATTTTCGAAATTTAGCACCGATATATGTTACCATGTGCGACTTGTTAATTTCTTATGTTAGTACGGAATATTTTACAACATCCTGTATAATAAGGTGAAATGTTTACAAAACACCGATCTAATTAAACATCAACCAATCAACTATAAAGATTTATATCACCATTAAAAATTGCTTCACAGAAATACAATTACAGAAAATTACAGTGCATTTATTAAATTTTCATTATGAAGTTTCAACCTCTATTGTATTTAATCAATCATTAACTAATAACCCTATTAAAATTCCTAGAGCAAATATTTAAGAAGAGCTACGTTGTTATTGAAATATGATTATCATGGTGAGTATTTTCCATCACGTCTTCGTTGGATCTCTCTGACATCTCAAATGGGTCCGCACGCGACAGCCCCGCGTCTTTCTACATTTTTATGTCATCACTTGACACATGTTTATTTTTCAAACTCTGTCTGCATAAATAAATGGTTGTACAAGTGTATAACACGTTCGTTAGGAAACTCTTCTGAAATATAAGGGAAATGAAATGATGTTCTGTAAGATTACAAATACCTTAAATTTTTTAAGAATTCTTAATTTATACAATTTTATTAATCATTTTGAATTCAAATTATATCAAACTGAGTTGCAAAGTATTTATCAAAAGTGTAGAATATGCCATTTTAAACTGTGAAGAGTTTAGTTCTCATTCCTGGGCCGTGTAGAATAAAGACTATACAGGGTGGCATTTGTAACTAAGTGGGCCCTTGAGGTCCACACGGTCAACTGCCCAGCATGATATGATATTAATAATAGCAGAAGACAAACAGTCAATAAAGTCCATAATATTCGATTCATCCTCTTAATCATTATTAATATTGATTATTTATTGTTTTTTTAATTATTTTTTAACTATTATAAAAAACTATGAGATGATATTTGATAAAAAAGCTATAAAAATATCTGATATTTCAAAGTATTGATTGCCATCAAGAAATCAAAAAATCCTAGAATCCACTGTTTTGGAGTATTCTTATATGAACAAAAAAATAGCTGATCCGAATTTGATGAAACTTCTTTCAGATCATATTAACGTTAATACGCTTCAATTGGCACCACAATGATTACAATTTCAGTAACAACATTAGTCCGGGTCCTTAACTGTATTTGCACCGAAACTTTTAAAGGACTGGAAAACACGCCTGCATAATTTCTACCCTGAACAACAAAGTTCTCGAATTACTAATTAATTAGACAATCTTATTTTCAATCTTATTTCCTTTGATGCTTTAAAGTCAAAATGAATAGATGTCTCCTTCAATGTTCCTGAGAGGGTTTATTGGCAATTGTGTTAACTATATGCCATATTATTGATTTGGGATTTTTGCCCTCTGTAATATTGTTTAAATTTTCTTAGGGCACCTTATATATTGTTCACTAAAAGTTAACATGCTTCTTCCTTGGCAATAGCGTCAGTTATTAATAAAACATTATTTCGCGTTAAGGCGGCCATTCCCTAGAAAGAGACATCCGACAGAGAAATATTTATTATTTTTGGCCATAACTTTTTTGTTCTTAATACGTATATTTGAAAAATTATAAGACTACCTAAGTAGAACCTTAATAAGAATATTACTCCTATGAATTTTCATTCAATAATTTCAGTGGTTTGCAAAATAGTTAGATTTAAATTTAAAAATTATGCTAATCTTCCTAGTTCCTAGTTTTAAATTAAACTATTTTGCAAACTACTGAAATTATTTAGTGAAAATTCATAGTAATGGTCTAATTATGGTTCTACTTAGATAGTCTTATTGTTGTTTTAAATATACGTACCTACTAAGAAAAAAAATTATGATAAAAAATAATAAATATTTTTAGGGAATGGCCACCTTAAGCAGTTTTTTATTACCAGACTGATGGAATTGAAAGACCTTAATTTTCGCAATCTACATAATCTAAGACGAAGGAACAAAATCTGAAGAAATATTGCGAAAGTATGTACAATTATTAAAACGTATGTTTTTAAATTAGAATATTTCAATATTGTTTTATAATCATTGGTGTCGCATGGCAATAATGAGGTACTCATGTATTTACAAATAGTGAAATATTACGTATAAAATATTAATTATTAATTTTATACTGATATTTACTTATATGCTAGAAATACTACTGGCACCTACTGAAACTCTATCTATTACATTTTCAGTGGACTGCCTTCCACTACGAAATATTAAATTCATTTAATGTATGGCCATATGACCGAAAAAATATAATAAGTTTAGAATTCCTAAAACCATACTTCATGTATACAATATTATTTTGTTGGTACCAGTGAATCATTCCTGCCATCTTCCCTTATTTCCCCGCTACCGCAAGAACATCTCCTCTCAGCGGGATTCGCGTCTGGACAATGCGCTCTCAAACTTATATCAGTTTTTTATCCATTCTGTTGGCAGGCAATAAAGATGGAGGACCTAATTTTCGGCTGAAATATCTGCTATTTATTATACACGTACCCATCCATGTTATATGGTTTTATTTGGAATTTGGTCCTTTATTTGCTTGAGATTTGTATTACCTAGTTTCCTCCGTTATATTATTTACGTTTTACGTTCTATACGTAAGTAATTTTATATACAATTTTAAATTGTCATAGAAAATATCAGAGTAAATAATAGTATGATTATTAGTTTTATATACTTCAATTTACAGTTAGAAGGTTAATTCATAATATTGATAGAAACTAGACATTACTAGAACATATTTACTGAAATATTTTAACCACATACAGAGTGTTTCTTAAGTAACATAAATCAACTACCTCTATATGAAGTGCATCCCTGAGGGGTTGCCCCTAAAATTCATAAAGCTTTTCATCCATTAATCTGTAACCGTGTATTTCATTTCATGCATAATTTTATTTTGATACTATTACTTCATTCTTATGAGTTTTATAAAAATTATAGGGCTTGCTTTATTCAAAGAATAATTAAAAATATCAAAGTAATAAAAAAATCTGGCTTTTCTTAAATTATAATTTGCGCTTTTCCCAAAGGCTACAAAATTTCATTTATTCAGTTGTTCATATCAACGGACCCCGACACACTTATAATTTTTTTTCGAATAATTATGTTATCTGTAGTAAAACAAATAATGGACCTACTACCTAGCTAACTGAAAACTATTAATCCAACAATTTTACAGCCAGTGAATATAAATTATTTGTTCCTTTATAAAGGTTTGTTTTCTGCGTCGGGGATTTTAAAAATTTCAAGTTCAAGATATTTTCTAAAACTCTTTAAATACATGTCAGATAAACATTAATTTAATTTGTGAAGTAGCACCGGATCCTTCGCCATTTCTTAGAACATAACTTCTGTTACCATGAGTGTTGTGAAAATCTAGGAAACGGCATATCCAATTTTTACCAAATATAGCTAAGAACCATCTCGTAATTTCTAGCTTTTGAAATAAAAAACCGCTTTGAAATCGGTTTGGCCGTCTTGGAGCTAGGTGGCTAGAGGCAGACACACGCACAGAAAAGGGCTTCAAATTTTTTTTTGACCCCCTCCTTTTTGCGTCGGGGGTTAAAAATGTAAAGATGTTCAGGGCGTTCCATTTAAACTAACGAGGTTGGTTGACGCTTTCGTTATAATCAGAAGTGGTAAAATGTGAACCCATGTTCGGATAGAGTACCTTGGAAAAGTTATACAGTGTGACCCACTTAAGATCGCAACACCCCTGTATACCCGTTAATTGACGCTTGATTAACTTCAAACTGTGGTGGTAAGAAAATATCGATAAGGCAATTCTTTGAACTTAGTAATATGTGATGCATGTCAGTAGCGTGCGGTTTTACGGGGGTTTGAAATGTCGATTAAAAAAAAGTATTAGCGAACTAGTAAGGTATTCTTAATCAGCACCTTTAAAAACCCTTTGTACAAGGTTACATCGTAGTGGGTTCAACGGTGAGATAGTGGCGGTCAAAAAAATAATTTTTTGAACTAAAACCAATTTCTATCTGTAAAACGGATTCCCAGATGAAATAAATATATTCTTAATTTCTCGTTCAGGGTAATGTAATGTACTAATATACGATTCAAATGTATTGACCCCTCACTTTAACCGCGAATATCTCGGAAACGAAGGAACGGAAAAAAATTACAAAATATGTGTTCATTAAGTATGTTTCTATTCTAAATCATTCACTGAAATTTGAGTAATGTACGTTGGACCGTTTTGAAGTTTTGCTAAGTTATATTGAAAAATGTCCTACTTTTTAAGGAAATTTTGACCATACCAGTTTTAAATGCATTATATCTTGGAAAATATGACTACTATGTAAATAATATTTTAGATACCGAAAAAGCACGGCATTTTTTGTATGAGGTGATTTTTTCATAATTTTTTATTGTAAAATTTTGCAGTTATTCTCAAGAACGTGACTTCGCGTTTATTCGGTTATTTATCAATGTATTTAAAAATTATTAGTTAGTTATATAAAATGTAAGAATTTTCAGAAAAAATAATTGATTTAAATCAGATATTATTTTAGTAATCAAGCGCAATAGATAATGTTATGGTAAGTTTGCGATAATATTATCTATTGCGCTTGATAACTAAGTAAATTTGATATTTGATAAATACCAATTCTTTTTTCTGAAAATGCTTACATTTTATATAATTAACTATTTCATTAAAACATTTTTAAATACATTGATAAATAACCGAATAAACATGAGATCACGTTTTTGAGAATAACTGCAGAATTTTAGAAAAAAAATTATGACAAAATTTCCTAGTGCAAGAAATGCCGTGCTTTATCAGTATCTAAAATATTATTTACATAGTAGGCATGTTTTCCAAGATATAGTGGATTTAAAATTGGTAAGTATGGTCAAAATTTTCTTAAAAACTAGGACATTTTTCAATACAACTTAGCAGAACTTCAAAACTGTCCAATGCACATTATTTTTCAGTGCATGATTTAGAATACAGACAAAATGAAACATAATTTTTTTCAATTTTTTCCGCTCCTTCGCTCTCGGTTAAAGTAAGGGGTGAATACATTTGAATCGTATATTAGTCCGAATTGATTTTGTGAGAAATTAATTAGTTTTGTAATAAGGCAAACATTCTAACTCGAACATATCTAACATTTCCTAACAAAGAATATTCAATAAAGACCTGAGTAAGCCATGAGAACAAAAGTTATTGCAAATGTCAATTTATTATATTTTTAAAATTTCTTTAAGTTTTCTTTATTGTTTCTTTTATTTATTTTGTTGTAAAATCAATTCAGTCTAGTTCTGCATTATTTTGAACAAAAAATTAAGAATATGTATTTTTTATTTAAGACTCCGTTTTACAGATAGAAATTAGTTTTGGTTCAAAAATTGTATTTTTGACGACCACTATCCCAAACACCTTTGAACCCACTACGATGCAATTTGGTACAAGGGGATTTCTAGGTGCTGATTAAGAATATCTTACTAGTTTTCTTCTAAAAAAAATTGCTAATATATTTTTTTTGAAAAATCGACTTTTCAAACCTCCTTAAAATTGCACATTGCCACTGATATGTATCACATATTACTAAGTTCTAAGAATCACCTTATCGATCGTGGGTCATGTGGTATATAATGAATACCATACGCCTGTTTAGGAATAAAGTAATCCTGATGTGACACTGATTTACACAGCCACGTCTTCCACAATTATAATTTGGAGCGGTCACTGTTCATGTCAAACGGCCGAATGTAGTCCCTTTGAAAAAAAAAACACTTTATTCTTAAATTGAATGGAGTATAGACGAACTTATAGTTTTGGATCGTGGTCACATCCTGCTTGTATTTTATATACTGTTGGTAGGAAATTAGCAATTAATGAAAATATGTTTATAAATCCATGGTTCTGAACATTCTAAGTGAAGTGTAATTTATATTAATATACCAATATACCAATGACTTGTTAAAATTAAGTAAAACGATTACAACTGTTTAGGGCTTAAATGCGCTTATATAGTTTTCGGATATATTTAAAATGATTGCCTTAATCATAAGAGACTGAACAAATATACGAGGATGGGAATACATATTTTGATTATTATCAAACGTAATTCTTTTGATCGTCGCTAGATAGCGATGGTGCATGTCGTTAAGACTCGCCCAGACGCCAGGCTACATTCCTGTGTCTCGGATGGCCAACGACATTGTCATATTTCAAATATATGTTTCAAAAACTTGTCTCTCAATGAATATATACTATTTGTTTCATTCAGTGGGATTACTATAAACGGGCCTTCTTTTAAAATATTTGTCATTCATATTTTAGGACCTCTTCCATATTTATCTGATGAAGATTCAAGTTAATGTCTATGGGTATTCATTATTCATTGTATAAGTAAGTCACATTTTAGTATTATTTTATCATTGTGTTTTCATAGTATTGTATTCAATGAAATATACAGAGTGTATGCTATATACCTTCTAAAAGTTGGTATTGGTCTATCAAGTCTGAAATAAAAAAATGTAGGAAATATTTTGTAACTACAAAATTCTGAAAGTTGCAAAATTCTGTCTTCTAGTCTCAAAATTCAATAATAATTAATAACTACGGAAGATGGAAAATCGAGTCAAATATTGAAGAATTAACATTCATGTTAATACTGGAAACTGCTAGTTAATAATTATATAATTTTCTTATTCTACGTCTCTTATAGTAAATTCATCATTCCCCATCATGTTATCCTCGTTTGGAAAACTTCACGATCTGGTAGTCCCTCCAGTTACACTGCTGCACTAACACCACTGGTAAAAATAAACAAAAAACATTAAACTGTATCTAGCGACAAGAAACAATTTGTTAAAAATTTATTAAATGTGACAATATATTGATTTTTTCAATTCGTTTTTATTTTAAGCTCACGAATTTTTCCCAAAATATTGACACGGAATTTAAGAAATTATGATCACTTACTGCAGAATAATGGAGATAGATATGCAAACGACTGACACATCTAAAGAAAGAAGTAGGATTTTTTTATGTAACAATAACACTGACGCAGGCAGCTTCATTATATGTAGAAACTGGTTAACAATGACACTATTTCAACTATTTTTAGTTTGTAATCTTTAAGCTACCAAAAGAATTAAACGGTCTGTCACGTGTAATATGACTTAATTATCTTAGGATGTTAATATACACATCTTTTCTAGATCAGAAAGTCGATGAAAATTTGTTAAAAAGCTACAGCGCCAATATTCTTCACTAAAGATGACGGCCTCGGATGATTAGGGGTAGAGCTTGAGCTCTTTGCCTCAATCATCGCTGTAGACCTGGACCGGCTAGTAAGGGGTGGGCCTGTTTTTTCGCTTACCCAACCCGAAAATGCGGATGGTGTAGGTGATGTTAACGCGTGGCTTGAAGGTCGAGCAGAAACAGAGAAACGGTTAAGTTATACTTACCCATTATCCCGGATCTGGAGCTTCGGCCTCTGCTGCAGGGGCGTACAGATTTTTTGCTCTGTCCTGGTTGACTTTAGTCACCGGGGTATATTCCAGGTCTCTGAAGATTTCGGCGTTTCTGACGCACCATGGTGCATCTACGGCGCACCTAAATGCTAAGTTTTCCACGGCTTGTATCCTCTTCAGGTGAGTGACTGTTTGGTATCCCCAGGCAACAGAGGCGTAGGTCAGAATAGGTGCAACGAGGGTCCTGATTAGCTTAAGCTTGTTCCTCAGGTTGAGTTGACACTGTATATCTATCATAGGGTAGAGTAGAATCCTCGCTTTCTGTATTATCGCTTCCGCGTTCTGTCTCCGCGTCAGGCTTCGATCCATGATAACGCCAAGGCACTTGACGGTATCGTGCCATTGGATGTTCTCGCCATTCATGGAGACGTGTCCTGTGGGAGTTTGCTTCCTGACTCTCTTGAAGAGGGCAGCTTTGCTCTTCTCCGCGTTGACTTTGACTTTCCACTTGTTGCACCACTCTTCCAGAAGAGATGCTGCTTCCTGGAGGTTGCCGGTGGCAAGTCTTGCGATTATGGTCGTGTTATCTGCATAGAGCGCCAAAGAGGTACTTGCGGTTCTTGGCATGTCGGAGATGTAGATGGTGAACAGGCGGGGAGAGAGCATCGATCCCTGCGGTACGCCTGATTCCATTGGCCTGTAGTTCGATAACTTATCGGCAATCTGCACATGGAGTTGCCTCCGGTGAAGGTAGGATGTCACAAGCCGACAGGGTAACCCATCGACAACATCCTCGCCAGGAAATCTTCATGCCAAATCCTGTCGTAGGCCTTGGCTACATCTAAGGAGATCGCTCCTGTGACTTGGCGGTGGTTGAAACCCTCCGTGATGTAGTCTTGGAGCTCGGTGGAGTGATCGGTTCGGTAGGCGAACTACTCCTTTGGGATAATTCGGAGCTCATCAGTCAGGGTTTTAAGTCTCTTCGGGATGATCCTCTCTGCTACTTTACTCATAGCCGGTAAAAGACTGATGAGCCTGTAACTTGAAGGAAAGGTTAGATTCTTACCTGGTTTGGGAATCACGATGAAGTCTGCTTTCTTCCACTTGGTTGGGAAATAACGTAGTCTTAAGATGGCATTGATGATGTTCAACATTGCTGCTACTCCTTTGAGAGGTAGTTTTTTGAGTATTATGTTTCCTATTCCGTCGTTCACCGGCGCATTGCGGGATTTGAGGCTTCTCAAGATTTCCCTGACTTCTTTAGGAGAAGTCGTGGGGATTATTTCTTCATCCGGCATGCGCCGCAGCCCTCTGACTCTGCGTGTTACGTCATCCAGGCAGCCCTCGTCCTCATCGTCGATCTGGTTTTCCCTACACTGCAATTCCAAGCTGTCGGCTTTTTCCTGTCGAGTGTAGACAATACCATTCTCTCCGTGGATGGGCGAGACTGATTTTTGCTTGGCACGCAGAGCCTTCTGGGTGGTCCACATGCTTCAGTCCTGAGAGTCCAGCGACTCTAGATGACGTTGCCATCTGTTCTGCCTGTGTTCTTGCAGGGCTTCTTTAAATCTTCGAGTTAGTTTGTTGTATTCCCTTCGGTGTTCAGGGAGTCTTGTCCTCTGCACCAGTTTCTTAACCCTCCTGTCTCGAATGAGTTGCATGGTATCTTCAGGGAGTTCTCCCATCGGCATTGTAACTTTTCTCGTTACAGTTTCCATCGTCTTTCCGTTAGCGCTGCCTGGATGTGGTTTTCCAGAGAGACGATAGCCTCTTCTACTTCTTCCTCACTATCGATTCTGGGAATGTGTGCAATGTTCCTTTGCAAAATTGCTCGGAACTGTCCCCAGTTCGTTCTTTTCTTAGAATGAGCTGCATGGTATCTTCAGGGAGTTCTCCCATCGGCATTGCAACTCTTCTCGTTACAGTTTCCGTCGTGCTTTCCGTTAGCGCTGCCTGGATGTGGTTTTCCAGGGAGATGATAGCTTCTTCTACGTCTCCCTCACTTTCGATTCTGGAAATGTGTGCAATGTTCCTTTGCAAAATTGCTGTCCAGTTTGTTTTTCTCTTAGTGAAGCTTTTTTCTTCAGGCACTCCATCTCCTAGTTTTAGGAAGATTGGGTTGTGATCTGAGGAGCCTTCAGCCTTAGTGTGAAATTCGGCGGTGAAGGTCATCTCGTTGAGCAGAGCTATATTCAGCACGTTAGACCTATGTCTTCCGTTGCCAAATGTTGGTTCTTCTGGACCTGCCTGTACCTGCCTGTACGTCATGGTGATCTTCTAGGAACCGCAGCATCGCCCGTCCACGGGTGTTAGTGAGCCTGCAATTCCGAACAAGTGATTTGGCGTTAAAGTCTCCTATAGCCATCGGCTGGGTACCCCGTGTTATGAGGGCTTCCAGGTTATGGTTTATTAGAGGACGTTGAGGTGCTTGGTAACAGGCACTCAGCCGAGTGGTGGGCCTGACCGCACTTGTCGCACTTTCGCTGTGCAGTGCACCTACCCTGTGCATGACCAAAGCGCTGGCAGCGGTGGCACTGGGTGACGGCAGGGACGGCTCTCTGTTTTTCTACCCTGACGACCAGGGTGGTGACCTCCATGATCTTTTCCTGACCCAGGGGCATCTCCCTATTGGTCTTCCTGGATGTATGGTAGTCCCACTTTTCCATTGAAAATAACCTTATACGACACCATATTGAAAACGTATTCATTTAAAAGAAATATTTGCCGAGATCTTCTAAAATGGTACTTTTACCATCATGAGCAGTTAAATCGAAACAGTATAGTCATGCAAATACTTTCAAACTTAAACTAACCTTTAACACGTAATACTTGTTTTTTCTCATTTGTTTAACATCGCCCTATTTCCGCTATTGAGGCCTATCACCGACACGCCAGGAGACGAGCTACCCCCAATCTGGAAATTTTGCTGAACCTCTTCTTTGTCGAAGGATAGCGATTTTTTATTTGTCTAACATTTAACAGACAAGGGGCCGACTTCTTTACATCCCCTCCGAAGGATGCTATATGCGCTGTGTAACCGCCGCCTAAGTTACATAACTTCTACGCATGCGCTGATATACAAGCCATTAGAAGATGGAGCCAGAACGCTGTGTTTTTCTGGACTGGTTGGCCCATCTCGGTACAAACCGCGCTTGACGTTGCTGCAGTTTCGTATCGAAATACGAGTATCGGCAGACGTATCTACGCTCGCGCCGTAATACTTGTTAAAATATTTCAAATTGTCAACCTAAATCTCAAAGCACTGACACTGACATCAAACAAGATAGTAGAACACTTTTGGTGGATGGGTGTACCGTGGCCTACGTAGATGAAATAATAGATATCATAATATTCTAAAGAATCCGCCGTCACAGGACTTGAGAAATCCCTTTTAAAGGAAAATGAATGGAAAAGAGTAAAGTGTGATATATCGTTGAAATAGGAATAGCATCTACTTTCGAAAAGTATTATAAAATCGCATACCATGGTCAAAAGTAAGAAAGCGTCAAAAGGGCACTAAACGTCACCCGATCTGCACCAGAACCTTTTCAGCTTATGCACAATACTAATTTCACCCTGGCACCTTAAAACGTAAAGAACTGATCTTATCTCAATTTTTCTTGGACCATTTGTAGTATCCTCATTTTTATGGATGGGGAGGTTTAAAAAATCGATATCTGTAAATGTTACCTTCACAAGTACGGTACTTGTTAACCTTGGCAAGTAATAATTATTTCTGGTTCTTGCACTCCGATTACTTCACTACTTCACACCTCCAAACTAAAACAACTAGTAAAATTCATATTTAATATAACTATAAATATTTTCCATTTTATGTACTAAATGATATATTTCCAGTTCATGAAATATTGTTTTCAATTTTTCATAATACATTCACCGTAAAAAATCCAATACAACCGGACAAAAATGTTTAATAATCACCGCAGAAAATTTATTTTCTTGCAGAAATCCCTTGCTTAACGGGCTAAACTCAAATATCGAACAAAATATGTCTGTGTGCCTGTACGGGTGTGTATGTATATGTGTAAGCCGATTCCTGTAAACACGATATCTTCTTTTAGACTTAAAATTTTTCTCTCAAATGTTGCACATACGTAAAAGAGTACACAGAAACAGTAGAATATTTCTTATTGAAATTGAGCCATATCATACAGGGAGATCACAGAGACGTAAACTTTTATATTCCATATTTTGTTATATTATAGATATATAGATTTAGAACAAAAGGTTATTAAGACTTTTGACTAAGTACACAAAAATATGAAGATTTACAAGATTTACTGACCGACAGACCGATCGATCGACAGAATTTTTTTTCACTCTTTAAAATCTCGACGGTTCATGACATTTTAAACTTCAACAAAACAAAACGAAAATAATCGTACCAGCTCTCCACTCCACTACGTGGATGTGGAAGTAATATAAAGTTGTATACTTGTTTCCATATATTTACTACACATAAAACAACCTCAAAGCTGTGCCGCTTACGTACAGATGGGAGAGCGGGACATATTCAAATTTGGTATAAAATGACAAATCATAAATAAAATATATTCATAATACATAGAACAACATTGTTCTTATATACATTATGTTCCGGTATAATTAAAATAACAAATAAATAGAAACAAGTATCTTTTAAGTAAAATTCCACTGAAATTTAGCTGCGCAAATCATCCCTAACTATAACGTCATGCACAGGGAACAGATAAGCAGAGCCGTACTTGAATTTATCTATCTATATCGCGAAGGACGGACAATATCTCCAGTATTGCGTAAGATATCCTATCTTGACGCAAAACATTTTTTGATTTACCAGATACGTCATTAAATTTCTGCCGAAAACACGATATTTAATTCTCTAGTATTTATTTTGTTTATTCAAATACTCAAAATTTTGAAGTACTGCTCTGTAGGACCATCTCTTCAGGAAGAAATACCGACTTTGATATTTGAATGGCCTCTTTTTAATTTGCATTAAATATGTGGAGATAACTATACAATATATCGAAACTGCAATCTACAGTGAATCTCAGAATGGAACGAATTTTGTATAGAAGATGTACTTAACGTGGCCATTCCCTAGAAAGAGACATCCGATAGGGACATATTTATAATTTTTGGCCATAACTTTTTTTTCTTAGTACGTATATTTAAAAAAACTATACAAGTACCTAAGTAGAACCATAACAAGACCATTACTATGAATTTTCACTCAATAATTTCAGTGGTTTGCAAAATAGCTAGATGTAAATTTGTGTGTGTGTGTTTCAGGTTTGTTGACTACGGTTACAAAGACCATTCGCCAAGTTTCCTAGTATAATAATTATTTTTTTTAATTTTATTTCACATTATTCCTTGGTTACCAATGTGTACACTTTTTTTTTAACTACATATTTTTCTATTGTATATAACAAGCATATAAGTATTTACGTAAACGAATAAGTACACACATACAAACATATATCTTTTTTTTTTGTGATATTTTTTTCAGTTTTTTTTTAATATGTATTCCTTTTTTTTAATATATGTATTTTTTTTCAAAAATTTTTTTTTCCGTGTATTTTTTTTTATTTCATTTAATAATTTTTTATCTTTTTTTTTCTTTTTTTTTTTTCAACTTATAATTGGGAACTGACAGTGATACAGGTACGTCTATGGGTCCGTATAGACGATTTTCACACATACTGACTAGACCTCGGATAACATGGATTAACATTGAAGGAAAGACGATAGGAAACTTATTTCTAAATACAAGTTACAAATATTACATATTTATTATATTTTTAATTTTATTTTTTTTATATGGCATACTAAATGGTTATATATAAAAATGTTTCTTGATGCTAGCAATTGCAAGATGTAAATTTAAAAATTATATTAATCTTCCTATTTCGTAGTTTTAAATCCAGCTATTTTGCAAACCATTGAAATTATTGAGTGAAAAGTCAAAGTAATAGTCTTGTTATGGCTCTACTTAGGTACCCTTATAGTATTTTTAAATATACATACTAAGAAAAAAAGTTATGGCCAAAAACAATAAATATATCCCTATCGGATATCTATTTCTAGGGAATGGCCACCTTAAGTAATTTCTTTTTATTTAATCGTCTTATTTATATTAACGTCCTGGTTGAGTTTAGCCACTGCAATTCCACCACTCAACCAGGACGTGTACTCATAGATATCAACACTACAACATATTGAACCACGCAGCAGCGGTCTAGCCCACTGCTACCATCTTGTCAACATATTAAAAACGTCACTAAACATCCATACCCTGGTCAGGATTTGAACCCGAGATTCTGTGGTTGCAAGCCAAAAACTTTAGCACTGCGCCACTGAAGCGACTTAAACTTTAAAATGATATTGATGTGTTTTTAATAATCCTCTTAAGAAATAATAAACACAATACCCAGACAGCACGTGATATATAATAATAATAATAATAATAATAATAATAATAATAATAATAATAATAATAATAATAATAATAATAATAATAATAATAATAATAATAATAATAATAACCCGTGGGGGGTTTGCCAGTTCCTCTATCGGGCTCGTCCCTTTGTGAATAGGGGAACGTCCACACCGCTTCGGCAGGAGGATAGGGAGGAAATTAAATACTCCCCGGGGAACAAAAACTGGCACCACCCATGAAAATGGAGAGAAGACATAATTTAGAGAGAAGGCTGCTGCCTGGGGAGCACCAGGGCACGTCTGGAGCTGGTGCTGGACGTGACAGTGGACGAACCACCAGTGGTAGGAGACTGAACAGGCGGGTCTCTACCGGGTCACCCGAACGAAATACAGCCGAACAAGCTTCAACAGCCGCCACGCAACATCATGGCACCCCCGCTGACAGTGCTTTAGCAGACTATCGTCTGCTGACCACCAAAGCAGGTTTACGTAGACAGCGAATCAAATGGACCACACAAATGAATAAGGATGTGATTCGCTGCTACATGAAAAGTACTGAAGCTGAAACTAATCTTACAATGTACAGATCCGAACTCTATCGCCTCTTTATCGAGATATATCCTGAAATGGCGCCCCAAGTTAGTGAACAAAATATTGCTGATCGTCGGAGGGCTATTATCTCTAGAAAACTGCTCTCCAATACAGAAATAAATCAGATCAGAGAAAGTGTGAGAGCAGAAATGAACATGAATGTAACAACTGAATCATCTGAGGAATCTCAAGAGCAGCCTATGCAAGTTCAAGAAAATAATGAAGACAATAGAACATCCGAACCTGAAGGCCAGAGTGACAACCCCAAAAAAGAACAAGAGAAGATGGAACAGCTATTCACCATAACATCAATAGAATTAGAAGATACCGATCCAACATTCTGGCCCAGCATTCCCAGATTGAATTCGAATTCTCTTCTTCACCGCACCACCCACCTTGCAAACACGACGATCATTCAGAAATACTTAACCGAAGGAGATGACCTAAAGCGAATAAGGTTCATTATATACTGTGCAGCAATAACTGTAGCAAAGATGATAGGCGTTAAAATAACAACACAAACCCCTAGAAAAATAAGACAAGGAAATAACATAACACCAGCATGGAAACAACGTTTGGAGAAGAGAATTAAGGATCTGCGCGCCAAACTGGGTCAACTTACACAATACAAATCAACCCCTACCCACAAACTAAGCAGAAAAGTGTCCCAAATAATAAAACCTCTAAAAATAGAACAACTCGATGAAGACAATCTCAAAGAAATAATCGACAAGCACACTCAACAGCTCGGAGTATATGCTAAAAGGCTACGAAGGTACAATGAATGCACTCAGCGTAAGATCCAAAACAAAGAGTTCAGTAAGAACCAGCGTAATTTCTATAGAACACTTGACAGCAAAGAAATAATTAATTTAGAAGGCACACCGCCAATAGAAAACATTACAACATATTGGTCACAGATATGGGAGCAACCAGTACAGCATGACACCAACGCAACATGGATCAAAGAAGAAAAGGAAATATCACAACATATCCCCGAAATGCAAGAAATTGTTGTAACTAAGGAAAATGTACACAATGCAGTGAAGAAATTGAACAACTGGAAAGCACCTGGCATAGACAATATCCATAACTATTGGTTAAAAAAAATCACAAATGCCCACCAACCACTAGCATGTGCCTTCAATAATATTCTCGACCACCATGAAATGATCCCGACAGCTTTGACGACTGGTAGAACATTCCTATTACCAAAAGATAGCAATACCTCAAATGCTGCCAAATATAGGCCCATCACCTGCCTACCAACAATATACAAATTGCTAACTTCAATAATCACCGAAAAACTCTACTACCACCTACACAGCAACAACTTGATGACTGAAGAGCAGAAGGGTTGCTACAGAAACTCCAAGGGGTGTAAAGATCAAATCATCATCGATGAAATTATTGTAAGACAGGCAGTAAGAAAGAATAGAAATTTAAGCATGGGATTTATTGACTACAGAAAAGCCTTTGACTCCATCCCCCATAGCTACTTAATAGATATCCTAAAAATATATAAAGTACATCCCAAAACAGTAGAGCTCTTAGAGTGCCTAATGAAACAATGGTCGACAACTTTAAATATCTCAGCTGAACATGAAATGCTAAAGTCAAGGGAAATAAAAATATCCAGAGGCATTTTCCAAGGTGACTCGCTAAGCGCATTATGGTTCTGCTTGTGCTTAAACCCACTAAGTCGGGTACTAAAAGCAACACCGTATGGGTTCTCTCTGGGAAAAAACAACAACAAACATGTATATAATCATCTACTATACATGGATGACCTGAAGCTTTATGCTAATTCAAGTTCACAACTAGAAAAACTCCTTGATTTAACAGCGACCTTTAGCAAAGCTGTATCTTTAGAGTTTGGAATTGAAAAATGTAAGACAATACATTTAGAGAGAGGAAAGCTATCCCAGCAAGATGGATACCCTATCAACAATGAGGAGATAATTGAGAATTTAATAGATGGCGACAATTATAAGTATCTGGGATTTCTACAGCTGAGAGGCATAGACCAGACACAAATAAAGCAACAACTGCAACGCAAATTTATAAAGAGGCTTGAATCCATACTCAAAACGTATCTCTACGGAACTGCCAAAATTGCAGCCATAAATACATTCGCCGTTCCCACTCTAACCTATTCATTTGGCATAATAAGATGGACTAAAACCGATTTGGAACAAATAGAAAGAAAAATACGAACAACACTGACAAAATATAGAATGAGACACCCGCAATCATCCATAGAAAGAGTAATGCTACCACCAAGAGAAGGAGGACTTGGAATAACAAACATTAAAAATATGCACTATTCACAGATAAAATCTCTCCGCGAATACTTTCTCAGCAAGGGCAGAGAAACACAAATGTTTTCAGTGATATGCAATCATGACGAGGAAATCACACCGTTAAATCTCAGAGCTGGTGAAATAAATGCAAATGAAACAGAGGAAACCCATAATGAAATAATAGCTACATGGAAGCAAAAGCGATTGCATGGTACCCACCCTAACTACCTTCACCAAGAGAATGTTGATAAACAAGCCTCTAATCAATGGTTAAGTCGTAGCTCACTATATGGAGAAACAATAGGATTCATGATAGCTATCCAAGACAGAGTAATTGCTACAAGAAACTATAAAAAATATATTCTGAATGAAAACATCGATGAAAGATGCCGAAGGTGCGCTCAAAGATCGGAGACCATAGAACATATAACAGGAGGATGTGAGACACTGGCCAGCTATGATTATACCCGCAGACATGACAACGTAGCTCGTTTAATACATCAAGAACTTTCACGAAAATGCAAATTAATAGTTGAAACTGTGCCCTACTATAAATATCAACCTAAAGAAGTTCTTGAAAACAATCAGTATAAAATGTACTGGGACAGGGAGATCCGAACCGACATAAGAATACAGGCCAATAGACCGGATATAGTAATTTACAACAAAACTAAGAAAGAAGTCACCCTTATTGATGTTGCTATCCCACTATCCAATAACCTACAAACTACATATGCAACAAAAATAAATAAATACATAGAACTTGCAGCAGAAATAAAACAAATGTGGAGAGTAAATAGAGTTGACATACGGCCGATCATAATATCCGCAACAGGAATAATACCTCAAAACACCATCAAACAAACAGAAGAATTGGACATAAAGTACTTATCGCCGAATTTACAAAAATCTGTTATACTAGACACATGTCACATTGTACGAAGTTTCTTATCGATTCAAAACTAATATGCTGAAAGACTTGACAAATGTCCGTCTGAAGCAACCTACCATCGAAGATAAACCGTTGAAAAACGAGACTACAAAGAAGAAGAATAATAATAATAATAATAATAAAGTGCCTTTATTGAAAATATACATATGGCGGAGTCCAGCCCAGAGGCTGCTCAAATACTCAACCATTAAAATTAACAAAATAAATAATTACAAAAGAAAAAGGATAATAAATGAGAATGAAATTATACTAAACACAATTTGATATAACGAGAGAAGAATGTGCCTACATTAGGTAGGCTTAAAAATATTTTATTTCTGATTCTTTGTTCACTGGTTTTGAAGAAATCGTTTGTAATGAAATTTAAACGAGTTTACTGAAACTTGCTTAATATTAACAGGAATGGAGTTATATAACGTTGATGCGGAGTACGTAAAGGATTTTTGGAAAAAAGCTGTTGAATGGTGAGGAATTGTTAAATTCTCAGTGTATCTTAGATTTCGCTCGTGAATGGACGACCTGGGAATCAAAAGTTCTTTTAGATATGGGGGATTTGCTGATTGTACCAATTTATGAGTAAAATTTGCAAGATGTAATTTGCGTCTTGTGGCCATATTTAACCATCCAAGGGTTTTTAACTTATGCGATACATGGTCTTGTTTTTTTAAATCAAATATAAATCTAATACAAGTATTTTGCACCTTCTGAATCCTATAAGCATTAGTTTGGTCGAGACAGGGACCATATATAATATCGCCATAGTTAAAAAAAGATAAGACTAGAGATTCGCATAAAAAAGTTCTTAATTTTACATTCAAACTATGACGACAAGAGTATAATATTTTTAATGCGCAGTAGGACTTTTTCATAAGGTTATTAACATGTTGTTGAAATTTGAAATTATGGTAAAAAAATAGGCCCAAATTTTGTATACTATCCATGAACGCTAGTTTTTGATCTTCCACAAGAATATTGGTGTTATCCCTAATGAATTGTCTATTGCTCTCCTTCCCAAATACGATAACAGCAGATTTAGTTGCATTAATTTTTAGGCAATGCCGGCAAGAGTAATTGACAAGATTTTAATATCTTGATTTATGTGTTCAATGGACTGCATAATCTGTGATGAATCAAAGGTGCTGTAAATCTGGGTATCGTCGGCATAGAAGTGTGATCTACAGGTTTTTAAGACACTGAAAAAATCAGCAGTGTATAAGATAAATAACAGCAGTCCCAAAATTGACCCTTGTGGTACACCAGATTCAAGCATCTTTGACTCCGAAAAATAAGTATTCTTGACTACAACTTTCCGTTTGCGATTAGTAAAGTAAGATTTAAGTATTTTTAAAGCACTGTTAGAAAAGTTATAGTATTTTAGTTTGGAGAGCAATAAGTTGTGATTAATCGTATCAAACGCTTTAGAATAGTCAAGCAACACAAGAGCTGTAGTTTTTCCTATATCGTAGCCTTTAATTATATCATCAGAGACTTTTTATTATTTTGGACATTATTGGTAACAAACTAATGGGACGCAAGTCAGTAAAATCAGTGGGAGATTTAACTTTGTTGAGGGGTTTTACAAGCGCTTCTTTCCAGACGTCTGGAAATACGCCTTTCAGAATACATTGATTTATTATATAAGTTAAATACACCAGTAAATCTGGAAAACACAATAAAAACATTTTTTTTGATATAGAGTCAGTACCAGAAGCATTTGACTTGACTGAATTAAGTGCTTTCTGTACTTGGTCTTTTGTTACCTCCTCAAAAGAAAATTTGTCACAAATTTTAAAGACATTTTGATCAAAATAGTTTAGCAATTCATTGCAAGCAGGATTGTATTTACATGTTAACGCAAAATATTCGTTTAGCTCATTAGGGCTTGAAAGGTGTGGAGGAATTTCGGATGCGTTTTTTGTTTTAGTAATATTCATGTTTTCTAGAGTTTGCCATAACTCTTTTGCAGTTTTTGAATTATGGACAGAGTTTAGGTAAGCCTTTTTTCACGCCTAATTGCTGAGGTAGTAGTATTACGCAAATATTTATAGTACGACCAGTCACGTAAACTTTTTGTTTGTTTAAATTTAGTTAATGCATTGTTTTTAGTTTTAATCATTAATTTGATGGTATCAGTTAGCCAAGGTGATTTAGGTTTAGATATTCTCACTGTTCTGATAGGTGCGTGGATATCATATAATAACAAAATATTATTGTTAGGGAAACTGATCATATCATTTACATGTTCGTAATAATAGATACTATCCCACGGAGTACTATTTAGATCGTATAAAAATGTATTGTAATCAAAGTATTTGAAATCACGATATGTGTAAAGGAACTGGGTGATTTTTTCTATTACACATGATAATTCACAAAAAATAAGCCTATGATCTGATATATCATTGTCTATTACTCGAACAGTATTTACAACGGACTCATCACTAACAATATCCTGAGGATATCCTATTATAGTCGCGTTGTCCCAGATTTGGGATTATCCCATAGACATATCCCTAGGTCATCCCAAGGTTGACCTGATTAGATATTAATGTCCTGAAAAGATCCAGTTATGGATATACGTAGGATATCCGCAACTGATTGCCTAGGGATACCCTGACGGGATGTCGGTATCCTATAGGTATGCAAAATACGTGTATCCTACGGGTTTAATTAAATCGATATCCATGGATTATCTTGTCGAGATTGCCCACAGATACCCAATCATGCCATCTTTCTTTAAGAAATATATTTCCACAAGGATGGTGTAAAACATAAACTTAATTTATTTTGGCACTTGCGTATTAAACAAATTTAAAAAAAATCAATGTGGTGGAATCGAATCGCGGACTTCTTGAATCGTAAGTGACAATAAATCAATAGAAAGGTATACCAGTGAGCTGTGACGTAGATAACATGGCATCAGAATTACTTTTAAACTATACTGATAACTTCTATAATGACTTTCTTACCATTACTACTGATTAATCATTTTATCCCAGTTACATATAAGCATAAGTAATTAATATTATGTCTTGCCTCTTAGCCGTTTTACCTTTTCAACATAACTATATGTATCTAGTTTATTGGCAAACCGAATATCTCTTGAATTTGAGCATGCGCACAGTGCATCACGCCGTCACGATATATAGCGTCTAGCTCCACGGATTCCACTTTGGCTTTGACATTTGTGTGTCTGCGCCAAGCCTTTGCAATCTATTTATTTCGTGCTATAGCCGTGATTGTGACCTGGATGGCTGGCTCATGCGTAATGCTCTGCGAGTGGTCGAAGGTTCAACTCCTGGACACACATTTTTTTTTTTAAATTTGTTAACGATTAATATATTATTTCACAAATTCAAGTTTGATTTGACGGCAGAAATAATGGGTTCCCTTTTTTCCTATAATAATTTCATTCTTTCATGTGATTTTTTTTTGTCAGGTTGATTTTTATATTAACTTATTATCAGCGCCGCAGGCAGTATTAGCGTCGCAGACAAAAAAGGGGGTACGTGTCCAAGTGGAATCTGTGGTGCTACATGCCTGTGTCACGATATATGTGCTATCCATTCATATTTCACGTTCGTCGCTGTCGCTATCAAAATAAAATAATAGTTTAAGCATTTTTATTGGTTTGTGTCAAGAATTATACATAATTGATCAAAGTGCAGTAAGTGGTCTGCATAGGTATGTAATATTGCAGTTATTTTATTTTCATCAGTTTTGTTAAAATTAGGTTTTACATAACCTAATAAATGTTTTAAAGAAAACTTGTGTAATAATTTATTTAGTTACCTATATAAGAATTTAATCTAAATAAGATATCTACCATTTATGTATTCTGTGTCAATCTAGATATCTATTTCGATATAATATTTACTGTTTATTGTTTTTACTCTTACATTAAATTATACTAAGAACATTTACTAATATGGTACATATAGTAAGTCCCAATATAAATATAGGTATGTTTCTTTTTAGAAGCAAACTCTGCAGAAATAAGGTTACCCCTATCAGAAAAGAATAAGTACAGAGACTTCATAAAAACATGGTTGGGGCACGCAACTGATAGAAAACAAAGGAAACAAGGAAAATTTACTACCGAATATGCACATTTTTTAACATTTACGTAGTTGAAAGGACAGTGGCTCAAGCCATACATTGGAGCATGACTATCAACGCCAAATGGAGAAGTTCTGCCGAGAAAGATTACATTCTAATTTAAAATGGTTCTTGATATATAAAATTTTAAGGTGTAACTTCATAAAAAGTAAAATTGTCTTATTGAAATTTAATAAATCAAACAATTATTTTTTAGATATTTTACCACATATTATATGTAATAAACCGATTCTGAGAATAACGTCCTACAAAATAATTTAGAATTTGTCAGTAAAGCGACTTTTAAGATATAAATGTTATACTCTTATCTGCAAAATGTCAACATATTTTTTTTATCATAGAAACAATACTTAGGAAATCATCCTTCAGTAACCTAGTAATAACTTAAATAGTCATCAGACTGACTGAAGATTTGCTTTCAAACAATGTAGCAGCTTGCCACTCTATTGTATCTTCCAATGCAAGGGAAACTGTTAGCCAAAATAATCTCTTTGCTACTTATTTTTAAATTTAAATCCCCCAGTAGTTCTAAGCAACAGTGCTAACATAAAGCTTACACGTAGCAAAAATATTATTTCGGAGTGAAATGGTAACAGTTTCCTATGCAATAGTAAATGGAGGACATAGTAGCGTACCAAGTTGTTAACAAACATTGTTTGAAAGAAATTTGCAGTCTGGATATTTAGGTAAACTACGGCCCTGAAAGTCTATAATAATATCCTAAGAATAGCATAAAACAGATCATCTAAGGGTCCCAGGTTAATCCTAACGATATACAAAGGTACGTTTGTGGAACATCATGAGAATACGGAAATTAGTGCCACTTCTGGATCCCAGGGATATCCCTCACAAATTTTGGGATACTCTCAGATACTCACTTGCTATATCCTAGCCTTTATATCCCTAGAATCGCCATAGCTAAACGTTGTGCTGTCTGGGTAGCTTATATTAGATCCATCACTTTCGTTTATAATTTGAAACATGTATAAAAGAGCATGGTAGAATACACTTTATTGAAATTGGGTCATATCCGTCATACAGGATCATCGTTGGAAGCGTGGTCATAGTCTTGATTTATACAAACTATATTTTATTATAACCTTGCAGAAATGTGTTATTAATGTTTGTGACTAATTAGGAACATAATATATTAATATGTACAAAACATCGAAACTGCAACACACAATATGTCTCTCAAATTCTGACCAACTTTATGCAGGTTCGGTCATATACCAATTTTAGTTTAAAATGTTATCGAGATTGTTTTAATTAGAATGTTGCGGTACACATGAAACCTATTTGCATAATAAAACTCAAAAATATTAGTTATATACTTAATCTTAGTGGCGTCTCATAAAAGTGAATTGTGCCGAAGTCGTAATGTCAATCCCATAGGTATTCGTAGTCAGCCACCCTGACTGCAACTTCTACTCGCCGTTAAATTACGTACTTTGCAATCAAACCGCAAGCCAGTAGGTAATGTGTTTGTTAGAATTTTTAAAAGTTTTAAATTAATTAAAATTGGTGCTATGCTTATACTTTAAATAAATAATTGTTAATACAAAAAATTGTATTTCTCTTCAAATGGTCATTAATACTATATATTTGACATTAAAAATTTTGTTAAATGTTTTGTTATTTTAGAATGAATTTGTTCAAATGAATTTGTCCTAAGATTGTTTCAAGATCATTAGAATAAAACGAAACTTTACTTTTTAGAAAACGCTAACAATGGCTTAAGCATGATATTCACAATTTAATTATTATAAACTTGGATCTCAGGCTGATTAGTAAGATTCACCAGAAAAGAAATAATAGGAAATATATTTATAGAAAATGATACAAAACAGAAGTTTACTCTAACTCTGTTTGATATGAAAAGGTTTTGTGTGTTTAACGTGTGTAATGCGGCCAACACACATAAACTGCACCAACACCTGGAACGTGCTCTCCATACCCAATTCACATCTGCTTTAAATTTTTACTCATCATTTATAATCAAAACGTCTCGGAAAGTATACTACTGGCACTACTGCTTTATTTTCTAATATATGTGTCAATATTTATGTATTATGTAATGTTAATATTTAGTTTTGCTTAATAGCTAGTTAACCGATATTGCTATACCTGATTAATCTTTGAAGAGTAAAAACCGCTACCTAAGGAATCACTATTTATGCATTCAGATTTTCCATCCAAATCTCTTTAAATCAATACATCTTGATATTATATTTGCACTCCAGTATGTGGAATTAACTGCTCAGAATTTTAACAATATAATGTTTGAAATCGCCTGCCCCAAAAACTTATAAAACGATATGCCACTTCAATACTTTTTCGACCGGCTGACCGAGATTTAATGGGAGTGGGGATGGTAATGGGGTGGCTGATGGAAAAAATTTTTGAGACCTTGACTTCTAGTATATAAACCAAATCTTAACTATCTTTGCTGTATTCATTTACCCCAATTTACTCCTCTTTCATCCCAACCATTCAACTAAACAGGCTCAAAATATAATCAAGTTCCAAATCTCGTTATAATAAATATCTTTATATTATTTTGATAACCTCTTTAATAATGGGTGGGAGTGGAAAAAATTATTAAAGCATTTGGGACCTTGGCTTTTCAAGTATTGTTATAATACATACGTCTACTAAAGTTCAAGTCAATAAATATCCTAAACCGATCCATAGTAATAGTGCACATAAAAATAGTTACAGGCAGACCGACCGACAGAAAGTTTTATTGCTCTTTAGAAACTCGACATTTGATGACAATCTAGATTTACTTTAACAAAATAATAATAATAATAATTTCTTTACGATTACATGGGATTTGGGGTAAATACTAGAAGCCACGGTCTCAAATTTGTTTATGTCATCTGTCCCCCCTTCCACCACCTTCCACTTCATTATGGAAAGGGTCAACAAAATTAAATTCAGTTATTGACCGAAAATTCGGTACAGATGTATTATAACTAGATCCGGAACTAGATTATATTTTGAATTTATTCCGTTGAAGGGTTCAGAGGTAAATAGGGGTAAATAAGTAAAGTCAGTAAGGGTCCAGAAACTTGCGATTTGGTGTATAGAAACCAAGGTTTCAATTCCTTTAGAACATCTGACATCCCCACCACCACTTCCAACATTCTCACTCCGCTATTAAAGGAATTAGCAAAATAAAATTGTGATTTATTGTGTGTATGGGAACAAAAATTCACAGTCAATTTTTTATCACCAGCCACCCCTTTGGAGAAGACGTTTTCAAATACTGTATTATCAAATTACTATGAGCACTTATTTCCACATACTGGAGTGCAAATGTAGTATCAAGATATTTTCTTTTAGAGAGACTTGGACGGGAAATCTGAATGTGGAACTATTGATTACTTAGACAAAGAATTGTTTCCTAATACTTTTATTAAAAATACCTTCTAACACCGTATTCTTGGGCGCTTAATCAACCTTAATAGTTTTCTCTAAAATGTTAAAACAATTTGTTTAAATAAAAATGAGGTCACACATCTCTCACAATTTCTACATAGACTATACTACCATACCACTTTATACAGATTCAGAAAGTCTTGGTTTTGGTATATAAAACGTAAAGAAAGATGGAAACAAATTGAAATGCCGCAGACAGAGCTGCCCACGCACATGTTGTGGGGAAAGCAGGTGATGTGTTATACGATAAATAAGAATAGTCTAGTTGCTTCGCTCTCGCTTGCTCCTATTGTCATACCTAAATGAACATTTTCCGAATCTGCAGAATATTTAGTCGGAACTTATTGTGTCTAATAGTATCCGTGTTCGGTAGCGTCTGACTCCAACTTTAACTCATTTCGCAATAGTCTTAATGATAACAGCTAGTAACATTTTAAAATAAAAGTGTATCTCTTAATCTACGAAAAATTCTTCGAGTCTGGGAAACACACTGTATATTATATTGTTTTGATATTTTGAATATTTTCGTATTTTAGTGTGCTTAATCAAGAACCTTAGTAACCAGGGGCGCCCTTTGGGGGTGGCGAGCAGGGCAACCGCCCGGGGCCTCGCTCTTGCAGGGGCCTCGCGCACTCGAGCAACAACAAGGCATCATTTCTGAATCCCTGATTCTTTTAAGACATTAATGCACCTTAGTTTATCATGATTAATAATTTGTTATCTTTGTGTTTATTAATTTTTGTTAATTTCCAATAAACAATTTTAAAGCTCTAAATTTATTTATTTATAACTTTGCACTTCTCGTCAAGCATCATCATTAAAACTAATTCCACAAAGACACGGGCCTCGCAAAGATCTACCCGCCCGGAGCTTCGCAATGGCTAAGGCCGCCCCTGTTAGTAACATTTTGCTCTAAAATTACATTCCAACACAGTTTATGTAAAAAGTAATTCATATGCTTCTCTGGAGATTACTCTGTTACGAACATGGTCCAGTTTCAATAATGAGTATTCTACCATACCATTGTACATAAGTGCCAAATTTTAAACTAATATTTTACGTTTAATAGAAGTCATCATGTTTACCGGAAACGGTCTACACACACGTACGTAGGCACGCACGCATGCACACACACAGACATTTTTTATTCGATATTTGAATTTAGTATGTTATATGAAACGAATTTATGTACATTTTTTTTTCTGCGATGAATATTAAAAATAAATCAAATAGGTTTAATAACAGAAAAATTGTATACAGGGTGTAATAAGTTTCATGTCATTAAAAAAACTGATGTGGGCAACGACTAGACAAATAAAAAACCTTACATGAACAATTTTTGTGACAAATTCAAAACAATTGTTCTGTTATTGGATATTCCCCGTTGGGCAATACAGGTATTATTGTTATTATCATTCTTATTCGCTGTTTTGTTCCGATCTGTGTATAACTGTTTACATTGATTTCCATGGAGACCAGACTTGAATTTCAGTTTTTGATACCTGATTGAAAAATATTATGCGCGAAAAAAAATCTGATTTTTCTTAACTTAATACACACATCACAATTTTCTGTTATCATATGTCGGACGTCTAACTGTTCATTTTTCCAATTTCGTGAAATAATAATTATTCATTTTTAAAGCTTTTAACACAGAACACTTATTTGATGTTACAAATGTTTATAAAGCGCATTTAAGTTTTATAAATTGATAGTTCCTATAATTTTGCTCCAAATTAGAAAACAAGTCCTCTGTTTAAACATCCTATGCTTGCCTTTTGCAGAAAGAGATAACGAATTTTATATTTACTTACCTACTTGGTATAGGAAGTTCGGTTCAAGCGGTCCCATAAAAGTGCCGCGTTTCATGCCTTGAGGCCGCGCGGCGGCGAGGACACAAATCGGTAGGTAACCGTTACATCTTTTTCTGACTTCTGTATTATTTGGAACTATACGTCCATTGTTCCAGAAAAGCAGTGGTTCTCAAATGTCTCCTCCTACTTTAACATTCAAATGTTCGACCTAGATCAACGTTTTTCAAAGAGCCCTAGAGGAAAAATATGTAGTCATATAGACAGTTTTTCTAATGACATGAAGCTAAATACACTGTATCCCAAAGATCAGTCTATTGGTTCTAAGAAATTTTATAAAAATATAATATTCTTTTTATACACCGATGTAATCTTGACAATTCACTTTTACATGTTGCTATTTAAGTACACAGTCAATATATTTTATGTTCGTATTGTTCAAGCAAGTATTTGCAGTTGTTTGCCGACTGCAACTTTCATTCGTTTCATAATATCCTTATTTATTTTAATATACCTTAATTACATTTCAAAGCAAAAAACCGCTATCGAATGTTAGCTAAGCCTCTATTGAACACTACGCTCCAGGATCCATTTTGACTGCAAGATTTGACCCAAACATACTAACAGGTTTATTTTGTAACGTTTTGGTTAAGTTTCAATGGCAAGATCACTATTAAAATAATTAGAGGCCGGTGGTATTCTGCATACTTTTTTAAAGGTTAAATTTAATCAACATCGTTTAAACTTAGAGGCGTCTTTGGACCTGCCACTAAAATTTAACGGTACCTCTAAATAGGTAAAACCATCGTATTCTATTCTTTGGTTAATAAAATTTTGTATAATATCATTCTGTAAATGGTACTTTATTTAAGAAACTGGCGGGAACATTCAAAATACCGGGTGAGTCACGAATTGCGCTCGCCCCGATATTTCCTAAAATATTTGGAATAGAAAATTGAAATTTGGAGGCCTTATTACACAACTAAAATGCCATCTTTTCAATAAAAAATCAAGTTTGGTGCACATACGGTTTGGCCGGAAATGCCCACAACTTTCGATTTTTAAATGGAACACCCTATATATTTTTACATTTTTGGAATCTAGAGGAAATTTTGAATACAATACATCCATTTTGGTCACTTTTTGATAAACATTAAAAATTTTATTAAAAAACTCTATTTCTGAATCCAGAGTGCTGTGGTGCCCAAAATATATTTTAGTTTGTGTGCTACGTTACTATAAAAATAAAATGAGCAATATGATTGCATTACTTAATTCTCTAGAGGCGTTTAAAATTTTTAAATGTGATTTTTACCCACTAACTCGGTTTTTTTAAATGGGAATTTAATCGGTCACCAACATTTTTAAATACCTCATTTTCATACGAATCTAATGATACCAACATTTTGAAAATCCGCTCAGAAATATTTGAGATTTCAGCCAAAATACAATGCAACCAAGCTTTTAGAAACATGCGGCTAATAGATAATAGATTAGTGGACTTTGGAAACTAAAATGGCACATTTCTGTGTAAATCTGGTAACCTAATAACATTGGAAAAATCATAGTAGCCATTGAATGTAATAAAACAATATCAGCTGTCAGACAGACTCGTGTAGTTATAGGTAATCTTGAGCTATCAAACATTTAATAATTGTGAGCGCAAAGAACGTTACAATTAAGTTTAGCATAGGTATGTGGAGGTAAACACAATGGGCTTGTTCCGCATTTTTTTTTTATTTCATAAATCTAAAGTGCAAGTATAAATTAATGGATCTGCAAAAAATCAGAATCTTATTCGCACGTTTAGTATCTTAAAAAGTATTACAAATTTCCGTCTCGCGAAAATGGGGCGTGGCCAGGCGCTACGTCACTATAAATTACAATTTTCTCTCGCTCCTGCCAGAACGAATTTTTGACTTCGACACTGCAATTTACGATTATAATTCATCGCCGACCTTCTCCTTTCCGTAGACACATAGAACGAACTTCCACTCGACGTATTTATTTAGTTACCAGCGTTTAAAAATTCCATGTTTTTCGACTTTTCAGATTAAATTTGAAAGGTCCCAGAAAGCCATTTTTCTTACGTCACTTGCGTATAGTGACATCACAAATGAGCGCTCGGTTTTTGCAACTATTACTAATTTCAACTCCTTATATCTCGAGAACTGAAAAAGTTAATAATACGAAATTTTAAGTGTATAATGAGAATATCGAGTACTATATGAAAAAGTATAAAAACCATATAAAAAGAATATCATGGAACAAGCCCATTACATCCACAAGGACATTTGCAATGGAATGCGACATCAGTTCGGTTTTCAGAGTTTTATTTAAATGAACATAAATATCGGGCCTATAAATAAATAAAAATCAATTCCGTTTGAACAATTAAACTTAAACTAGGTAACAGTAGGTATCTTTAAAATAATTAATATAATTAAGCCATAAATTGACATTTATAGATATTGCTCAAAATGTCCACCATTTTTTTCTATACACAATTCGGCTCTGCGTACAGTTGCTTGAATGGCTCTACGCAATTCAGCCGGCGTTATTTCATTAAGAGCCCGTACAACTTTATTTTACAGCTCTTCACGGGTATTTGAAGAAGTTTTATGAACTTTATTTTTGAGAGTGCCCCATACATAATAGTCGAGGGGTGTTAAGTCAGGTGACCTAGGAGGCCACCTGATGTGACCTTGATTTGCGATAAGGCGTTCACCATGCAAGTTGTTTAAATATTCCATCACTTTTCTGGAATTATGTGGGCGAGCACCATCTTGTTGGAAAAACAGATTTTGTAAATAGGCAAGAGGAAGTAAGTCAAGAAATTCTGCTGTCTGGTTTTGTAAAAAGAGTAAATATCGTTCGCCAGTAAGTGTTCCATCAAAAAATATGGGTCCAATTATTCGATCTCCAAGTACTCCAAGCCAACAATTAAACCCAAATATTTCCTGAATATTCCCCCGCCCTACCAACCTCTGATTTTCTTGAGCCCAGTACCTAGTATTATTTCTGTTAAACATACCTTGGTTCGTAAATCTACTTTCATCTGAATATAAAATATGAAAAGGAGAACCTGGGTTTTGTTGTACTGCATTTAAGAACCAGTTGCAATATACTAGCCTCCTGTCGTTATCATCTTCATAAAGATGTTGGTGTATTTGATATTTATAAGACCGAAACTTATGTTTCTTTAAAATTCTGCAAACTGAAGACTGACTAATGCCGCATTCCATTGACAATTCCCTTGTTGATGTTGTTGGGTGTACCATCACAAATCCTAATACATCAATTTGTTTGTCCTCACTTACAATAAATGTTTGATGGTCATCTTGTTGATTGGGTTCGTTTCTTAATTCTTGTTCCACTCTGGCAAACAAGTGTCTGCTTGGATGACGTCTATTGGGATATCGTTGCTGATACAGTTCTGCAGCTGCAGTTGAATTTTTGAGACGCTCTCCATATATCAGTAACATATCGACCTTTTCATTTCTACTAAAATTATTCATTTTCTTTAATTTTTACTCAAAGAGATTTCCGCAACGCTCTATTTTGTATCTGTCTGACAGCTGATATTGTTTTATTACATTCAATGGCTACTATGATTTTTCCAAGGTTATTAGGTTACCAGATTTACACAGAAATGTGCCATTTTAGTTTCCAAAGCCCACTAATCTATTATCAATTAGCCGCATGTTTCTAAAAGCTTGGTTGCATTGTATTTTGGTTGAAATCTCAAATATTTCTGAGCGGATTTTCAAAATTTTGGTATCATTAGATTCATATGAAAATGAGGTATTTAAAAATGTTGGTGAACTAATCGTTCACCAACATTTTTAAATACCTCATTCCCATTTAAAAAACCGAGTTAGTGGGTAAAAATCACATTTAAAAATTTTAAACGCCTCTAGAGAATTAAGTAATGCAATCATATTGCTCTTTTTATTTTTATAGTAACGTAGCACACAAACTAAAATATATTTTGGGCACCACAGCACTCTGGATTCAGAAATAGATTTTTTAATGTTTATCAAAAAGTGACCAAAATGGATGTATTGTATTCAAAATTTGCTGTAGATTCCAAACATGTAAAAATATATAGGGTGTTCCATTTAAAAATCGAAAGTTGTGGGCACTTCCGGTCAAACCGGATGTGTACCAAACTTGATTTTTTATTGAAAAGATGGCATTTTAGTCGTGTAATAAGGCCTCCAAATTTCAATTTTCTATTCCAAATATTTTAGGAAATATCGGGGCGAGCGCAATTCGTGACTCACCCGGTATATAAACAAAATATTTAATCTAAACTTTGAAATGATTTGCCTACCGAAAAATTTTTATTTGCATAACTCCGAAGACAACATAATACATACATACATTTCTCTGACTTTTCACTAGACTAAAATGTTTGTTAATGAGTTTGAGATTCTGTTGAAGACCCATTTTCTTATTTATATCAGGTAATTTTTTTCTCCCTCAAATAATCGTAATCATAACCTCAAATAGAAGCGCGGGTCCTGTTTGACGATAATTACATACGGGAGGTATTCAATTTTATTTGCGTGTATTATATATTTTGTGGGATTATTACCCATCTTAATTTAATACTCTACTCTTTGTCTTAACTACTCTCATTCAAAGACTTCCCTGCTCCCATTGGGTTTGTTTTTAGTTTGACCTTGAGCATATAAGGGAAAGAAATAACCGGTCGCTAAGTGCATTCGGGCAAGCGGCAGGCGATCGAGGGAAAATGGACGGAATGCATCGAGGCAAGGCGTAAACTAACGAGGACCACGGGCAGGGTACCCACGAACAACCCCAGATACAACGAAGCTAAGAAGAGCTATGAGATAACGAGGAACGAACTAAACAAGACCATATTAACGCCCAAAAGGAAACATTGAAAAGACCTCTGCGATGACCTGAACAGAGACACCTGGGGAGATGGCTATAAAATTGTAGTCAAGCGCCTGGTCAGCTATCAACCACTGGAGCTGACGAAACAGAAAAAAAGGAGATCGTCGAGAGCCTCTTCCCCAGATATGACGATAGAATAAGGACGGCACCTGTTGTCGAAAGGCCTCCCCCCTTCACGGCGGAGGAATTAAAAGCGGCCACCGAAAAAATGAAAAAGGGCACGGCCCCAGGGATAGATCACATACCAGTGGAGGCGGTAATAGACGCGGCGAGCATAGTTGCAGGTTTACTACTAGACACGTATAACCGATTGCTAGAATATCAGGAATTCCCAAATGTATGGAAAATGGCAAGAGTGGTTCTGATCTGGAAGGCGTCCTCGTACAGGCCTATATGCCTATTGGATACCCTATGCAATCTGTATGAGCTACTGATCAAAGAACCGCTAGAGGACCAGATAGGGCAAGGAGAAGAACTGGCTTCAAACCAATATGGGTTCCAAAAGGGTAGATCTACGATCCAGGCGCTGAAAAGGGTCACCGAGCTAGCGGAAGAAGCAAACGGAAAGTGGTGCGTGCTCATTACACTGGATGTCGTGGATTTTCAAAATGCGTTCAACTGGGCTCAATGGAGTAAGATTGTGGAGGAATTGTAGAGAAGGGTGGTACCGGGCTACATGGTAAAGGTCATTGGGAGCTATGTTAAGGACAGAACGATAGTACTAGAAAAGGAGAGCATGCCGGTGTATGCGGGAGTTCCACAGGGATCAGTTCTCGGGCCGACCCTGTGGAATATATACTATGATGGCGTTTTAAGACTGGACACCCCAACGGGCGTTAATCTGGTAGGTTTTGCGGACGATCTGGCCCTAGTCTTGTCTGCAGACGATGTGGAAGACCTTAAGCATGAGACAAATATAACGTTAGAGGAGATCCGCGAGTGGATGGAAAAGCGAAAGCTAAAAGAGGCACCCCAAAAATCGGAGGATTTGATCCTCAGGGGACCGAGGAAAAGGATTGATGTATACTTGGAGCTGAACAGAATACAAATAACTCCAAAAAAGTGGGTAAATACCTGGTGGGCATCACCATTGATGATCAAGGATTATTTTTTACACACGTTGCCACCGTGGCCAAAGAAGCTGAGGAAACAGCCGGAGTGCTTATAAGGCTAATGCACCAATATGGTACAAGGCGATTAAGGTAAAAAAAGTACAAGAATAGGCTAGAGAAGGTACAAAGGAGTTGCGCTTGAGAGTAGCGAGCGCTTACCGCACTGTATCCATTAAGGCGGTATAGGTGATAACGGGCGTGGTCTCAATCGAACTGCAAGTAGAAGAAAGGCACTACTTGCACGAAATCAGCCGGGTACACTTGCAGGAAACCCGGAAACAAGCAAAGACCAGATCTATCGCGGCCTGGCAGGAGATATGGCGAAACACGACAGAGGTCGCCCAATGTACAATGAGGCTGATATCAGACATAAGTAGATCGGTAAATTCGCCTTTTAGAAAGACGGACTACTTTCTCACACAATTCTTCCTTTAGAACCTGCACGAAAAGGATAGGTATCTATGCATATACTGCAGGACCACTGACACAATGGAACATACAGTCATGGAGTGCGAGAGATGGACTAGATGCAGAGAGCAAGCCACAATCGAAATAGGGGGGATTATCTTCATGGATAATATGATGGAACGGATGTCAAAAAAGAATGGTATACAATAACAACAATTGTCAGGGGGATTCTGAGAGAAGGGAAAGGAGGAAAGGTAGGAACAGACAAGAAGAAATCAGCCGGCAACGACGGATGTAGGACTTAGATGAATGGTAGAAGTAGTGAACAGCTGACAAGTCCGTATCACGGGCAGGCGGGCATGAATACGTGACATTATCTTACCTACCTTTCGGCATCCAGGTCTCTTTCTGTTTTATCCCCTGTCAAGGGAACACCTTCCAACTTCGCACTCCAAAAATCAGCGGGGAAAGGGACGCCCTTCTTTTTATTCATCCTTGTTTCCTAGTTTTGTAATATGATTTCCTCCTCTACTATCATTTTTGCCCACTCATTTAGTTTTGTAACTGGTTCTTTATTTATTTTGCCCTCGGTAATCAAATTTAGTCTTCCGACTAGTTCTCTTTGGTATATTTATTCTATGGCTCTTGCTCTGTCTTCCTTCTCGCATCCATACATTATATGTATGTTGCTGTCTTCGTTCTGGTTGTTGCATTCACAGTAGCTGTTTTCACTCTGTATTTTCCCTATCTGTGCCAGGTATGCTCCAAAGTTGCCATGACCAGTGATTAATTGTGTTGCTTTAAATGTTAGGCCGATTATTTCCGTTGTTACCTCTGCACAGGTTCATCTGAGCCCCCCTTCGTGGGGGATCATTTACCACCTTCTGTTCCATTTTCTTTTTATCTCTTTTTTCGTAATAGTTCTGCTCCTCTTTTTGTTATTGTCCATTTACTGATTATATTTGTTATCTCCTCTAGTTCTATTGCATTCTTGGCAAGTCTGTCTGCTATTATTCTTCCTATGTTATTTATTCTATCTTTTCTTCTCCTCTCCATATTAATCTGATGCTCTTCCCTTCCTTTTTAATTTCGCTAATTTGTTTAGGAATGCTTACCGCTATCCCGTTATCTGTTTTGTTGTTGTCTAGAATCTCTTTAGCAATCCGGCTGTCTATAACTTTCCATCTATTTTCTTCTCGTCCCCGTATATCCTCGCAGGCATTTGATATGGCTATGAGTTTGTTGTTTATGTCAAAATTATTTCCTATTCTTACGTTGTTATATGTCCATCTTACCCTTTCTTGCATCGTCCAGCCGACGCCTACCTTGTGTTCGTGTTTGCTGGTATCAGCGTATATTTCCATTTCTGCTTGTTCACTGCCTTTTTCTATTCTTTCTTCCATGGCCTCTCTGTCATGCATATCCGGTCTCATATCGATCTTTACTTTTTGTCTCCCAATTGTCTCTCGGTTTTCTACCCACCAATAATATATTTCTGCTGCCGCCAGGTCGAGTGGAGGTGCTCCTATAATGACTTGTAATGTTGTCGTGGGGGTTGTTAGCCTCTGGCAATTCCAAGCATTATCTTTCTCTGTGTTGAGTCCAATATCCTTTTGTTTCTTGAATTTTGTGCGTTCTCTCCCCATATTTCAGCGCCGTGGATATAGCTGTTTTAAAAACTCTGTCGTAAATTGTCTTTAGGTGTTCCTTGTCCAATCCCCATTTATTTTTTATGATATTTGACATTCTAATTACTACATGTCCTGTCTTTTTTTGAATATTCTTAATGTGCTCTGTAAATTTTATTTTTTTTGTCGATGTAGATCCCTAAGTATTTAATACAATCTTCTGTTTCTTAGTTTATATCATTTAACTTTATACGAGGACCCCTCCCTTTTCCTTCGGCCTCAACATACATAATTTCAGTTTTATCTAAGTTATATTCCAATTTTGTTTCTTGTTCCCATTCTTTGCATTGTGTCCATATTGTTTTCAATTTCTTTGAGTGATGTCCCTCTGATTATTATTATTTGGTCGTACGCTTGAAAGTAGCCCAGTTCTGTATCTTGATATCTTGAGATTGTTGAGTGTTGAGATTTTCTCTTTGTCTCATTGGTTTTGTTTATCTTATCGAATCATCCCTCCATCAGCTAAATTTAGAGGGCTGGTCCCAGGTTGGGCACCCTCTTTCCATATCTCTTCTTATTATTCCACTTTTTACTGTTCTTTCTTCCAGGAAGGTGAAGGATCTTTCTTAAAGCATAGCTGATGTTTTTTTCGTCCATTATTTTGTCTGTATAACATTTCCATGCTGTGTTTAAGGCATTCTTAAGATCTAGTGTAAGTACTAAATTGTGTAGTTCCCTGGCTTTGTTATGTTTCAGTTCTTGTATAATTTCATCTATTGCCTTAATTGTGTTCTCGCCAGATCTAAAACCATATTGATTTGTTGAGAAAATGTCTTTTTTCGCATTGCTGTTATAGCCTGTAGTTTAAAATCTTGTTAAGAAGTTTACCTAATGTTGGTAGAAAACTTATGGGTCTAGGTGCGCCACTTATTTTCGGTATCCATATTTTTGGAACAGTTCCTCCATTTAGACATTCATTATATAACCTTACCAGCCAATCTCCTACTATCTTGGTTATGTGTGGCACTGCTTCGTTCGATATCTTGTCTTCCGCTGTAGCTTTGTTACGTTTGAGCTGGTGTCGCAGCCCACTTGCCTTATTTACTATTTTTATTGTAAAAATATTTCATTTTGGTAACTAGGAAAAGAAAAACAAAAAAATAAGAAGATAACAAAATTGTAAAAATTGGAGATTAACTCCAAAGTGTATTTCTATTTCATAATTGATAACATTATTTTATACTTTCTATATTGATTAAATTCGTTGATTTGTTCTTGCATTGATGATTTTTCTAAAGGTATTAATAAATATGTCTCTTTTATCGTAAAATTCAATTTTTCATTTTTTGTGTTTCTCTGTCCGTCATAAGATCAAATCTTTCCACGGTGGTTGGTTTCACCATCACAGGGGTAGCAGTAACTCTTAAATTTTCCGTGGATGGCGCTCATAATATTTACATCATTTTAAGCTACCTCTGAGTGTTGGAACAAACTAGCTAGATAAAATATCACAAAAAAATATTGGTTCAACCTCTGGCTGATGTAAAAAAATATATATTAATTGAACCCACGAAATCGCAGCCACGCACCAGATCAGCTAGCCGTTCGCCGTCGCTACTTGTGTGTTGGTTGAAATGCCTTTGGTTATCACCTTAACCGGTGATATCATTGTTAATTTTTCTAGGGCCAAGTAGTGATGTAACAATATTGTGGGCTGAATATATTCTTCTACGTATAGTATCATTAAGTCGAAAATTATGGTCTTTTCTTTGTGAGGTATTTGAAGATGTTTTGCATTTATCTCCAGTACCCAGTTGGCCTTATTTTTGTCTCTGCATTGCTTCTTTGTAAGGTCTTTTATGGCTTCCACATCTTCCTTCGTGCCGTGTAGATCTATATCATTGTTTTGCTTTATTATTTCTTCAACAAATTCTTCCTCTGTGTAGGTGTACCTGTTATGAGTAATTTTGGTTTGGCGTTTTTGTCCTCCGCTATCACTGTTAGTTTCTTATCTTCTCTTAGTATTCTTATCAGCTTTTCTTTTTGTGCAGTGTCTTTACTGATTATCACTAGGTCCCCTGTCGGTGTCTTTCTAATATTTCTGACTTCACCTCCTATGTCATCTCTGCTAAGTGTGTTTTTAGCTTCTTTATTATTTGATTCCGTCTTTAGCCTTGTCCATTTTGACGAATATGGTGAGATTCTCTCTTCTTTATTCTTGTTCAGGGATCTTCCATTCTTCTTTTTCTCTGTTTATCTATGTGTCTTTATCTTTGTTTCTTGTTACCTCTGTGACTGTTCTTTTGCCTCTTATTTTTTCTTTGTTTTTGCGCTTAACCGTTATAAATTCTTCTTCTTCCGTAATGTTATCTTCTTCTGTCGCTAACTCTGCTTCTGTTCCTCTTTGCTCTATCAGTTGGTTCTCCCTTCTTTCTCTCTTCCTGTTTGGTCTTTTTTTGTTCCCGCGGTTCCTTCTACTATTTTCTTATTTCCTTTCTCCTTCCGGCCATTTTTCCATTCTGGCTACTTCTATTGTGTTTCTTATTTGTGCTAATTCTTCTCTAAGGTCTTTTTCTTTCTCTTTCCCATTTGTGTAATTATCTTTTCCCCAACTGTATAACATGCATATCATTGCTTTATAGATGCCTTTTATACTTTCTTGTACAGTCCTTTGTTCGGTCCTATTGATGTGTATTTTACCCTCTTGATATCTTGTGGTGGCTCCTACTATATCTTTTCAGGCTTCCATGATGGTAATCACAATATTTTCGTCAATATAAGGAATTTCTGTATTTTCGATCCAATTACTAAGAATTCTACGATCCTTATCTTTTTCAGTGTTTCTTTCTTCCTTCCTCTCTTCTTCTTTCTACACACACAGATTTTTTTAGACTTTTGGTATGTCAAAAAAATACCAACAAAGAACTAAAAAAATTCAAACCTCGTCCTTGTAGGAATTAGTTCCACCCAGAAATCTATATGTACTGTACTAATCTAGATAGGTAAATTCTTTTTTTTTTATATTTAAAATATCATGAAATGTCGAGATTTTAAATTCGAGCGAAAGAAAAATTCTCTCTGTCGGTCGGTCGGTCCGTCGATCTGTCTGTAACTTTCTTTGTACATGCATTTTCCCTAGAACGATTAAGATATTAACTTGAAATTGAGTACACGTATGTTTTGTAACGAGATCTGGAACTATAGATAATATTTTGAGCTTAATCCTGTGAAGAGTTTGAGGGGTAAATAGAAAAGAATAAGTAAAGCAAGCTGGTAGGAGTTCAGAAATCTGGAATTCGGTTTATATACTAGTAATCAAGGCCTCAAATGTTGTCATAACATTTACCACCCCCCACCATCCCCCCAGCCCATTATTAAAGAAGATAATAAAACAAAATTGAGACAATCACTCGAAATTTAGTACACGTATTATTATAAGAATATATTAAACCAGATTAAATATTGAGATGATTCTGTTGATGGATTGGGGGGTAAAATAGAGCAAAATAAGTAAAGCAAGCTAATAAGAGCCCAGAAACTTGGTATGGTATATATACTGTAATATGGCTTGTAAGCCAAGATTTCTTTAATAATACAATTTTTTCCACCTCCACCTCCATCTCCACTCATTATTAAAGGGGATAACAAAATAAAATTGAGATATTTATTTGAAATTTGGAATACGTGTGTTTACTCATTATAAGTTATGGAACTAGATAAATAAAGCAGCCTCCTAAGCCTTTTTTTAAACTCTGTCAACTACCACCCACCCACCCTACTCCATTATTAAAGGGATTAATAATATAAATTTGAGACATTTACTTGAAATTTGGTACACGTATATTATATTATAACAACACCTGGAACTAAATTATATTTTGATATGATTAACTTGAAGGGTAGGGGCTAAATAGTAGTAAATAGGGAAAAATAATTAAGCAAGCCAGTAAGAGTCCACAAAAATGGAATTAATGCATATGCCACCCCCACCACTACCTCCAATCCATTATTAAACAACTTGACAAAATAATATTAAAATATGGTGCACGTACGTATTGTGACGATATCTGTAACAGTAATATATTTTAAGCTTATTACATGGTAAAGTTGGTGTGGGTAAATGGCGGTAAATTAATAAATAAAGCAAGCTAGTAAGAATCCTAAAACTTGGGATTTGGTGTATATACTAGAAGTCGTGGTTTCAATTTTCTTTATGATATCTGCTATCCCCATCACCACCTCCAACATCTCCACTCCATTATTAAAGGGGTTAAAAAAATATATCTTTCCGTTGTATCTCTATAACTTTCCTTAATTTGTGTCTTTCTTATTGATGTTTTGTTTCAGGTCTTCCATGATTGTTGTCAATTCTTCGTGACATTACTTCCTTCTTCTTGGCATCCTCTGTCTTGCTCTTCCTTCTCTTCTTGATTACGTCTTTCTTCTTCTGACGTCTTTTTTCTTGGTCTTCTTCCCTCATTTTTCGGAATTGTGCAAATAATTCCTGTACTTGTTTTTCGGCTACCATACGTGTTGTTATGATTATGTTAGTCAAATAAATCTACCAATCATGTCAGTATTTGTAATGGAAGTTTCTAGAAAAATCTCGCAACAGCGCGAAGGACTAAGACTCTTTATTATCTCCACTAATTTCCAAACAGAATTTTCTGGAAATTTCTCGAAAATGCACTTAACAGCACGAAAGAGTATTATTTAGAATCTTCCCGACAAGTATACTGTACAACCTTCTCGAGCACCCCCAAAATCCTCTTGTTATAATTCCGCTTCTGACACCAATTGTTGCGTATTTACACCCCCTGGTAAGTACTCCCATACCGTGAGTTAGCAAGTTATAACACGAGATAGCACTAACACTATTTACGACATTATTAACTATTTACAATACGTATTATTTCAATAATACAATACTAAACAATATTTATTCCATGATATTTCGCTTTTCTGATCACTTTATTACATGTTCTTGCTTTTTAGTCCTCACTCAGGGCTAGTCTGAACATGTCTGACTTTTTCGCTGCTGATTTGGTATATACTCCACAGATAGCTTATCCCGAACAGTTCAATCTTCTCTAGAATAGAAATCTCGAATAATTCAGTTGTTTCTAGAATAGGTTTCTAGATTCCGCACCAGTAGCCCTATCTCTGAGGTCATCGCTGTCATAATCGCCGTCATAATCCCACAGAAAACTGGGAATTACATCTTCTTCCACAACGTCTTCTCACCCATACCCGGCATTCATACATATGCAAACAAAAGCGGGATTCTAAAAATTACATCCATTGTAGATACTGTACGCATAGCTGTAGTCATTGGCAATGGTGATCAGCTACGAAAATTGTCTCTTATAGCTGAAAATCTGAGGCGGTTATTCTGATATTCTATTGTTCTTCGTTAGCTTCCTGTTCTCGTCGTTATCGAGCTTCTTGAAACCACACTTGAGAATAATAACAATGATACAGTGCTTTGGCTCTCATCGTCAATTTAAAAAAATATACCAGACTGTTTGTTTCTTATTAAAAAAACTGAGCTGACAAAATACTCCGAATAATTTTTCAAGAAAACATTAGGAAATACACTACATAAAAATAAATTATAAACTACATCAATAATATTCTGATATCATAGGCAAGCCAATCAACAGGCCAACCTATATTGCCTAGGTGCCGGAATAGTTCCGAAGAAACTGAAATTAGTGCTAATTTATTTAATTGGGTCTCAGAAGATATATGTATTATGAATCATGATAAGTTCCCACAAATAATAAACACTATTCTCGAGGCACGTTTCCTTAACCAAGTTCTTACATTTTCATTTAATCGAAATACTTGATTTAGTAAAATGAAAAGATAGTTGACAGCCGTTTTATTTGTATTAAAATTAAAAATTAACACATTTCCTTTGTTGAATTGAAACATTAAGAGATATTGTGGAATTATTTTAACTTTGAAGATTATACATTTTACTTAAGAGCGACAAAAAGCTATTTATTAAAACAATCTGATATACATATTCCAAATTCTCTTTTAGAAACTGAACAGCAACTTAAAGAACATTGCAGCAGACAGCATCTGGGAAACTACAGAATTGCATTCCCATACATCACGACAGCCATGTTCGCAGTAAATAATCTAAGGAATCTGTTTATAAAATATTTTCTTTCTCCTACTGTTTATGGAGATCAAATAAACTTTATGTTTAGTTGTATCAAAATAAAGTGATTGAATTAATACTGAGAAAGTGTTTAAATATACAATTCGAACAATTTTCTTAAATAAAAACTTGAGCAAATTGTATAAGTAATAATAATAATAATGATGATAATAACTGGACTGGTTTGTCGAGGGATGTACCGTGGTAATCCCCAAGAAGGGAGATTTGTCCGATCCAAGGAATTATAGACCAATCAACTGCCTGAACTCCTGCTACAAGATATTTATACGTATCTTCTATGCTAGGACACTACGGCACACAGTGAAAAAAATAAGCCTTTTTTGGACAAAAATCTGCCTACAAGTCAAATCTTAATCAATTTTGATCTACCTTGGCTTAAAATGGACACTTTCAGAGTATACTGCCTAAATTGCAAACCCCGATTTTCTAACCTAAAAAAATGTATCAAATATGAGAGTAATCACTTTATTTCTATTCCTACAAGTAAAATTGATCATTTTTTTCTGTATCATCTTTAATTGATTTTCATCAAATTAAGATGTATCCCCAATGTTATTTAATATTAAATCTTTTTTATATATTTTTGTTTATCACCATTCCAAATAATTTCACACAACTTTTTTTTCTTGATTTTATATTTAATTTTTGTAACAATGTTTAAATTATATAAAACAATTTAAAATTGAAATTTAAAGATTCACCTCTTCAAATCTTTTTCTATAAATCAATACAATGTCAATATTAACAATTTTGTAGATATAGTTAATAATTACACTTAGTGAGAAAGTGAGAATAATATTGCATCCATAATTTTTGATGTTTGCACAAAATTAGAATATATTCACTTATAAAATACAATTATTCAGATCCCTGCTTAATGTGATAAAGCTTGCACTTTAATCTATAATAATAAATTTGGTAGAACCATCTCTCCAATACACCTTCAAGATAATCAATAACAATAAAATATTCATTGGATCTTTTAAATAGATATTAGATATTAGATATATATACTAATATTTAATTGGTGTCTTCGATATATGTCGACAATTATTGTTAATAAAAAATTCGAGTTTTGTTATTTAGAGTATACATTTTTTATCTTAAAAATTTACAAAACTCTTTTATTTGTGGGTAAAATTCGAATTCATTGGCTCGAAAAAAAAATTTGTTTATAACAGAATATGGTAATAACTGAAAGTAATTTATAAAACATGTTAATACAATTTCGAGTAGAATAAATATGTTTTGTTGAATTTCTTGATTTTAGGAAATCGAGGTTTGCAATATAGGCAGCATAGTTGAAAATGTAGCCAATAACCTACATTTTAAGCCAAGGTAGATCAAAATTGATCAAGATTCGACTTGCAGAAATAGAAAAAGGTGATTACTCTCATATTTGATCCATTTTTTTGGGGTTAGAAAATCTGGGATTGTAATTTAGGCAGTATACTCTGAAAGTGTAGCCAATAACCTATATCTTAAGCCAAAGTAGATCAAAATTTATTAAGATTTGATTTGTAGGCAGATTTTTGTCCAAAAAATGGCCTTTTTTCCACTGTGCGGCAGGTTGATCCGGTCTTCCAGCAGATCTAGGAGCAGCGTGGCACCAAGAAGGGCAGGTTGCAAAGACAGCCTGCTGATAGACCGCTGTATTACGCAGGATTCTGTGCAGTACAAGCGGAACCTATCTATGGCCTAGATTCACTATCGTAAGAATTTCGACACTACATCGCACGAACTACTGGTGCATTTGCTCAAATGTCTTGTGGTAGCAGAGCCACTAGTGAGATGCACAGAATAACTACTGCCGCTCTGAAGAACTCGCTTCACCATAACATCTGGTGCACAACGGGTTACAACAGAACAGGTGGTATTCAGAATAGGAATTTTCCAGGCAGACTCTGAGTCTCCTCCTCTTTTGCATTTCATTGCTGCCGTTATCTGTTGAACTCCGCCAAATTCGCGGGTACTATTGTGGACCATCCAGCAACCGGAGGCATAAGGTCACTCATCTATTTTATATCGATAACCTCAAACTGTATGCCTCCGGAGAGCATGAATTACAGAATGCTCTAAGGGTGGTCGAGGAGTACACGCGGGCCATTGGCATGGAGTTCGGGTTGGACAAGTGCACGGTCGTCTATCTCAAGAGAGGACGATGCGGGGACTTTGCTGAAGATGCGCAGCTCGCAGACGGAAGCATCCTAAGACATCTGAAAACTGAGAGATCTACACATACCTGGGTGTGCAACAACATCACATCTAGGATGTGCAAAAAATTAAAGAATCTCTCCGCGGCAAGTACAGAAGTCTACTCCGAAAGATTTGGTCATCTGAACTTTCGGGGAAGAACAAGATGTCTGCGACTAATATGCTAGCCGTTCTTGTCCTGCTCTACTCCTTTGTGGTAGTCAAATGAACTGTAGATGAGCTGCGCCAATTAGACAGAGGTACCCGGAAGATGATGAATATCAATAGGAGTATTCATCCTAGATCGTCCGTTCTTCCTGTGTACCTCCCACGTCAACGGGGGGCCGAGGACTCTTGGGTCTGGAGTGTCTGCATGGCAGAGTAGCACTGAGTATGGCATGCAACATCCTAAGGAGCTCAGACCCGCTTCTGCAATAAGTAAAAGATCACGAAAATGCAGGGGTAGGCGCAGGACTGTTTAAGGCGGCAAAAAGAGCCGCAGATGAACTTGGTCTCGTATTCGATAACAGGCGAGGAGGCCGCCGCGGGGCTGACCTAGAATCAGTCACTGAACTGCAGCTACCTCGCCTGAAGGTTCCAATAAAAGCAGCCGAACAGGAATGTCTGTTCAGGCAGCATGTCGATAAAACCATGCACGAGGTGTTCTATAAGAAATACCGGGCTTACTGACTAAGCTGACATTCGCCTTTTTAAGGTCAGCTGGGCTAAAGTCAGAGACCGAGGGATTCATTGTGGCCTGCCAAGATGGTGTAATCAACTCTTTGGTATACCGAAGCCGCGTAATGGGTGTGGAGGTTCCTGATATCAACTGCAGGACGTGCCGTCAGGCGCCGGAATCGCTCATGCATTTACTATCTGCATGCCCGGTATATGCGATTACAGCCGAATTCCATCACCACAACGCGGCGTTACGGGTGCTGTGTTACCATCTACGGCACTTGTACGGAGTAGACCAGACACCAGTGCTGCCTGCCGGAGACATCGAGTCCGTTGTCGAGAGCGAGAGGTGCCGAATTTATTGGAACTTCTCGTTTCCGACAATCAGGCTAATTCAAGCCAACAAGCCTGATATAGTCCTCCTCGACCACCAAAACAAGGTGATGTTTGTGATCGAGTTCTCAACACCTGCTGAGCCAAATATCGCTTTGAAAGAGGAGGAGAAACGGACCAAATATCGTGATTTCCGGTACGGGCTCGAAGTGCTGTACCCAGGCTACTCAGTCAAGATGGTCGTCCTAATAATCGGTGTCCTCGGAGGCATGAAGCTTACGCTGCTATCGGAATTGAAGACCATACCAGCCTGCCAGAAATCAACCGAATGGCTGGCAGGCCAAATGCAGAAAGCGGTCATCTTGGGGTCCCTTCGCCTACTTAGGGCATATGAATCTGGAATTTATACTCACTAACCCCTCAGGTCGTGGGGAGTCGTTGTAATTATCGCCGGCGCGGCTGCCGTGTGGTATCAGTCGGAAAGCATGGAAGCCCTGTCCAGCAACGGTGAATCCGAAAAAAAAAAGAAAGAAGAAAATAATAGTAGTAATAATAATAATAATAATAAAATTAAGCAACTAAGAAAAGTTGCTGCAAGAACTCAGCAATATTACAATGGTAAAAGTAGTAGTAGAAAACTCGAAGATATTAGAGACACCTGGAGCAACAGACAGAGGCATTCTGGGCAACAAGTATATGGTCAGAACAGGTTCAACACAGTGAGGATGCACCGTGGATAAAAGAAGAGGAAAGGAAACAGAGGCAAGTGCCAGGAACGTATATCCCAGAAATATTAGAAACTGATGTGGCCCAAGCTGCGAAAATGACAGCAAATTGGAAAGCACCAGAACGAGATAAACTTCAGAACTTTTAGTACAAGAAACTAGCTGCCATATACCAACCTCTCAGTGTCCAGTTAAACACTGCTATCAGAAACCTAAGAAGCCTCCCTAAATTTCTAACAAAAGGCATTACTTATCTACTACCGAAGAACCAAAATACACACGATCTAGCCCAGTATCGGCCAATAACATGCTTACCAATACTGTACAAAATTCTCTCTTCCACCATGTGCTCTAAGATTTATGACCATCTAGAACAGAAACACATATTACCTGAAGAACAAAAAGGATCTAAAAAGGGAGTGTTAGAGTGCAAAGAACGATTCATAATTTATTTTAGAACACATGCGAAAGGCTCAGAGAAACTTAAATATTTCCTATGTAGACTCCGTACCATTCTCTTGGCTTATACAGGTCCCTAAAATTTACAAAATTCACCCCACACTCATCACATTTTTAGAAATAACTGTCTAACTGGTCTACAGTTCTATGTCTAACATCGTCCAAGATCGGTGAGATAAACATTAGGAGAGAAATATATCAAGAAGACTCCTTAAGCGCTCTCTGGTTTTGCCTATCCCTCAACCTGCTGTCAGCTACACTTAAAAGTACACGGAGTTAACGGCAAAGCAAACCAAAGTAATCTGAGTCTTAGTCATTTGTTCTACATGGACGATCTGAAACTGTATGCAGCAAATCAGAAACACCTTAAGAGCGTGCTTAAACTCGTCCACCAAATGAGTACAGATATTGGAATGATCTTTGGAATAGACAAATGTAAAACTGTTTCAGTAGAGACGGGAAATTTAAGAGATACACCACCATTCGAAATTAATGAAAGTACCCATATAGAGTCGATTTATATGGAGCCCTACAAATGTCTAGGAATAGCGAAAAAGCACAAAATAATTCATACTGACGTTAAAGGAAAACTACGCTCAGCTTTTGAAAAGAGGCTCAATTGGCTTCTTAAGACCAAACTAAGTGCCAAGAACACGACTAAGGCTACTACCACGTATGCTATTCCTTCTATGATACATTTTCATTTCATTTTCATTTGGTATCATAAAGTGGTCTAAGACCTTGATGGTGTAAACCGAACGCTAAGGGTCAGTTTAACCAAATTCCAGATGCATAATTCAAGAGCTAAGAAAGAAGAGAGGGCACTCGCCCAGAGCTAATTGGGGAAGGGGTATTATAGATATCACTGACGCCTGCTACGAACAAATACAAGAAATGAAGAAACGCTTTCACGAAAAAGCAAATAACCCATTACATCGGACAATAATAAGCACTGACGCAAATCATACACCGCTCAATCTTCGAGCTAGAGAGCAGATAACTCGCTCCAATAGCATACAAAAAAAGTTCGATGACTGGAGAAGAAAAGAGCTACACGAAAGATTCTACAATGCACTACAAGATGAAAACATCGATGCTCAAGCCTCAGTTTCATGGCTACCCAAGGTAGTCTAAAACCAGAGACTGAGGGTATTATGATCGCTATTCAAGATCAAGTCATAAAAACTCGGAATTATCAGATATATGTTCTCCAAGAACAGATCCCTACAGATAAATGTAGAAAGTGTGTTGTGCAAGTTGAGAACATCGACCACATAACATAACATGTGATCCATCTAGAACTTTTAAAGAAATACGTACCTGGGAGTGATATAGCTGAGTATTATCGGCACGTACCTAACCCAGTCGAAGAAAACAACAATTATAAAATATACTGGGACAAGGGTATACTAACAGACCACACCACAGACCCAATATAACACTTATGCTATTCACAAATATGAGGCTTTAGCCCGCGATTGTGGAATCTTGAAGTTGCTATTGTCGTCCTTTTATTAATTTCTTCTACTGGACTTGTCCCTAAGACTTCTAAAAAAAGTTGTTAACATCAATGGTGTAAAGAAAGCTTGATTCCACTCTTCACGCAAGCATTTGTCTCGCTGATAATTCCTATACACCTCTCAACCTCAAGAAAACCGAACATCAGATAAACGAAATGGTCTAAACAAAAGGAGAAAAAATACAGGAGTGGAAAAGTAGCCTGCATGGTAGACATCCGAATGATCTTGATCGCAGTGAGGTCGACAAAATGCATCGAACGCGTGGTTAAAATGCGGTAATCTATTCCCAGAAACAGAAGCATTTCTTCTTGCGATCCACGACCAAGTAATTGATACTAAGAACTATAAGAGACACATAAATAAAGACGCACACGTAACAGACGACAAATGTAGAAAATGCCACGAGAAGCCAGAAACCATTCGGCATATAGTGGCAGGCTGTCAGGCCAAATGCAGAAGGCGGTTATCTTGGGGTCCCTCATTTGAAATCCCAAATAAGAGCTGCCGAGTAGGAACGTCTGTTTAAGCAGTACGGTGTAATCTATAAGAATGTAAAAAGACAGTTTATCGACTGGCTGACATTTGCCTTTTTAAGGTCAGCTGGTCTAAAGTTGGAGACTGATGGATTCATTGTGACCTGCCAAGATGCTGTAATTAACACGTTGGTCTACCGAAGCCGCATAGTAGGTGTAGGAATTCCTGACATAAACTAAGGGACATGCAATCAGGCGCTGGAATCGCTCATGCATTTACTTTCTGCGTGTCCGGTGCATGAGATTTCGGCCTACATCCACCGCCATAACGCGACATTACGGGTGCTGTACTATCATCTACACTCGTACGAGATACACCAGACACCAGTTCTAGCTTACAACAAGCCTGACACAGTCCCCCTCTATCAAAACAAGGAGATGTTTGTGATCGAGCTCTCGGCATCTGCTTAATCAAACATCGCTTTGAAAGAGGAGGAAAAACGGACCAAATACCGTGATCTCCGATACGAGCCTTCAAGTTATACCCAGGCTACTCGACTAGGATGGTTGTCCTAATAATCGGTCTACTCGGAGGTATTGAAGCCTACGCTGCTCTCGGTGCTGAAGATCATACTCGCCTGTCAGAAGTATGATAATTGGTTGGTAGGCCAAATGCAGAAGGCAGTCATTTTGGGGTCCCTTCGCCTACTTAGAGAACACGATTCTGGAATCTGCTACTAACCTCGCGGGATGAGGGAAGTGCAAGTGGCTGTGGATATTTCGCTGGCTCTTTTCGTGTGAATGTATGTCAGAGGGCACGGAAAGACTGTCCAGCGTCTAAAACCGAAAAAAAAACATTAATAACAATTTACAGAAACTACTCTCTTCCTACCGCCAGGAAAATACAAGCTAATAAGCCTGACGTAGTCCTCCTAGACCATTAACTCAAGGTACTGTTACCGCCCCAGCGGCGTTAAAGATTGTTTTGACAGAGGGGGGGGGGGACGGACTAAATATCGATATTTTCTCTACGAACTTTATCCAGACCACACTGTTAAATTTGTGGTACTGATAATAGGATCCCTTGGTGGAGTGAGGCACACACTGCTTTCGAAATTGAGAATAACTTTCTTCGTGCTCTCGTTTTCTCAGCAACGGTTGAAATTTGGTACACATGAGTACCATGACGAAATTTGGAACTAGATTATACTTTGCGCTAATTCCAGAGAGGGTTGGGGGTTAAATGGGGGGTAAATGAGGAAAAATAATTAAAGTAAGCTGATAAGAGTACAGTAACTTGGGATTTGGTGTATATGATACAGATTTTTTAATAATATTTTCTACATTATTATAGGGCTAAATAAATAAAATTGAAATATTCACATGAAATTTGGTTATATGTATTATAACGACAACTGGAACTAGACTATATTTTGAGATGATTCCTTTGAAGGGTTGGTGGTTAAATATAGGTTAATAGGAGAAAATAAGTAAAGCAAGCTGGTAAGAGTACAGACACTGGGGATTTGGTGTATATACTAGAAACCAAAACCTCAGATTTCTTGTTGTAATATTTTTCAACGCCCCCACCACCCCCACTCCATTAATTAAATAAAATTGAGATATTCACTTAAAAGGTACACGTATGTGTTATAATGACATATGATTGAGATGATTCCGTGGGGGGGTGGAGGGCGGGGCGGAATAGGGAAAAATAAGCAATGCAAGCTAATAAGAGTCTAGAAATTTCATTTTTAAAAGCTTTTATTTAACTTGCTTTGCATGTTAGTTAATACGTTTTGGACAAATCCTACAATCATTGAATCCTGGATGGTAAAGTTCAATAGTGGATTCGGCGGCGCCCGTAGATATTTGGCAGCGCCCGAATACAAATCCGGCCGCGCCCGAATACAAATCCCGCAACGTCCGGGGGTTATCTTGCTATTCGACAGGGCTCGAATATAAATTCCGCAGCGCCTGGAAATTGCCTTGGTATTCGGCAGCGTCCGGATATCACCTTGATGATCGGCAGCGCCCAAATGTGGATTATGGAGCGCCCGAATCTAGATTCGGCAGCGTCCTAATTTGAAATCGGTAGCGCCCGGATGTTACCTTGCTATTCGGCAGCTCCTGAATATGGATTCGGTAACGTCCGGATATTTCCTTGGTATTCTGCAGCGCCCAGAAGTCACCTTGGTGTTCGGTGAGGCACGAACATGGATGATGCAGCGCATGAATACAGATTCGGCAGCGCCCTAATTTGGATTCGTTAGCGCCCGGATGTTATCTTGCTATTCGGCAGCGTCCGAATATGGATTCGGTCACGCCCGGAAATAGCCTTGGTATTCGGCAGTGCCCGGAAGTTCTGGAGCCATGGCTGGCTTTCGGCAACGCCCTTTTATTAAAATTCTGTGACCAATTATTTCCACATATTGGGATGAAAATATCGAGATGTTTTCTTTTAAAGCGATTGAATGGGAAATCTGGATGTGGAAGTAGTGATTCCTTAGACATCGGTTGTTTATTTTCGATGTATAATATAATATTTCTTACTAGTACCACGTCTCAGAGGCCCTCGATACATAATTATACATCTGTAACTGTAATTACACGTAGTTGCACGAAAATTATAAAACAAATGCGAGTTGAATTTTTTTTAGCAAAGTTTGAAGATTATCCTGATATGATATCCTTTGTCTTTGATATTTTATGAATTCGGGCAACCAAACCGAGAAGACCGAAACAAACGACAGTGTCTAACAAATAGCGACAGGTCGTTGTAACTCAACAACTTAGGACAAGTTTACTAACACAGCCCATCAAAAGTCGACCTATTTTAAATTAGATTGCCCTTTTTCAGATACAGCCACCTATGTATTCTTTCATATCTCCGACACAATCGTAAAAACAAGTCTGAAAGAGTTTAAAGGATACCTGATGTATTTTTCCAATCGGATTTAATTTCCAGTTTTTATAAATACGTAATAAACTAGGTACTGTTAATTGTACAGGGTAAACAAGGAATTAGTGCCATGAACTGGCAGGCGAAATATTAAAAAAGTTATGTGCAATAATATTTTTCCCAGCCTCCTTCTTGGTGCTACATAACGTGATAAAACATGATAAAAAAATACATTTACTGTTAAATTTATTCTCTTTTACAAGACAGGAAAAATAAATAATAAATGAAAGGTAGCAAATAGGAGAGTTTTGCGCAAATATCTTTACAGATTTCCCCCATAATTGAATTATTTGTTAGGATGACTACTCTGTATGTTTTTCATTAAAAGTATAACCCTCGACTATATGCTAAATATTATTGTCATTTGTCAGAGTTTTTCATTATTTATTCTTTTTAGAAATAGAATTTGCAATTACTGGAAAGTAAAAGTACATACTATTTCTGCGTTGGCAGTAGTGTCAACTACCTACCAAATTTTATTGTGCTCGGTCAAATAGTTTTTTAGACATAGCGCCAACAGACAGACAGATGAACTGACGGAATTGAGAAATCTTAATAGGTGTCGCATAATGACGAGGAAATAAATTTTCTATGGTTTTTACAGTATAACCCTATCCGCATAGGTTCTCTGTTGTGGATTTGAGAATTATCTAATTCCTATGGTGTCTCCACAATGTTAACACAAAATTTGCTTACAATAGCATAAATTGAACTTATTCCATTATTCCTAAAATACAGGGTGTCCTGGATTTCCCTCTAGGTGTAGATTCTACTTCCATAAATAGATTTAAAAGTCCTCAAAGGTTTCCTAAGGGAGCTAGGGTCCTTTGAGTGTGGCGCCTAAATATGTGTTTTTATTGATTCTTTCGGAAATACGGCTGAATGAAAGGAAAGTTCGTCATATGTGGCACTACCTGCAAGAGTAGCATATTTGGCAATAGGGAAGTGAACCTAAGCTCACCCCCAACCAAACAATTAGGTGTTTTCAGTATATGCAAATTAACTTTTTCGATATTATTAAAATGAAGTACTTAATACATTAATAACATGCAATTTGAATATTTGAACAGCTACCCGAAACACGCCATTATTGGTGTGACACTGGTGGCGTCATTGATTACATCAAACAGTACTATTGCATGTACGTAGTATATAAACATAGCATTTTAAAGACTTTTGTACGTCTTTATCTGTGATTTAATTCGAAATCGAAATGGCTATATACAGGGTGTCCCGTAAATAATGGATAATCCTGAAACTGGAAATAGGCCAGGCCATGACCTATCAGAATATTACAACTTGACCTTATTGAAAACTCTACGGTTTTCGAGATATGGACACTTTTTTGACATTTTGAAAATTTCGGCTTTAGGATAGTGTTTTACATGCCAGTGCCACAAGTAAAGATTTATTCTTTCTGTTTTTAGGTGAATATTTTAGAATAGTTGTGCTATCAAACGTGTCTAGGAGTTTTTAGATAACGACTACAATGTTTTCAAAAAAGAAGTATTTCGTAAATTTCTGTTTCACCAAGATTCCGTCTGCCGACTTTGACCTTTGATGGTGTAAAGAAAAGTGCCAAGCGAAACTTGCCACTTATCTTAAAAACTTGGCCACTTATTGTTATATTATAAAATGTTTAAAAATTATGAGTTTTCCTGTTAGGAAAAACGACATAGCTGTTTAAATGGTGGAGGAGCTAAATTTATCCAATTAAAATTTTTAACAAGTAAGCCTATCTTTTAATTGTATTGCTTGGCCAAAGCATTCGTGGATATTCTCTTATGTGACAAATGTCATTTTGTACGTTTGGTGTTAGTAGCGACCTGTCATTCCTCTGAAATTATTTAAATTTTTTGAGACTCGCATTTCTGTAGACTTCTTGAGAACCCTAATGCCTCGTATACAGTATACACAACGTGAGTATGCTAATATGCATTCTATTTACGGCGAATGTAGAGACAACGCCAGTGCATCCGCCGTGCGTTATCGAGAAAGGTACCCGAACGCACGCCATCCGGACTATCGTGTATTTATTAGAGTACATAACACGTACTGCGAGGGAAGGATTTCTAGTCTACGTGGTATTGGTGGTGCCAGTGAAACAAGATCTCGTCAAGATTTCGACGACGAAGTGCTTGATGAAATTAACGATCCTTCTACTTCTGTGCGTACCATATCACGACGCACTGGTGTATCTAAAACAACGATGCATACGATTTTAAAACGGTACCAACTCCATCCTTTCCATGTACAACGTGTACAAACTCGACTAACCAGAGATTATGCCTTGAGAGAAGTATTTTGTTGGCGAATGCTGCGGATGGTAGGAGAGGATCCAGATTTTTTTAAGAAAGTGTGGTCTGACGAATCATCGTACAGAAGAGATGGCTTTGTAAATTTACATAATCTGCATAGCTGGCAGTTGGAAAATCCCCATTTGATGAGAGAAGATCGATCACAATACCAATTTAAAGTGAATTTGTGGACAGGCATCCTAAATGGTCAAGTGGTAGGCCCATTCGAACTGCCACCAACATTAACGTCAGAGAATTATTTCGAATTCATTCAAAACAACGTACCGGTCTTACTAGAAGACTTTCCTTTATTTCTGAGGCTGACAGAGTGGCTACAGAACGCCGGATGCCCTGCACATTATGGGAGAGAGGTGAGAGCATTCCAAAATTTGAAATATCTTGGCAGATGATCGGTCTCTTAGCTCCAATTGTGTGGCCACCCATGTCACCAGACCTAAATCCTTTAGATTTTTTTTACTGGGGATGTATGAAGGAAAAGGTGTACTTCCGACCGGTTCAATCCTTAAATGAATTGCATGAGCGTATCGGAGTAGCCGCCGAAGAAATCAGCCGATCCGGATATTCACGCCATCTAAAACGTTCCTTAAAAGTTGCAGAGCCTGCATCAGGGCTGAAGGAGAGCAATTCGAACATATATAATAGTGACTTTTTCTTTTTAATAATAGTGATGTTTAATAAATTCAGGAGAAATTACTTTTTATTTTATTTCGATCTTTCTTCGTACTCCTAAGTCATAATTTTTAAACATTTTTTAATATAGCAAAAGTGGGCAAGTTTATAAGTTAAGTGGCAAGTTTCGCTTGGCACTTTTATTTACACCATCAAAGAAAGTCGGCAGACGGAATCTTGGTGGAACAGAAATTTAAGAAATACTTCTATTTTGAAAATACTGTAGTCGTTATCTAAAAACTCCTAGACACGTTTGATAGCACAACTATTCTAGAATACTCACCTAAAAACAGAATGGACAAATCTTTACTTTGTGGCACTGGCATGTAAAACACTATCCTAGAGTCGAAATTTTCCAAATTTCAAAAAAGTGTCCATATCTCGAAAACCGTAGGGTTTTTAATAAGGTCAAGTTGTGAGATTCTTATAGGTCATGGCCTGGCCTATTTCCAGTTTCAGGATTATCCATTATTTACGGGATACCCTGTACATATAATACAAGATTCATAAGAGCTACTTCAGGAAATTTGGCGGCAGTGGATGTGTTCATGGTCGCAGAATTTATGAAGAAAGATGAACGTTTCAACATAGCAGAAGTGTGAGGGTCTAAAGCTGCAACATAAGTACTAAACTTTTTTATTTTCTTTGTATTTATCTATTATTACCTTAACGTAGTCAATTCATTCCTATATTATAATTAATGTAAATAGTTGTTCAATATAATACACATTGAAGGTTGATATTATATAAACATAACCTATAAATGTTGCTCATAAACTTGTAATATAAACAGAGTTAGGTAGCTATTTATTCATTATTTTAGAATAAGACTCATGCATGATAATGAAGATTTAAACTTACTTTGCTTACTCAACTTACTTTGAAATGATCCTCATAGCAGAGAATGACTGATGCTGTTGTAGGTGGATCACGTCTAGCGGTTTTAAGTCACTTTATTTTGCGTTGTATTTGTTTTGGTACTGCCACGAAAACCTTTTCAGGTGCGTTCTTGGATGTATTTTTGCAACCTGACACAAAACAATACTTATTTTCCATTATAAAACGTTAAGGTTTGCAAAATAACGTGTAATTATAATACACAATGTTTGTTTACCAACAATGTACCCTCTGACGTCATCAGTGCGGGATACGGTGACGTACGGTGTTTTGCGGTAAAATTTATATTCATGTTTAAAAGGGCTTATTTTAAGGAAAATCGATTGATTGGGAAAATTCCATTTTTTTAAACCATAATTAAGTATTATCTTCACAGTCAAAGAGATTTTAAAATTTGTGAAAACACCGAATTCAGAAATCCAGAATACGACTAACGTTTGATTTATTCTTGCTAAGACAGGGTTAGTTAGAACTGTGTGTCAAGAACAATTAACTAATATTTTCGGTGAATTATGACGAGAACATGGAGTTCTTCGAACAGATAAAAACTAATTTTGGATTGGAAACATATCAAACATATCATGAACTCCTAAGGATAAACTTTTATTTACTTCAATGCAACCCTAAGAAGTTTACGCCTAGTAAATAAAGCGTTGGCGAAATAATAAAGTTGTTTTGTTACTTTGAACCAACGATTTTTTCGTACCATTGCACTATATCATTGAAGAACACAATGTCTAGTTGAAAATAATATTTTTCTGGAGCCGAGTATGTGAAGTGAGTATTTCACGTCCTCAAAACAGTCCGTGAAATTCAATTTCACGGCCGTTACCCTAAGTAACGGCCGTAAAATTAAAAGTCAGTCATAATTGACATTTCTAAAATATGACAACAAAAAATTGTTATTTTTTATTAAACAGAATTAGTAATTAGTAAGTTGCTGTAAGAGTTTTCGTATTGCCATGTTCAGATTTTTCAGGTATTAAATCAGAAAGCGTCGAATTTACGTTTGTTCCAACACGCAGTTTGATCGTCCGTTGAACAGTCAAATGGAGCCGCCCAGTTATGGCATGGATATGTGACAGCGATAGATTGATAGATAGCCGTCTGAGCGACTGCTTTTGGCTGTTCAACGGACGATCAAACTGCGTGTTGGAACAAACCTTTTAAAATACTTTTTAGCTCTGGAGGAGTGCAAGAAATTGATATCTCAATATCGCTGTCAGGCATTTTTACGATTTTTCGAGAACTGTCAAAATGTTTTGTATACATTCAAAATATACTGTTTGCATAGAGACGCTGTGGCATTAAGGCCACCGCTAAATATAGCATAAACGGTGGTGTCATTTTACCATCTATTCTAACTATAATATACGGTTGCACAAAAACTAGTGTTTATCCCATGGCCGCCAAATTTTTTAGCGTCCTCGAGATTATCGTGCCTCGGCCGCAAGCGGCCTCGGCGATAATTTTTCTCTCGGTACGTAAGCAGGAAATTCGCGGCCTTGGTATAAAAATAACTCTTTCGGTTAATTTTTCCTAGAACATAGGTTTCTTCGAACAAGTTAGGTCTAATTACACAGGCACACAAAAAAAGTCGAGTGCGAGAAGGCAGACCTATGTATTCCCATGCATTTTGACCCGCTGAACACAAATCCGATGTCCATTGCGCGATTGGCTCTTGCATTTTTCCTAACGTTAAAAGGCACCGTCAGAGAATGCCCGAAAAATCTCAAACTAGTAAATAATACCATATCCATACATATTTTGGGACGCCGAAACCGAATGTGGGCTACACGATGATCTATGGTGATTTTCAAGGGAGATACACACCGCCAAAGTCAAAGGTCCGATGATTCCGTTTCACAGGCGTCATGGGTCCGCCTCGAGAGCAGCTGCATCCGAACGAGGGACTATAAAATTATGAAAAAAATCACCGATACGCAAAAATAAGAAATAAGAAATCGAATGCCAGAAACCAGACATCACTACGATACTTCGTTTCCGAGATAGGGCCACTCAAAGTCACCGAAAGGAGAAAATCTTTTTATTTCCCCACTTCGCGTAACTCTATCTCAGAAACCAAAAAAGCTATAGACTTCTGGTTTACACAACTCGATTTATCACTACTCCTTCAGTATTTGTAAATTCAAAATTTTAGGATTCCTCCTTCAGAACCAGCGGCCCACGAGGTTGGGTCGTGTCGTTCGAGGAGCGAAATCCTCGGACCTCTTTGACGGCTTGTACCTCGCTAAAATATAATCGTAGATCAACGTGACGCCCACCATTGAATAGAGAATTTAATTTTGAATCAGTTAAGCACAATAAAGGGAGGCCATTGTTGTTTGGAAAAAGTTAGAGCGTAATATGTGAAGAGATGACGAAAACGCATACATTTTTTAGATGATCCACCTTCAAAATTTTGGGAAAAACTGAGAGTGTAGCTAAAAATCTAAAAAAATCAAGGGTACGTAGGATTGTGAGGGAAATTGAATGGCGCAAACTAGAAGTCTATACTTTTTGGTTTCCGAGACAGAGGTTCGAGAAGTGAGGGGAAAAGGAGATTATCTCCTTCCGGTGATTTTGAGCGGCCCTATCTCGGAAAAAAGTGTAGTAGTGATGTCTGCCTTGCGGAAATCGATCTCTCTGTTCTTTTTGCGTATCTCTGAATGTTTTCATAATTTTATGGACCCTCGTTCGGATGCAGTTGCTCCCGAGGCGGACCCACGTTGCCGGAGAAGCGAAATCCTTGGACCCTTGACTTTGACGGTGTGTATTTCCCTTAAAAATGACCATAGATCATCGTGCCGTGCCGCCCACATTCGATCTCAGCGCCCCAAAATACGTATGGAAATGATGGTCAGCTCATTGAAGCTTTTTATTTACTTGTTTGAGATTTTTCGGGCATTCTGACCGTGTTTTTTGAGGTCAAAATACATGGGAATACATACTTCTTCTCGCACTCGACGTTTTTTTTTTTTTACTTCAACATTAATCCACATCCACGTAGTGGATTGTATAATCGCAAAAAAATATCAAATTTTTTATTTCTTGAAATAGGTTTAGAAGATTTGAAATTAGAGCGAAAAAAAAAATTCTGTCTGTCTCTCTGTAACTTTTTTTGTCCGCACGTTTACTCCGAAACGGTTTAAGATATTGACTTGAAATTTTGTACCCGCATATATTATAACGAGATCTAGAACCAATTTTTGAAGATATTCGGTGAAGGGTTGGGGGTAAATAGGGGGAAATATGTAAAGCAAGTTGGTAAGAGTACAGAAACTTGAAGCTTGATGTATGTACTACAAGCCAAGGCCTCAAAACTTTTTGTAATGTTTTACTTGAAATTTAGTACACGTATGTATCATAACGACATCTGGAACAACAGTGTATTTTGGAGTGATTCCGTTGAAGGGTTGGGGGTTAAATACGGGTAAATAGGGGAAAATAAGAAAAGCAAGCTGGTAAGAGTACATAAACTTGAAATTCGGTGTATGTACTAGAAACCGAGGCCTCAGATTTTTTTATAATATTTTTCAACCCCCCAGTACTCCTACTCCATTTTTAAAGGGGTTGATAAAATAAAATTGAGATATTCACTTGGAATTTGGTACACGTATATATTATAACAACATCTGGGACTAGATTATGTTTCGAGATGATTCCGTTGAAGGGTTGGGGGTTAAATAGGGGTAGATAGGGGTAGATGGGGAATAATAAGTAAGGCAAGCTGGAAAGAGTACAGAAATTTGGGATTTGGAGTATATACTAGAAGAGAAGACCTCAGGTATTTTTATAATAATTTCCATCCCCCCACCACCTCCACTCCCTTATTAAAAGAGTTGATAAAATTAAATTTAGATTTTCACTTGAAATTATACTTTGACATGATTGGGTTGAAGGAGTAGGGGTTAAGTAGAGGTAAATAGGGAAAAATAAGTAAAGCAGGCTGGTAAGAGTACAGAAACTTGGTATTAGGTGTATGTCCTAGAAGCCAAGGCCTCAGATTTTTTAATAATATTTTTCAACCCCCCACCACCCTTCCTCCATTATTAAAGGGGTTGATAAAATAAAATTGAGATATTCACTTGAAATTTGGTAGGCGTATGTATTATAACGACATCTGGAACTAGATTATATTTTGAGATGATTCTGTTGAAGGATTGGGAGTTAAATAGGAGTAAATAAGACAAAATAAGTAAATCAAGCAGGTAAGAGTACAGAAATTTGGGATTTGGTGTATATACTAGAAACGAAGGCCTCGGATTTCTTTCTAGTATTTTTCAAATCCCACCACCTCCGCTCCGTTATTAATGGGATTGATAACATAGAATTGAGATATTCACTTGAAAGTTACTACACGTATGTATTGTAATGACATCTGACTGAGATGATTCCATTGAAGGGGTGGGAGGTGGTAGGTTGTGAATAGGGGAAAATAAGTAGGGTAAACTAGAAACTTCATTTTTAACGTATATTGTAGAAACCAACGCCTCAAACTTTTCTATAACATCTGCGCCAAACGTTATTAAAATTCTATGACCAATAATTTTCACATACTAGAGTGCAAATCTAGTCAAGATGTTTCCTTTAAAGCGACGTGGATTAAAAATCTGGATGTGGAAGTAGTGATTCCTTAGGCAGCGTTTTTTTGTGTGTGTGTGCCTGTGTTATTGATTGAAAAATTATCAAACATTACAAGAGCTCTTAAAGACAAACACCGAGCTCCAAATCCAACACAAGAAGGAATTTTTTACTTTATTGCAACCCTGAAGAAATTCTCGCCTAGAAAATGAAACGGTGGCCAAAGAATAAAGTTGTTCTAGTTTTATTGTCCTGAACCAACGACTATTTCCTACCAATAGGATTTAATTAATTTTAAATTTCCACGTCAATTAACATTATCTAAAGGCATTTTAATAAAACTGAGTGAATTGTTTTTTAAAACGTTTTTCCATAGAGGACATTCAGAAATTTATAGTTCAATTAGGAAGCATTTGAGAACCAACACAATTTATTAAATGGATTATATTCTCTATATTATCATTAAGTTGTTACCAAAATAACAAACACTGTACTCGACGTATGTTTCGTTAATCAAGTTGGAATCTTCTTTAACTGATTAAACTAATTAATACATACCTACTATCCAAGTAATAGTGCTACCCGTTATGAACATAATTCTAGATTTTGTTTGTAGACTCCAAACACTTTGCCTAGTTCTATTGCTGTAATTTAGAATCACCCTCTATGGATAATTTACGTAACATCTACTCAAATATAAATATATAACGGAGTATAAGATGTGATGGCTTTACCATTGTGAAACACCCAAATTAAACTGAGAGGTGTTTAAGAAATTTCTTGGTTGTTAGCAACATCTTATCGGAAGATAATTAACCAAATACTTGGCACTTATTTAGTAGGTACCTTCTAATCAGATACCTTAAAGAGCTGTCTAACCCCGGTGGTAGTTTTTACATCAATTTAAGTATTTCATGGTCCAGGTGTGGTCGATGCACGTGGCTCTTTTTCTAGGCATACCAAACATGATTGCTATCTGAAAACGACACCATTCCTAATTTTAATTTAGATAGCAAAGTTTGCCCTCTTCATGGAGGTATATTGTTGTTTATGTGGGCTGGAATGGACAACCTGAATTCCATCGGGCTGTTTACGACAGCAATATTATTTCTACTTTTCAGATAATTTATTGCTTTTTGTGGGTTATATTACAGCTGGAATATAATTATTTGTTTCATTTAATAGTCTTTGAATATAAGTATAGGTACATATTTTTTATTCATAACATAATTATATCAATGAATGCATATAAAAAGTAAAATAATTATAAAAATATTAAATGAGAATGAGTGTCTATCTTGGTAAAAATTCTATTTAAATTCTTTAAAACTAATAGCAATAAAGCACCAGTGCTCTTTTGGACTTTTTCAAAAACACAAGTTAAAATCCTCTAGCAGAAACTGTATGTACTGAGAATATATGTAAATCCTCATTGTCTTAATAATTAAATAATCATCACATAACTGAGAAATTAATTATTTAAAATCAAATGCTTTAACGAAAAGTATTTGGCTAAACAAGAAGTTTTCATAATGCCTGAACCTACCTACCTGAAATGAGGTATCCAATAAGGGTATAATAGATACCTATTTGATTTAATCAAATAAGTTTATTATAATAACAAAGAATTTTAATAATCTTCGTAGAAAAATTTTTTTGTAGAGAAATCCACTTCATAACACACTGAACTCAAATATCAAATGAAAGTATAAAAAGTTGTCTATGTGTAGATATGTGTGTAGACCGTTTTTTGTAAACATAGTAGCTTTTGTTAGATTTAAAATTGTTGTTTCAAATTTGGCACGTACGCAAAATAGCATGGTAGAATACTACTCTTTGAAATTTGGCGATATCCGTTATTCAGGGCGAAGTAAAGTGTCACGTATAATCTATGTTTTATTATAATTATATATAAAGATTTGTGATTAGGTACCCAACAATATAAAGGTGTGCGAAATATATATATATAATATAATATACATGGTGTCTCTCAGGTTCGATAGGACTTTACGTAGATTAAGAAATATATCGATTTAACTTTAAAATATTATCGAAGTATGTTTAATAGGATTCTTAAGAAATAAATGAAAGTTGGGTGTTGCCGAATGCCCATTAAACGTGATAATTTCTGATAGAGCTAAAATTTTTATTTAAAATTTATAACATATGCAAAAGTCCATGTTAGAATAATCACTATTGAAATTGGGCCATATCCGTCATACAGAACGATCGCCAGAAACGTGTAAACAGTCATGTTTTAAACTATACGCTGCTGGTAGTTACAAAACTTGGATCGATTCCTATAATAAGATAGAGTGAAATATAAATAGCAAAATAATGTACGTGAAAGAAAGAGATATATTCACATCGACGCCAAGCACTTGAACATGTTAAGAGTTTCACCCGTTAGACCCTCTTAAAGTGGTAACAGCGTAGGTTAACTCTATTTATTTTCAGCATATTATTTGTCCATTTCCCTTCTCTTCTACTTTACATTGGCATCGACCCAAGTTTCCTAACTGCCAGCGGTGTATATTATCACAATTTTAAAACAAAATACTTTTGACACTAAATTGGAGGAGGGATAGGAAAATCGTCGGAGACGATGTTCCACGCTTCAGGTACGTCCGCAGGGGACAAAAAATAATTTTGTACAATGTTAGTCTGTCGTCAATAGTAAGTTGGCTTCGTCTATTTAATGTGGCGTATGTCCAGTTAAGTGCCTTTGTAATATGTATAAGATGTGAAACTCAGGCTCTTATCCAGTGTCACCCCAGATATTTGATCGAGTTTTGCTCCTCAATTACTTGGTCTTGGATATTAAATTTCGTTATAGTCTGGATCTTCGTGAATTTTCTGTGAAATGTAATCGTCTCTATTTTGTTTTCGTTTATTTTAATTATCCATTTTTTGAAAAAGTCTAGGAGCTTTTCGAGAGTTGTGCATCATAGAAAGACTACCCATAGTACATGGTATTATCCGCGAATAGGAGTAGGTTTGTGGTGTGGTGGGAAGTGATATCAGAGGGGAGAAGGTTATAGAGGAGAGGAGATAGTATGGCCCCTTGAGAGATGACCGTTGACATCCTTTTGTGAATAGAGTATAAACCATACACAGAGGCAGTTCTGTAACGTGCGAATATATAATGTTTAAGCAGACAAACTATGTGTGGTGGAAGATTATAGTTGTTTAGTTTGTATATTAGCCCATTATGCCAGACAGTATATTCAAAAGAAACAGTACGGTACACTGCTTCTATCTATAGCAATTATATACATCCTACAACACCCCGCATCACCCTCTCTGTCAATTTAGAAAATGTATTTGTCAGTGACTAAGGGAGTGGAATTGTTGGTAGGAAAATGGTTAAGGGTTTCAGGTGCATTTATTGCAAGTTTTCCAAATGCGCTAAATCGTGGACAGTATTACCGTTCATGTTACTCCTGGTATTGTGCCATGATACATGCCTGGCATTTAAATCACCCATGACGATTACTTTTGTCTCGGTGAATAGTTAAATAAGTACATTAGTTTTTTTTTTAGATTTTAGCTGAAGGAGCTGGTGATTGGCCTTGCCTACTGCGACCAGTAGAAGTCTGTTGTTTGTAGTACTCCTTCTTTGCACCTTAGGGCTCCTTATCCAGACATGGTCCTTACAAGACTTCGGGTCTGTTGATAATAAGCTCCTTGGTGAAGTTACCAACCCTTCGTTTCTATTTTCTTGCCAAGCCGTCTCAGTCTAGTCAAGGCTATTACAGCTCATGATATGGACTGACGTACCTGAACGAGAACTCACCCATCCATGTGCTGGACCTGACCGATGTTGCTTAACTTCGCCGATCGAGTGCCGGCATCTGAACTGGTGACCGTACAAGGAACTGTCATTAAGTACATACTTAGTGAGTGAGATGATTGTTCTCAATTTTGTTTATGGTATCTGCTAATGAAGTTAACAAAATAAAATTGTGATTAAGTGTGAATGAAAACAAAAATTCTCAAAGATTTTTATTGCATCAACCCCATTATATGTGTCTTTCTACCACTAATTTGAAAATTTAGTCCATAGCGTTGCTACCAGGATAAATCCTGGTAAGATAGAATAAGAGCCGAGATCGTGCTTGAATATTGCAAACGATATCCATATACGAACATAGTTAACGAGATATATTATGCGCTTACCTCAAACTAAAGTAGACGAAGGTTTACCTGGCCCACCATTACAAGTCCCCTATCTGCATTTGGTTCATTCTTAATATTGCCGGTAGCATAGCCGTAGGTTAAATGATATTTGTTTGCTTTTATTTAATCATATATGGAGTTGTTCATTAAACTAATACTATTTATTATAAACAGATGTATTATAAATAAATAATTTATATCATGCCTATCAAAAACAATATTTATAAAAATTAAAAAGTGATCCTAAAAATTCTCGGTCGGCGCTAATGACCATCGCTGCTGTTATGAAGCATTCCTCTGTCGGTCTTTTTTTATGATTTTCAAACTGACTTTGGATAATGTATACCACCGTGGGGTAGACAACTTTATATATTATGTTATTAATATTCTATGAGCAATTATTTCCACATGCTGGAGTGCAAATATAGTATCAATGTTATTGTTTAAAGAAACTTGGATGGTAAATCTGGATATGCCAGTAGTGATTCTCAAATTTCATGTGAATTTACAAAAGTTGTGCAATTATAGCGGCCCTATTGAATTCGTCATTTTGAATGTTTAACTTTTTACATCAGATTCAACATCAGCTGCTCCTAAAATACCAAAGTCGATTAAAAAAGAGAAGACTCTCGAATCTCTCGTAAACTGTAGTATAGTGGTGTTTCATTAAGCTATATCTACTACAAAACGAGCAAAAATCGAAAATAATTTTATCTATTCGAGAATTTGACGGTATTTTCGGAATAGTTAATACTGAATCTGATTCCAAAAATTAAAAATTCAACGTAGGGAATCCAGTACAGCTGTCATAATTGTAATACTTTTAGGTTTACTTGAATTTCCGTTCATATGCATATATGCCAGTTCTCTAACACGAGTCTGATGTTAATGCTTACAAATCCAAAATTTTTACCCAATCAGCACAAGGTTAACCGATGGATATTCTAAGGACGAAAAGCTTGGTTTATGACTATATCCTTTGGATGACCTAAAATTTGCATAGGATTTCCCTGGGATGTACAGGTGAGACAGTTCCAGATGTCCTGAGAACAACCTTCGGACACATTTGCATATATCCTTAGGATCTATCGGGGCAATATCTAGGATAACCCTACAATAACCGCTGGAAATAGTGTTCTACATGCATATCCCTTTTTTGTATATCCTGATGATATTCGATATTGTTCTTGATTTGATATCCTTAGGAAACAGTTAGATAAGTGTTTAAGGATATCCTTTCGATAACCTTAGTATATAGGATGTTTGTAAATTAATTCTAGAAATTTATACGGTTCTAGATAAATAAGAAAAAAAACACCATATAAACATGAATTCAAGTATCCTAAGAGAATTACAACTACATGACAGAACTATTACGTAATCTCACAAAATAAATACTGATATAAAGTTAGAGGTGTTTCAGAATCTTATGAGCCGCGAAATGCGCAAACGCCAAAGTTCATTCTGCGTTATAAGTATTTTTTTGAAGACACTGGCGGCTGAATTGTTGTATACATTAACAAGAGTTCGGGATAAATTGTAAACAATAAATATAATAATTTTAAGAAGTGTAACTGAGTCGACAGGAGGGATTATGTCTGTGCGCATATGAAGGTCACAGCTCATGAGATTTTAAAACACCTCTAATAGATAATTAAATTGGCACAATATTAATAAACAAAAAAAAACACTACTCTAATTTTGTTGAAGTTGTGACACAAAAAGCAATATTGTTATCTGCATCCGACTCACACTGACGTAACCGATTGCTATTAGTTTAGCATACATATGAACTACACTGTGCTATAAAGTCACTACTAAGTTGATTCACACTATTCTATTGATTTCTAAAAACTGTCCAAAAAGTTAAATGTGCGTCTTCTGTAATTCTGTAAAGTTGTCAAAATTCGAGATACGTCAGTTCATGAGATATGAGACGATATTATTTTAATTTTACTAATATTTTACCTTTTATCATACACCGAGTCATACACGTGGATCTGGATGGTTTGGAGCGTTCGGTGTGACACTGACGATGAAGTAGTTTTCACGAACACCAAAAAATAGTTTCCACAAACAACAAAATTCTTGAACACAACAGTCAAATATTCTACTCGACACGCGTTTTGCCAACTGGAGATGATTAAAACTAAGAGTTGTTTTTTTTAGGTTTTAATCATCTCCAGATGATGCCAACATGGTTGGTGAAATGCGAGTCGAGTAGAGTATTCGAGTGCTGTGTTCAAGTGTTTTGGTGTTTGTAAAACTACTCCATCATCTTTTTATCATGCACTTTGTATTAATAATGCTTGGATAAAAAAATTACTTGAGCTTTATCTTAAAAATCTATTTATTTATATCTATATACATGAGTATATCTATTGGTTCTCTTTGTCTGCATTTCCTTGGTCCACTTAATTTTCTTTGTTCCTTATATCTCCATTTTCCTTATCCCTTTCTCGTCTTTCTTTGGCGTGTCAGAGTCAATTTTTTATAGCAGCTTAATTTCCTTTGTTCCTTATATCTCCATTTTCCTTATCCCTTTCTAGTCTTTCTTTGGCGTGTCGGAGTCAATTTTTTATAGCAGCTTCCACAGTTTTTTCTGATGCCTTGACACAATTTGGGTTTTTTTAAAACAGCTTCTAAAAAATATACAAATAACACAAATGAAAATCATTTACATTTAAAATAAAAAAAAAACGTTTTTAAAATATAGTCAAAGCAAAAATTCCGAAGATACAAGTCACAATAGCAGTAATTTTTCTATACAAGGACATGAACATAATTTTGGCTCCGCATGTTTTCACTATGACATATGCATAGTAAGAATTCCTGCCTCGATCATAAATGCTATTTCTAGATTAGTACACATTTGTAAACGACTTATAAAGATGCGCTTAATCTTCATAAATATTGATTTATTCAGCGACACAAAAACAGACGTAGTGTAATAATCTAGATAGGAAAGTCGTCATGGGAAAAACTCAATTATAAGTATAGTAATTAAATAACATTGCCTCTGTGACATGCATCATTAAAATTTCTGCTGAGGCTACAATTAGACAGCCAAAGTTAAATTAAAAAAAAAAAAGGTAGCGATATCGGACAAAAACTTTTGACACATTTTAACGTATGGTTATTTTGGCCTTATGCAAATTGGTAGTAAGTTGTTATATGTGTGACTATAGTAGAGGACTGAGGACACAGATGTAAAAACATTATTCTATACGACAAAAGGACATTATCACTTGTTTTCTGTGATGTAGTCAGAATTTCTGCCTCGACTATAACAAGTCTTTCACAATAATGTCATACCAGATTAGGATTATATAAATGAAATACTTCATGTATTTTCTCCATTCGTGGCTTAATGTATATAGAAATAATACACATAGTATAGAAAACTTGGGCTTTTCTATACCAAAATGTTTCAAATGCAAGAACCTGTTATAAGTAAAAGTGATTCAATCGCAAATAAAGAACCAAAGTGTCTGTATAAGAAATCATACTGTGTATTGTTCAGTGCAATTCGTTTTTTTAAAATATATTAGATACCTACCTACGTGATTTGCGTTTGTGGAAATATCATCACTAACAAGTAATGATATTTTGACAGAGTTGTTCTTGATACACCTATAGTATGTTGCTCTGTTTGTTTTACTAGTTTTACTACTGGTTTATTTTACCTGTTGTAGACATGTTCGAGGTTACCTTTTACAGCACATGCCACATGCAAAATAATTTACCGGTCTCTATAGTGTCTCTACCACTACACTAGATCAAACAGCTAATACTCTGCTCTAGATTTATCTTAAATTATGTATATAATATAGCACAGTAAGCCTTACCTGCATTAAAAAATACACTTTACACATTAAAATGGTCTATCTTCAAACACAGAACACAGTCGAACTTTGAAAATTGAAAAATATGGCGATGTTCACAGCAGCTGATGTTCACGATGATAGGACAGAAACAGGGAATTTTCGTTTGTGTTTTTTGTGGTTTGCACTACTGTAACTCTCTCTCTCTCTCTCTCTCTAACTTATATTTTCTGCATTATTGACATCTTTATTATCAGCGTAGTGTTATTCGGTTTCGGGAAATGATTAAAGAAATTGCATTGGATTTTCAACCAATGAGCATAAGCTATAATACATCACCTCCCCCAGGGCCAGATTTAAATTACAAAAGAGCTAATTTACTCCATGATTATTGTTGATTAATTATTTCATTACATTCGAAATTATCAATATGAATCTTAATGAGTATTTCATCGTTTTAAACAGACAACCGTCTCCGGAAAAAAAATATAATAAAAATAATTTCCACAGAACATATATATAGGTCATTCAAGGTCAAATTAGTTTTTTAAATGGAAACCCCTATTTTTTATTGCAAATTCGGATTGCCTGACCAAAATAGACTACTTTTGTTCAGAACATTTTGACTGAAATTATATTTTTTTTTAGTTATCCGGCGAGGAAAAATCAAAATTTTTGAAATTTTCGATTTCTTATTCTAGAATAAAATGTGTGCCTAAATAAATATAGTTTAATGTTTTACCGTTTTTGTACAAATAAGTTTCTTAAAAAAAGTGGTAAAAATCCCATCCCATCATTGGATATCCGTGGGCAATCTGGACAGGATAACCCACGGATATCGATTCTATTACATCCGTAGGATATATGTATTTTGTACAACTATAGGATATTAACATCCCGTCAGGATATCCGTAGGCAATCAGTTGCGGATATCCTACGGATATTCATAATTGGATCTTTACAGGACATTAATATCCAGTCAGGTCAACCTTGGGATGACCTGGGGATATGTCCATGGGATAATCCCAAATCTGGGACAACGGGACTGTGATAGGATATCCTCAGGATATCGTGTGCTGTCTGGGTACATTGTAGAAGATACATAAAATGTAACTAAGAGGAAGTTCAGCTGCCTTTAAAAAACCCTATTTAAAAATGTTGAAATATAATTTCACCATCAGCCCTGTTACCCAATATCGACATTATCATCGATGTAACAGTAAACAAACAACAAAATCGAACTTGTTTTTAACCAACCTCAGTATCATTATTAGGAAATAATGTATAACTTAATTTATTTGGTAATTTTTTGTGTTAAATTAAATAAATCCCACACGTGCTATCATATTTAGAAAGTTAAATATGAAATATATTTAGTTTTCTGAGTATACTTTTTGATTTATTCTCGAAAGAGACAGAGGTGAAGTAGAAAAATAATTGTAAAAATAGCCGATATGAATTTAAGACAATTCCAATCTTCTTATCCAATAAATTGTTGTAACAGAAGAAGTGTGACTATTATACTGTATTATATATCAGATTCAGAGTAAAAAAATCAACGAATGACATTTAATAAATACCAGTTACGGAAATTGTGAATATAATTATTATAATTGTACATTATAATATATTACGCCACACTGGCATGTAACAATAAATTGAATGAAATCGTGCAATGCAGAGTGGATTACCATTAGGCGCATAATCATTATAATCTGCCAAACCAATAGAGAATTGGTAATATGAAATATAGTGATATAAATCCCAGCCAGGTATAGTTTTGTTAATTTCAAAATCAAATATACCACATAATTTATAAATTACCACAATTAATTATTTGTCTACAGAATGGTTTCTTGATGCAAATTGACAATTTTGATGCATACTGCAGGTGCGGTTAATTTATGTATTCTGAGTACACTTTCTGCATAAATTAACCGAGAGATGTCGAGAACTGACCTGAAGATGGTTGAGCGAGGTCAGGTCACCGTTGGAATGCGTCTCATTATCATTATCATTTCATTAACCAATGAGATCATTTATAACGTGCTGTCAACTTCGTACATTCTCATTTTACTTTTTTATAAGAACAAATCATTGTTTCACATTGCCTTTTCTTTTCTTTACAGTCCCATCGAACTTGATTTACTTTAACAATGAAAAATAATTTTCGTTAATAAAATTTCGAACAAATGGTAACCTGAGAAACTACTGACAAAAGTAAGATGAAAATCTTATGTAAATGTTTTATCTGTTTCTAGCTACTTAATTAATATTTTGAAAAGGTTGATCGTGCATTTTTTAAAACAGATAATTTCTTGCTAAACTTTAATCACATGTTACAATACTATTCATTGCCGACTTGGTATATAGTACGCTCCTTATGATTAGAAACAATCGAAAACTAAAGCACCAGGAATGTAAGTAATAAGATAGATGAAAACGGTTCAAGTTAGCTTTTAAATCGCGTTTTTGCATAATTTTGAAAACGAAAAGTTTAATAGAGATAGCCCTGAAACTTCTATACTTTAAATAAATCATCGAGTAGGAGAACATTAGGATTCCGTTCATGTGTCGGTCTGTCATAGAGTCATAGTGGTTTACCTTCAAAATTATTATAGGTGGAAATAAAAAAATTCACATACAGTTAGATTTGATATTTTGTAGATATCGCAACAGTCGATACCTCATACCGATAAAAAAATCGGTAAAGGCACTTACACAGAACTTCCCTCTTTATTTATATAGGGCGGTCACTCTAAAAAAACCGCTGCATAAGAAATCACTACTTCCACATCCAGATTTTCCATTCAACTCGCTTTAAAGGAAAACATCGACTAATTTGCACTCTAGTATGTGGAAATAACTGATCACAGAATTTTAATAATATTTGAGGTGAATGTCATAAAAAAAATTGAGGCGTTGGTTTCTAGCATACAAAAATAAAGTTTCTGGACTTCTGGACTCTTAATAACTTGCTCTGCTCTTTTTCTCCTATTTACCCCCACACCGCTGCCCTTCAACCGAATCATCTTAATCGGCTGTCATTACAATACATACGTGTACCAAGATACATGTGAATATCTTTTTTCTTTATTTTATCAACCCCTTTAATAACAGAGCGAAGATGTTGGGGGGGGGGGTGAAAAATATTATATTGAAATCTGAGACTTTGGTCTCTAGTATATACACCAAATCTCATATTTCTGTACTCTTATCAGCTTGTTTTACTCACTTTCTCCTATTTACCTTTGTTGTTGAAAAATATTATATGAAATCTGATACCTTGGTCTCTAGTATATACACCACATCTCATATTTCTGCACTCTTACCAGCTTGTTTTACTCACTTTCTCCTATTTACCTCTACTTACCCCTCACCTCTTCAACGGAATCATCTTAAAACATAATCTAATTCCAGAAATCGTTATAATACATACGTGTCTCAATTCTATTTTATTTACCCTTTTAGTAATGGAGTGGGAGTGGTGGAGGGGTTGAAAAATCTTATAAAAAATCTGAGACCCTCGCTTCTAGTATATACAACAAATCTCAAGTTTCTATACTCTTACCAGCTTGCTTTACATATATTCCCCTATTCACCCCTAGTTAACCACCAACCCTTCAACGTAAACATCTCAGAATATGATCTAATTACAGATGTCACTATAGTATATAGGTACATGTACCAAATTTCAAGTGAATATCTCAATTTTATTTTATCAACCCCTTTAATAATGGTGGTGGAAAATATTATTAAAAATTCATTAATCTTGGCTTCTAGTATATACATCAAATTTAAGAGTCTGTACTCTTACCAGCTTGTTTTACGCATTTTCCCCTATTTACCTCTACTTACTCCCCATTCCTTGTATGAAATCATCTCAAAATATAATCTAGTTCAATATGTCATTATAATACATACATGTACCCAATTTCAAGTAAAAATCTTAATTTTATTTCATAAAACCTTTTAATAATAGAATGGGGGGTGGTGTGGGAGTTGAAAAATATTATTAAAAAAACTGAGACTTTGGTTTCTAGTATATACACCAAATTCCTGTTTCTGTCTTGTACCAGCTTGCTTTACTTATCTTCCCCTATGTATCCCTATTTAACCTCCATCCCTTCAATGAAATCATCTCAAAATATAATTTGGTTCCAGTTGTCGTTGTAATATATACGTGCACTAAACTTCAAGTCAATATTTCAATTTTAGGTTATCGGCCCCTTTAAAAATGGTGGGGGGATGAAAAATATCATAAAAAAATTAGATACCTTGGCTTGCATATACAACAAATTTAAGATTCTGTACTCTAATCAAGTTCCATATGTCGTTAAAACAATTATAATAGTTTAATTTTATCAACCCCTTTAATAATGGATTGGGGGTGGTGAAGTGGTTGAAAAATATGATAAAAAAATCTGAGGCCTTGGCTTCTAGTAGATACAGCAAGTCCCAAGTTTCTGTACTCTTACCAGTTTGTTTTACTTATTTTCCCCTATTTACCTCCGAACCTCCACCGGATATGTTCAAAAAACAATCCAGTTTCAGATCTCGTTATAATACATACGTGTACAAAATTTCAAGTCAATATCTTAAACCGTTCCGGAGAAAACGTGCACACAAAAAGAAAATTACAGACCGACCGACAGACAGAAAACATTTTTTCGCTCAAATTTAAAATCTCGACATTTCATGACATTTTAAACCTATCTCAACAATCAAATTTTTTTAACGATTACTATACTTCCACTCCACTACGTGCATGTGGAAGTAATTCTTAATTACGAAACGACGTATTATTTATACAGAGCGGTCACTTTAAAAAATTATTAATTACGAAACGACGCGACGTAAGAGAACAATACTATTATAAACAAAAGTTTATAACTTTTGGTCAAAAAAATATTCAGAATTGTCATCCGATAGCAAAAATTCAATATTAAATAAGAGATGCCAAATATGGAAGGCTTGCGTAAATTCCTTTATAAATTTCCACCATGGTTGAATTATTTCTTAGGACGACCACCGTGTATATTTTTCAATAAAACTATAATTGACGTCTTCCTTGCCAATTGTGTTAACTATAGCCAAATATTATTGCTATATGTCACATTGTTAGTTAAATATAGTGGAGAGGAAGTCTAGTGGTTAAGTTTTCAATTAATTTCTTTTTTTTATAGGTTTACAATGTGAACCGTGGAAATTTTAAATTTGAGCAAAAAAAATGTTTTTACCGTCATCTATTCTGTTGGTAAAAATATTTTCAAAAAATTTTCTTTTAATTTTCAAAAAAAAAAAATGAGATAGGTTTAGAATGTCATGAAAAGTGGAAATTTTGAATTTGAGCAAAGAATAATTTCCTCCCATCATTCATTTCATATTAACAGAAAAAAAAAAATTAAAAAAATATTTTTTTGTACCTAATAGGTTTAGAATGTCATGAAATGTGTAAATTTTATTTTTGAGCAGAATTTTTTTCCCATCTATTCTATAGTAGTGGTAAAACAGTTTTCACTTTCCAACGATTTTTTTTTAAACAGAAAATTTTTCCATTATCTATTCCCTTTGGACGGTCCACCCTGTATATTTTCCAGTGAGAGTCTAATCATTTCTTCGGTGGAAGTAGCTTCCTACCAAATTTGATTGTCCTCCGTCAAGTAGTTTTTAGTTAATGCACCAACAGATAGACCGACCGACAGACAGACAGACGGAAATGAAAAACTTATTTTCGTAATGATTTGAATACAATACTTCCCTTCGGTATGCGAGGGAAGTAAAAATTTGAGAGAAGTTCTAAAGAAAGTCGCTTAAATTTATGAAATAAAATTTCACCATCGCCTGGTTAATTTAACCTTACTACGTGATATCGATATTGAAATCGGCTAAGAATACCGGATTTCGTTATTTATTCGCTTTTCGATGACCTCAATATCAATATTAGGTATTAAGGTTCAATTAACTAAGCGACGGTGAAATTTCACTTCATAATTTCTTGGAGACTTTTTCTTTTAATTCGGTTTCATGTTATTATTCTTTTTAGTGATCTCCAATTTAGCTGCTTCTACACAGTGGAAGAGAGCTTTAACATCAGACTCATAATGTACGAAATTTCATATTTTGCAAAAATTATGCATTATGGCAGCAATATTGAATTGGCCATTTTGAATTTGCCATCCGAGTAGGTATTAGCTACTCCGAAAATACATAACTATGAAGTCATTTTTTATTATTCTCTGATGGTGTGTTCCCCGGGCTACTTGAACAACCATTTCCTGGAGGGCAGCTTCGTCGTTGACGGGCTCCACATAAACCTTGTCCTTTATTGTACCCCATACAAAAATGTCCATAGGAATCATGTCTGGAGGGTGCGCAGACCAAGGGCGGGGACAGTCTCGACCGCGACTGATCCATCTTTCCGGAAAATCGTCATGCAACCATCAGTGGACTGGTAGCGTATAATGGACTGGACATCCATCTAATAGAAACCATCTGTTTACTCCGTCATTTAAAGACATGTCTCAAGATTAATGAAAATCATTTTCCAAAAAATGAAGAAAAGCTGGACGTTGCACAAGCCCTTCCAAACGTTGCACAAATATTAATATTTAAAATGGCTATCTCTCACGGCATGAGGATTTCCGTGCTCCAAAATGTGAGCGTTATGAAGATATCAGCAAGTGTGACAGTTGCTTCGTCCGTTCAAATCACTCTCCGGGGGAAAAGCATTATTTTTTGTTTGCCGCAAGAGCCATCTGGAAAATTCTATTCTACACGGCAGGTTATTAGGAAACAAATTCTGAACTTTATGCAGATGATATAGATAACGACCGATTGATTTCAATGTCCTGTTCACAGTGTTCTGCGTATATCCTAATTGCAAAAACATCTCCGCATGCTGCTGGAAGGCGTTTCATCGAGGTGCTCCAAGGTCTGTTCTATTCTTGAAACATATTGTTTATAGGATTATGCAAACAGTAGAAAAAACTATCTATGAGGACTAAAAAGAAAAACTATCTGTAAAATTATTAATTTACGATCTTTGCATTCTTTCGATAACCTGTATTCTGGTTATGCTAGCAATTTGACAATTCTCATTGTATCACTAGTATCCGCATAGTCCCCTACGGGCAGGTAGAGTAAACTAGTATCTATAACCCCTTACGATCATAAAGATTGAGTTAAAAGTGAGAACAAAGGCCCAAACTGAATTTATTTACATACCTTCTCCAAAGACCAGGTGTGTGGATACTAGTGTTACAATGAGAATGGTGAAATAAGAAATAGACAAATTCATTTTAATTACTAGCATAACCAGAATCCAGGTTATCGAAAGAATGCAAAGATTATAAATCAATAATTCTTTCTTTTTAGCTCACGTAGATAGTTTTTTCTGCTGTTTGTAAAATCCTATAAAAAATATGTTTTATTACAATTATAAGTAAACAAAAAATAATTTAATTTTAAACTGTTCTATTCTTCTTTCATTCCGATGAGGTGCGAGAATTCCAGCTGCTTGCGACTGCAATGAAGTTGACCCTGTCTCTCTTAGACATTAAAAACTCTTGAAAAGCACTGATCTGTCAGGCAACCTCTTTAGTGCGAATTTGCAGACGTATGCACAAACACGCACAAATGCACTTAAAATGCATCACAACTACTCCAGTCAATGAACGCTCAAATAGTTTTCGAGATACTCGCTAGCGAAAATAGAAAATTCTCAAAAAACTCTTTTTTGCCTCGACAAACTTTTACACTCGACAAAGAAAACCGTATATTGCACTTTATTTAACTTTAAAATTAAAATCTGCCCAAGAAATCTTTTCCTAATCAAATTTGTTCCTACCGCGCCTCATAACCGAGCTCAGCCCCTTAAACATAACCAGTGCTCTGCAACTTTTCCTATGAGGACATTGCTGTAGAACTAAGGGCTGCGACAAAAAAAGCGTTTTTCGAAAATGAGCAATTTTCGCTAGCGGATATCTCAAAAGCTATTGGAAAGTAAGAAAAAAAAGCAATAATCTTGTAGGAATTTTATCAGCTTTCATTTTGAATAAAGTAATCTTCTGCAATGCACTGTTTTCGAGATATAAGTGAAAAAACAAAAATAGTGACCTTCTACGTGGGACCCCCCTGCACCCCACTCACCTTATAGGTCCTGAGACTTTCAGTATGTTTACCTCCTAAACAAACACAGCCCTGAAGTAAAAAATTCTGTTCCCGACCATGTCATCTACAACCTATTCATTGACTGGACTAAACTCCAATTAATCAATTCACTCAGAGAAATATCAAAAGCTGTCAAGTTTGACACTTACAGGAAACTCGATCAAAAATGAGAACATGCATTTCATGCCAAATTGAAGTCAACGAAGAAGCCCGGAAGATCACACGATCAGAGTGTCGCATGTTGCGCAGTTGCTCGGTCTGTCGTCCGTATGTGTGAGCTTTGCATTGAAAATAGTGGCAGTTATTGCAAGCGGTTTTTGCGAATTTTTAAAATTTCACTACTTTGTAATAAATGCAACGAAACGAGTAGTAATAGTTTAAAAAATATTTGCTAACACTCTCTTGCGGGTCAAAATGTCTTAACTGACGCAAAAACAATTAATCCAGGCAGGTGATCATTGTCAGCTCAGTAGCACAATGCTTACGTGTTAGGGTTGCATACTCTTCACGCGCCGGTTCACTGAGAACCGAATTTTAACACCAATTTCGATCAGGGGCCAACAAATTCCGATAAAAAGGTGCGTGAAGTATTTGGGGATGTACCCTAGACAAACGACTGACGTTTAACATACACATAAACGAGACGGTACGCAAAATCTACTCCGTGTCGAGGAGTCTGTATCCGCTCCTGGCAAGGGGTAGCAGACTAAATAGAGACAATAAAAAATTATTGTACACGATGGTGATCAGGCCGGCCATCACATACGCGACGCCGGTGTGGTGCAGCATTCCGGCCACGACAATGAAAAAACTCCAGGTTCTGGAACATAAATTTATGCGCCTCATCTCCAATTCAGACAGATACACCTCCCTCAGAGATTTGTACGACCGTTGCAATGACATTACGCCACTAGCGGACTTCGTCCGGGAAACGTCCCAAAAATTCTATTCCTTTCAACTGTGTTACCTAGACGGTAGTAGTGGGCTAGACCGCTGTTAAGTGGCACAACATGTCTAGTCGCTGTCATCTAGCCTGAGTACGAGCCTTAGCTGCGATAGATGGCAATAAATAGTACGGGGAATGGTTGTTGTATTGATATCTATGTGTACGTGTCCTGGTTGAATAATAGAACAAACTAAAGCCAAACTCCGGACTTAAATATAATTAAGACGATAAAAATGGTATAAATGTAAGGATTCCAAAACTATTTTTTTTTTAATTTTCTTTTATTTATTTATTTATTTAGATACACCACCCAACAAATTAACCAATTACAAGGTGGAAAACATTAGAGTGACATACTATGATACTATAATTAAATAGAACTACACTAGAATAGTATAAGGACAAGGATTATATTCTATTATAAATCAAGCTTCTTAATTGATTGGATACTATAGTTGAATATATTGAGCCTATCTTGCAGTAGATTATAATTTTTACACATAAAATATAAAGGACAAAGTTTTAATAAGTTATTTCAAGGAGTAGGCATACGAAATGTTTCACAATTCCGACTTGTTATACTAGGTATGTGAAAATTCAGTTGTTCCAAAATATGAGGGCAATCAAAAATGTTGTATATAATTTTGCAAAAAAAATTATTAAGTGTATTATCCTTCTACCTTGAATATTTGACATGTTAAATCTTTCCAACATATTTTTTTGGGAATATCCAGTTATAGGATAATTACGACAAAACATAAGTACTTAACAAAACGACGCTGAACATTCTCAACATTGTTTATATAAATAGCATATCCAGGATAGGTACCATATGAGCGACAGCATTCCAATTTTGATCGAACAAATGGGTAATATAGCAATTTCATAATATTAGTATTGCTGAACCCTTTGCAGTTTCGTATTACAAAACCTAGGCTTTTTAATGCTGATGCTACGGTGAGATTAATATGCTCCTTAAAACTTAGATATTTATCAAAGATAACTCCAAGATCTTTTACTATATCAGGCCTCTGCAACATTTGACCGTTTATGTGATAATTGTACTCGATAGGGTTACTCATTTTAGAAAAGGTAAATGTATCACATTTAGATATGTTGAGAGGCAAGCGATTAGATAGGCGCCAGTCGCTAATTATGTTTAAGTTGTTTTGAAGTTTTTCACAATCTTGTTCACATTTTATTACACAATTAATTTTCAAATCAGTACGGATCCACGATATTCCACATATTGACGCCTCTTCTCTAGATACGACTAGAAGAAATCTAATTGTGCTACTGATAATCCGAATTTACTCAATTTTTCTAATAGAATTCCACGATCCAGACGATCGAGTTCCTTGGAAAAATCTGTATAAATTGTATCAGTTTGCTTATTTGCATCTAATTCTTTAGTAATAAATTGTGTAATACACATAAGGTTGGTTTCAGTAGATTTACCAGAAACAAACCCATGTTGATTATTTACAATTTGGCTCTGTACCTGATTGGATAATGATGTACGCAAAGTAAGCAAAATTGCAAATAATTGTTATGGGCCTATAGTTTTCAGCCGTACATTTGTTATATTTTTTAAAAACAGGATATGAACGACAATATCACGAAATGTACGCGTTTTTAATGATAGATTAAATAATATTATGAGTGGGCCAGCGAAGATGGCTGCGCAATCCTTTACGATAAATGCAGGAATATTATCTGGGCTTATGGTACACTTAGGTTTGATTTGTGTTAACGAACTAAGTACCTCCGTTTCAGAAAACGCTGTTAATGATAAACTGGTGGTGTTACTGTTATCTTCATAGGAACGATATTTATCTCCGTTGTTATTAGCTTTTAAATATGCAGTGTGAAAGAAGGTGGCAAAGGCATTGACGATATCCTGGGGATCTGTATATTGATATCATTATATACAATATTATGGGGAATGGAACCGCTTTTCCTTTTACCGTTAACATAAGCCCATAATCTCTTTGGACCATTCTTTATGTTTTTTGTATATTCAATAAATAATTTTCATGTAATTGTCTTAGCTCATCTTTTATCTTATATCACTAAATTCCCTATTAATATTATTACTTTCTGTTTGCTTATACTTTTTTAAAGAATACCTTTTCTCTTTATATCTCTCACTGCGTTATTCGTATACCAAGGTGGATATTTCGGTTATTTAGGAACATAATTGGGCACATTTTCATCAAAAATTTCTTTTAACTTAGAATAAAACGCAGTATACGCAGTGTCGACACACATATTTATTGGAAATGTTCAATTTTACGGCGCCCCGTCTGTATTTCCAAAATTAAAGAATCCAGAACTTGGGGAAAAAATAATTTGGATTGGCAGAGAGGATGAGGAAAATAAAAGAAAATTACATCGAGCTTTCCAGTTTTATCAACAATTAATGAACATTTAAATTATTAATAGAAGTTCGTATATTCCATAATATAAAGTTTGGAAATATGTAGAACTATTCACAAAATCTAAATTTTTTATTTAAGTAAACTTCGGCATGTGGGATACTGCTGTACTAACTTTTCAGAGTTGCATTTTTACACTACGGTACCCTCGGTGGATGAGTCTATCAACTCGCACTTGTCCGATGATTCAATATAAACGGTTGTTTAATCTGTTGTTTTTTATGACACCAAATCAATAAATTTAACAAAAAACAAAATACAATCTGCCTTTTAGTCAAGTTACTTTCGAAGGTTACCGCAGAAACCAATGTTCTTCAAAATTATCAAACAAATCACGTAAAAATATACTCACTTCCTATATCTTTGAAAGGAAGTTCAATGAGACAGAATTGTCAGTATACGTTATAATGCAATACACATATAGTAAGTAAAATAACTACTATCTTTAAAGGCAAGCACCTACAAGTTGCACTCGGAAGATGCCGATCTCCATAATACTTCCTTGACGATATGCAATGGGCTTGTTCCACGATATTAATTTTATATGGTTTTTATACGTTTTTATATAGTACTCGACATTTTTATTAACTTTTTCCGTTCTCGAGATATATGGCCTTGAAATTAGTAATAGTTGCGAAAACAGTGCGCCTGTTTATGACGTCACTATACGCAACTTTGAACTCGGTAATCTACCGCGACCCCTAACAGCCGTTCAGCAGTAAGCAAATACGTGGAGTTGAAGGCCGCTTTAGATGTTTATGGAAAGAGAAAGAGTGGCGCTTTGTTCTTGTACCAAAGTGAAGGGGCAAAACCGGAAATCATGCTTGGCACGGGCGAACGAAAGATGGCTTTTCTGATAAAAATTGGAAAACATTGAACTTTCAACAATTCATAACTAAGTAAATACGTGGAACGGAAGTCCGTTCTAGATCTCTATGGAAAGAACAAGGTTGGCCCTTTCTCCTGATAGCAAATTGTATGGGGAAATTTGGAAATTCGGCTCTGCAAGAGCGAGCAAATAATGCCTTTTTTAGCAGCATTAAAACGTAGGTAACCAAAAAAATCAAAAACATCAAATCTTTTAACGCTCATATGTAAGTCAATACTTGTAGTAGAGGATCAATATTGGTCTCTATTTAAAAAAGAAGATTGGCATTTTATCGACATCGTAAGTGTCACAGTGGAAATCGGAATTTCGGCTAGCTCTGTGGAAAAAAATGGCTATTTTCTTAAAAATAGAAAATGGCTGTCATATTTTGACATTTGGTAACATTTCGCAAAATCGTATATTCCCCTACAATCCCTCGACTGTCTGTTCCTAAATTTAAGCGGCGAGAGAGATAGCGAGTTAATGACTCTAAAACCATTAAAAAGAACGTCTCCGAATGTATCCTAAAGAATGTAGAATTAATTCCCGAATTGAATGACATCGGCCGCTTCC